>JAHTLZ010000275.1:30502974-30583808 GCA_023846285.1 Phrynocephalus versicolor | reverse complement strand
AGAGGAATACTGGAAGTGAACAACTGGTGTTAATAGAAAAGCTTTTGTTTTTTTGACAACAGTTTGTGTTTCCATGAAGAACGATTCCTGGTAGGTGATGGGTTGTCCAGTATAAAACCTAGAAGAATTTTTGCTATGAGTCTTGCAAATGCAGTCAAAGGACCTTAAACTGAATCTTATGGATCCATTAGAGACAACTTTGTATTTCAAAGGATAGATGAAATGGCAAGGAAATCTCATCTCCTGGTTCTTTTCCTTATTGACAGGGAAGAACTGGTCTGTGAGGTGGAATTAGCAGAAACTTTGAATAGAAGTGGTCATATTCTCTTGGGATTTATTATACTAAAGAAAAGAAAAGCTGGAATTGGTATAATGCACTTTCTGTATTTTAAAAAGGCTGATTTCAATAAACCTAACTGGATACAATCACATAGTCAGAAATACTCAGAGAAGAGAGTACACAACGAATGAGAGTTTGTTAGGGTGAGATACTGAAGCCACATCACAAATAATTCCTATGAGGAAGAACAGTTGGGAGGCATCCAAAGAAACTGGGTTGGCTGCATAAGGAGCTTTCGTATAAGCTGAGTCTGGAAAGGAAATATATAGGGAAAGGGGGCAAATTGCCAAGAAAGAAGACAGGCCAGTAACTACTATTTGTGGAGATAAAGTAAGGAGAGGTGAAATTCAACTGAAGCTCAGCTGGCAAGAAGAGGGAAAAATAATAAAAGTGGTTTTCGGTTATGCCTGGATCAAGAGGAAGAAATAAGGGCTGTTATGTGGAGAGGATGGAAAAAAATCTGGTAGGTGACAAAGTGAAGGCAGAGATACTTGCTTTGTCTCGGTCTTCTCCCCAAAGGAAAACTTTGCTTACAAATACAGATGTGAGGGGATTGCTGCCCAGGATAGGTAAAGAAATTATATGGGAACACCAGCTAGCTCTTTTCAAATTTAAGTCAGCCGGATCAGTTGAACTGCTTTCAGGATATGAAACGAATTTGCCAGTGTTATTGAAGTCTTCATCAAAATCTAGCAGACCAGTGCTCTGCTAAACCTTGCAGTCACCTCTGCAAATTCTCTCCCCCACCCCCAAATGTTCTGGGCTTCCAGTTGCTGTTTTGAGGTTTGCCACTGTCCCTATCTTTGTATTGACAGAACACCTGTAATAACAGTTGTGGGGGGGATGGGGAGAGGAAATGGTTCAAGGTGTGGGTTTTGGTTTACAAAACCCTCCATGGCTTGGGACCTGAATATATGACAGAGCGCATCCATCAAAAGTCAGTGCAGGCCCACCAGAGCTTCAATGGCACTCTTGCTCTGGGTGGCCACCCCTAAGGAGGCCCGTAAGGTTGCTACACGCATTGGGGCCTTCTCAGTGGCTGGCCTGGCTACTTGGAACAAATTGCCAGGCGAAATTTGCCAGGCTCCATCCCTAGAAGCCTTTAAAAAAGCGGTAAAAACTCAGCTCTTCATAGAAGCATTCAGCGATCACTGAATGTCTCTTTTGTGTTCCCCTGTGTTTTGATTTTGTCGGTTATCACTTGGTTTCTGCCTCTTGCCAGGTTATTTGTCTGTGTTTATTTGGTTGTCTTTATTGGACTGGCAAGCCACTCCAGTATTCCTCCCCAAGAAAACTCCATGGATATGGGGACACGAAGAGTCGGTCATGACTGTATGACACAACAACAACAACAACAACAACAACAACATTGTATTATTAGTTTGATTTGTATTTGCATTTTTATTCATGCGTTGTCCATGTGTTGGTTTTATTGTACATGTATGGTTTTCTATATAAACCGCCCAGAGTTCCCATTGGGAAAATCGGTTGCGGTATAGAAATAAATAAATAAATAAATAAATAAATAAATAAATAAATAAATAAATAAATAAGATCCCCAAAGAGCAGAGAAGGACAAATGCCGTTGTCTTCAAACTGGAGGTAAGGATCTGATAACTATTAACTGCAAAGCAAAAGGAAGTGAAAATACAAGTGGGAGGCGGAGTCTCAGGATGTATAAAAATACAAAAGTATTTTTATTCCCTGTTAAATCATTTTTAAAAAGCTCTGGCTCAACATGTTTCAGTGGGGCCTTCTTCAGGAGCTGAGCAAGAAACAAAATTACATGTTAAATATAATTCTATAAAAAAATACACAGTTTAGGATTTATAAACTTACTACAGTACATATATTGAGCACAATAGCCATGCCTGAATACATTTCATGAAATATAAAGCATCATAAAATATCAAATGCATACCGTGGTTTCTCTCTCTCTCTCTCTCTCTGGTTTGTAATAGCTCCAGACTGATTAAGAATGCAGGCACTGGGTAAAGGAGCATTCATGCACAGCTGTGCACAGTGTCAAGGGCAGTGAGATAACATTGTGGTTGTTATAATAAGAGGGGTGTCTATCTCTTCATTTAACCCATGAGGTACTTGGATGTTTAATTTCAGGATTGTCAGTATACATCCTGAGACTTCCTCTCCCACTTGTATTTCAACTATTAACTGGCCACCATGACATCAGTGCTAGGAAAGGTTAGAACTGATCATTGACCAGCTAGTGTGCTGGTGCTTAGGAATACTGTGATAACTGAGACTCAAAACCAGTAATGCTGTACTCAGAAACAAATCACACCAGAATGCTGTAATAGTGTAATTGTAATGATACCTTTAATTTAGGATGTTTTAACAAGGTTCCCCATGACATTCTTCTGGCCAACTAGTAAACGTTGCCACTCCAGTGCCATTGAAAAATAGTACTGTTACATGAATTTGTAGCTGATTGGCAAGCTACATCCAAAGAGTACAGTACTCACTAGTGGTGGTGCATCATCTTGGAGCAAAGCAACAAATGGAATGGAATGATACAGTGCATATAATAATATGTAATACTAATCTGTAATAACCACTTATTACATTCATGTTTTGCTAAGTGGGTTGCAGTGATTATTACAGTTGTGAACATCATATGTATTCCAATAAGGTCGAGCATTATGCAAACATTGAGTTGAAAGTGGTTACTGTGTTGTTGTGCATCTTTTGGGATAACCCTGCTATCTTTAGCATGAACGCTGCAGCACATTTCTCCATTTTCTTTCCTGCACATAATTTTGCATGCCTGGTGATGACTTTAGTTAATAGAGAGTAAAATATCCAACAGATCGGAAGTATAGAAGATTGTGTAAATATGTTTTGGATGTGTGGGAAAGATGCAAATAAACGGGTTTTTTTTCTCGTGTGGAGAGATAATTTGCAAAAAATTAGGAAGCCCTTGGTGATATCTAAACTGTTGTGTTTTTGTTTTGTTTTGTTTTCAAAGGTCTTTAATGTATAGTGAGGCGAATAGAAGAGAAACATTCACCTCATGGCCTCATGTAGATTATAGGTGGGCACAACCGGATCCCATGGCTCAAGCTGGATTTTACCATCAGGTAAAAGTATTGGTGTATTTTATTAATTACAATACCCCCCCGCCTATCTCGGAGGTTAGGGACATGACATGACCTGTGATTAGAGATGGGCACGAAACGAACAATTTTTCGATTCCGTTTCCGTTTTTTTTGTTTCGTTACGCAACGAAATGACAAACGAATTTTTTCTCTAAAATGAAACGAAACGAACAGAAACACCGGAAATTTTTTCGTGTGTTTCGTTTCCGTTAGTGCAATATGAGTAAATTGCTTAAAATGCTTTTAAAAATTGCACAAAATTGAAATTAATGGTAACGAAACAAACGAAAACGAATTTTTTGCAAAAATTCATGAAAAACAGAAACGAACCGAAATGGACCCTACAAACGACAAACGAAATGCCATTTTTTTAATTTGTGCCCTTCTCTACCTGTGATAATTGAAAATCTGCGATATTGTACTTACCCCCAGCCTCGCACTGCCCCGAACAGGCCTGTGAGGGCCTTCCCAGGCCGTTGGAAGTTCCAAAAGGGCTTCCCTGCAAACGGAAGTGACTTCTTGAAAACAGGAAGTGACCTCCGAATCTCTTGAAAGCACTTTTGGTTCCTCTAAGGGCCTTTCTTAGGCATGTTGGAGGACTCAGAAATGCTTTTCTGCTGAGTGCTCCAGCATGCCTAGAAAGGCTCTTTGAGGACCCAAAAGTGCTTTCAAGTGATCCGGAGGTCACTTCATGTTTTCCAGAAGTCACTTCCGGTTCGCTGGGAAGCCCTTTTGAAGCCTCTGAGGGGCCCAGAAAGGCCCTCGCAGGCCTGTTCGCAGCAGCACCAAGCCTGGGGTAAGTACTGGAGGCCTGATACAGGCCTTCCCATCTTACCCCAGAGGGCTTTTTTTCATATACAGTCACCCCCCGCTGATCGCGGGGGTTAGGGCCCCCCCACCCGTGATGCATGAAAATCCACGATATGCGGAAGCGGGTGGGGTGGGGTCTGGGGGCAGGTGGGGGCGATCGCACGCCTGTCTGAGGCTTCTCGGAGGAGCGCGGGGACGGCGGCACACAGCAACCCGATCGCCCCCCCCCCCCCGCACGGCTCTGAGGTGCAGATACTGCGATCTTGTGATGTAGTGGGACCGCAGTACTTGAACTGCGAAATGGCGGGGGGTGACTATACTGCAGTCCCATGATATAATGGGACCGGAGTATATGTACCGCGAAAGGGCGGGGGGGGGTCACTGTAATGCTAATTATAGAGTAGAGTAAGAAGTCATTACAGTTCATCCAATTTTGTGTGGGGAAGCTTACCTACCTAACTGACTGTGGAAATGTCCACTCCATCTCCTTCTCATGGAAGTAGTGATGAACTTTTGGCACTCCAGATGATTTGGATCACAACTCCCAGAAGTCTAAGCTTGTATTGCCAATGACAAAGGACAGTGGGAGTTGTGGTCCAAAACATCTGGAGTGCTGAAGGTTCACTATGACTGGACTTAGGGGAACAGTCATGACTTTGAGGCTTACTTTGGCTTCCAATAATTTAAATTAAAAATTTGACTAAATGGGTCTGTAAACTGGCCACAGTCCAACTGTCGGGGGAAATGCCTTGCATCAACCATCAGGTTTTTCTCCTCTTGTTGGCTCTCCTTCATGCACTCATGTGTGTGACCAGTGCTTTGAAGGATTTTGTTATCACTTAATTCTTGGGCCCACAACAGAGAGACTGCTGGAGGGAGGAAAAACTCTGGTTGCCTATACACAATTGCTTAAATAAGCAGGATAATTTTGCCTATGTTCACATGCCTTAACAAGAGAGTTCATGAGACAAATGAAAATATTCTTGTGTAATGTGAGTTACAGAGACTAGCAAGCCCCTCAGTCACTGAATGCACCTGTTTCTCCCATATCCACATCTCAGCCTGTGTACACATCATGCTCTCCTTTTGCGACATCTCAGAATGCAGGGATGGGAGGTTTAATGCTCCCTTCTGGCCTGCTGAGATCTAAGTATCACTGTTGAGGGATGGAGGTGAGATCACGGACTTCCTGCTTCTAGTAACAGTACGTAACCAGCAGTCTTGCCTGTAAAAGAGCAGTCTTGGCAGCAGGATTGCTGTTCCAGCATTATTAATAGCAGTGCCAGAATGGCTTTTTTTTTGGTGGTTGTTTTTTTTTTACCTCTTACCCAGCTGAACAGTAGAATGGCAAGCGAAATTGGATGGGGGTGGATGTGGGTCCGGCCAGAGGAAATGTATTTGGTCTGGGAACAGAGGATTGCACACTCTGTACCATTGCACATGAAGTTAAGTCTGTACTGCGGTTGTCATCGTCTTATAGTAGATGATCCATGAAATTAGTGAGAGTTTTGACAGTTTTTTTTTACAATTTTTTTCCTCCCTCCTCTCCCGCTCCCCATAGCCTGCCTCATCAGGTGATGACAGAGCCATGTGTTTTACGTGTAGTGTGTGTTTGGTGTGCTGGGAACCAACAGATGAACCCTGGTGAGTGTAATATGGATATATTCTTGTATTACTTTCTGTTCTGAACACAGTGTTTTAAGGGGGGGAGGTCTGGTTGATTATAACTTAGTACTTTATTCTTTACACTACCCTGCTTTGGATTCAGGGTAGGTAAAAAGCTCAAAAATAGAATACTTACACATGCTTCCAAATTCCGGATGCCAGACTATCAAGGGATTAAACTCTGTGTGTGTGAGATACAAAACAGTGCAAAGTGTATTGTTTATATACTGCCCTATAGTGCTTAAAGCACCCTGAGAGTGGTTTACAATTTATTATGCAAGCTATACTTTGCCCCCCCCCATCCACACACACACACACACACACACACACTTGTGCTGGATACTCAATTTACTGACCTTAGAAAGATGGAAGGTTGAATCATCCTTAAGTTGGCTACCTAAGCCTGGGATCAAACTCAGGTGTTGAGCAGAGTCTTCACTGCAGTACTGCAGTTTAACCCCTGTGCCACAAGTAGTCCTTGAATTTTTAAAAGTCCTTTTCACCAGCATTTCTTCCTTGGTGGTTTCTGTAGTTCACTTTATATCAATAACAGAAATAATATTCTCTGAGACAACTGGTTCCAAGTACTGTACATGGTTTGATCCGTGTGTTGCAGAAGGCAAGAGGTAGTCAGTTTTTACTGATTGTCTTGCAGTTCCCTCTGATATATCCTATGCCAGTGATGGTGAACCTTTTAGAGACCGAGTGCCCAACCTGCGATTCAAAAGCCACCTTGTTTTCTCTCAAAGTCCCGATACAGCAATTTAATCTGCTTGCAGGCGGCTGTGAAGGGGTGATGTCGGGTGCGCACAGAAGGGGCTCCAAGTGCCACCTTTGGCACCCGTGCCATAGGTTGGCCAACACTGTCCTATGCTGTTCCAGAAGTTCCACCAACCTTCTAGGGCAGTTTTTCAGAAGGGGGAAAGGTCCTCTATAAGGAACAAAGAGGAAAGTCTTCTTCATATTTTCCCTAGGAAGAGTGTGATCCCTTTGAGTGATATTCTCATGTTGCATCCTAATGAGCCAAACACTATAGCCTGTATGCAGAACGACTAATGAGAAAAAACTAACCTTCTTGGATTTTAACACTGACTTTTCTAATTCATTAAGGTCCGAACATGAAAGACATTCCCCCAACTGCCCATTTGTGAAAGGTGAACACACACAGAATGTGCCCCTCTCGGTCACACTGGCAACTAGTCCAGCACAGTTTCCTTGTACAGATGGCACAGACAGGATAGTCTGCTTTGGATCTGGAAGCTGTCCTCACTTTTTAGCTGCTGCAACAAAACGAGGAAAGATCTGTATATGGGATGTTTCAAAACTTATGAAGGTATTTTGTCACTAAGAGTTCTGGTATGAATTTTTACTATGGAGGAATTGATGTGTGCGTTTAATTACATTCTTATATTTGCTTAGGTGCACTTAAAGTTTGAGATCAATGCTTATGATCCAGTAATTGTACAACAACTTGTGTTGTCTGGTGAGCAGAGTTCAGGGGTGGACTCGAGGAGACCAACAATAGCGTGGATAGAAGATTCGTCTAGCTGTTCTGATATACCAAAATTAGAAGGAGACAGGTATGCCGGTAAACATTTTATCTTGGCACTGGATGTGCATATAAGGGACGACAGATTTTTGATTGTTGGAATAGTCATTTCTTTGACGCTAAACACGTGTGGGGATATTGAAATGTTCCTTCCAGAGAAGGGAGAGCTTTCATTTGGAACTGTACTTTTACCTATACTTTTGTAAAGGAAAAATAAATATGCAGGGCTGACTGAAGTGCTCCATATGTGATATATTATTATACTTGAGACAACTGCCTGGAGAAGGGGAGACTGATACGAGTGCTCCTCTGTCTTTCTGTCTTGCTCGATCTTGTGTTTCTCTGAATCTTTGTTGCCTGTACTTTTGTTTCCTTATCCAAAGTAGTAACATACTAACTCAGCAAAATACATGACATCTAAGTGTTTAATTGTTGAGAATCTTTACCTCATCCCTTGAAAGCTTGGCAGAGATTGATCAACAATTATCGGGAAAACTTAAATCTTACTTAATAACAACTGCGTGGAGTAATTGGCAAATCAGATTTTTTTTTTCTGTTTGGTCTTAAGGAAATTCTATGGTAAACTCAGTCTGTATGATTTGCAGTGCAGTCAACAATTTGAGTACAGGTAGAAATTAACAGTATACACTGTATCTCCTTGCAAGCCAAAAGTAAATATTCCATCACAATTTAAAGAGAGTTTATAAGCTATGTTTGTGACAAAACAATTTTGAGGACTTTTAAGTTGAGAGGTCATTCAGGGGATTTGTTTTGTTCTCTTACATGTATCTTAGAGCCAAATATTTTATAGAGTACTCTCAGTTTGTAAAATTCTTTTCTTCTTTGACTGATCTCTTTGCTTGGACTCAAAGATTTTAGTTTGCACTAGACATGGGCACGGAGCGGCGAAATTCTCGTTTTCGGTTATCGTTATCGTTACGTAACAATAACGGTAACGAGAATTACTCCGCTCCAGCTCGAACCCGACCTGAAAAAAGAAAAATTTGGTCGGGTTTGTCATTGTTGTTAATGGCATCCGCGGGCTCGCGCTATGCCATTGCCAACAAGCAGCACAGAAAAAAAGTTTTAAAAAGTAAAAAAAAAAAAAAAAAAACAATTCCCGGCCAAAAAGGCAGGCAAAAATATGCCTGCCTGAGGGCACCTACCAGAGGGGTGTTTTCTGGGGGGGGGGCTCCCTGGCCTTCCCCCCCTCCTTTCCTGGGCTGTGCCATGCGGTGGGGGGGGGTCCAAAATGGTGACCGCAATATTTATTTTTAAATCATGGTCAAAAAACGCACTAAAGCACAGCAGAAACATGTGAAAATTAGGTATTTTAACTGCCTGAATTTTTATAGTAGCAGCAGTGGGTTTTTCTTGCAATAAAAAGTCTCCATTGATTTTATTTTATTTTTATTTTTATTTTTATTTTTTTACACCTGTGCAATGATGGGCTGGCCATGGGATGGGACCATGCAATTTTTTTGACCCATTCCACCAATCGCATGGCCAGGTTTTGACTGTGACTTCTGGATGTGCCAGAGGGCATAAAAAGCCCACTAACCCTAACCCTAACCCATACGCCAGTACACTGTCCTTCTTAGTGGGTCAGAGGCACCCAGAGGTGCAGCCCACTAACCCACCCTAACCCTAACCTAGCCTACCCCTACCCCTAACCCCTATCCCTAACCCTAACCTGTACACCCGTACGCTTCCCTTCTTAGTGGGTCAGAGGCACTGAGAGGTGCCTCCCAGAACCCACTTACCCTAACCCTAACCTGTACGCCAGTACACTGTCCTTCTTAGTGGGTCAGAGGCACCCAGAGAGGTGCCTCCCAGAACCCACTTACTCTATCCCTAACCCTAATGCCCCTGCGCCGCCCCCCGCCAAGGGCGCACCTAGCGCCGGCCCTGATTGCGGGATGCCCCCATGTTCTGGGAGGTCAAATTGCGCTAAATCGCGGTGGAAACGACAAATAACAAACGGAAACGACAAATTTTTGAAAATTATCGCGACAAATGGAAACGACCCGAAACGAACCCGTTCCGACAAACGACAACTCGAAACGTCATTTTTTCTGGTGGTGCCCATCTCTAGTTTGCACTACTCCAGAATTCTTTTGAGTTGGAGGTAGTGGAGAACTATGCACATAAGCTTAATGCAAACTAGGATACTTGTGTTGAAATTGGTATGGGACAGAACGAGGGTGGGAGCGGTAAGGGGAAACTCTCATTGAATTTTTGTGCTTTTATCTCGGTTTATTGTTAGCCACCCAAAGCTCCTTTTTGGAAGATGGGTGGGAAATAAATAAATAAATAAATAAATAAATAAATAAATCCTGGTGGTAAAGATTTATGGGAATTGCAGCCCAGAAACACTGGAGTTAGCCAAGGTTGGGAACCACTGCTCTAAAGCAATGCTTCACAACCTCAGGTCCCCAGAAGATTCGGACTAGAATTCCCGGAAGCCATCACTAGCTGTGCTCACCAGGATTTGGGGATCTCTAGTCCATCTTCCTAAGATTGGGAAGCACTACTCTAAACCATGTTTTAGAGGAGGAATCCCGGGTGACAGTCAAATATTGCATATGCTGCAGCACCTCGGACCATCTTTGTCTGTCTTTCCTGCCCACATGGGGAGAGAGGCAGCTCTTCTCTGTGTTACAGAGAAGGGAGCATCACCATCATGTCCATTTTTTCCTCTTGATTTGTAAGGGAGGAAGTAGTGTAAAGTGGCGATACTGAGGTTGAGTACTCAGTACCTGTTTTCTGATAGCCTGCTGAATTGTGATTTTAAATTCCTTCTCGAGTACAATTCTTGTACTTGGCTTGCAGGAGAAAATGTTGAGCCAGATAATAGATCTGAAATTTCACCGAATTCTAAGTCCTAGTACATTGAATCACTTGGTCATCAGTGGTTTGTTAAACATGTACCTTTCCTTGTTTGCTTCCTGACGACCTGTCTTAAGGTATCGGGTGCTTTCAAAGTTCCCAAAAAACATTGATTTACATTAAAATAATCCTTTGGTTTCACCATCTCTTATCTTTGTCTTGCTTTTAGTGATGACTTATTGGAGGATTCAGACAGCGAAGAGCATTCCAGATCAGAATCAGTGACTGGTAGGTGCATGGTGTTTTTTAGTGAACAGTGTGGAATATGAATTTACTGACGATGATTTGAGTCATTTAGACCAAGGGAAAGCTAATATTATATGTTCTGCATTGGTTTTAAAATAGTTTAATTTACATTCAATAAATTGTGATCTATGAAAATGGGTGGGAATTGTGCTCAGATGAAGCATATTTTAATCCCATTTTTACTCCTTTCTGTCATTATAATTTAAGCTGCTGTTCTCTGAAGCTGATATATTTTGCAGGCTTCATTGGTTTGGGAATGAAGGAATGACAGTATCAATCCAATTATTCTATTTTTCCAAGGCATGGATTATCTACTAGTAATACAAATAATATATTAATACAAATAATATATGTCTTTATTATTTAGACCCATAAGATACTTTACATCTATATTCTCTAGAATAGTGCTATAACTTCGGCCCTCCAGATGTTTTGGACCACAACTCCCACAGTACTTTGCCCCTGGAAATACAGGCTTGGAATGCTGGGAGTTGTGGTCCAAAACATCAGTAGGGCCGAAGTTTGGACATGCCTGGGCTAAATCCAACCCCCTGCTCAAATCAAACCAAACATTAGTCCAACCTAAAGCATGGACCCATTGAAATCAATGGCACTTCTGCTTGTTGTGACTAATACTTGCAGTCCAGTTGATTGGTGTGACCATGTTCAGGGTAAGCAGTGCTGTGCTTCATACGGATGAAATGGTTATCTATGCTTTGTTATAGCCAGGAATCCTGAGTCAGAAATGAAGTGTGTGACTTGAGAAAGGAGCACATGACAACTCCAGGACAACTCCATTTGCCATTACATGTAAGACCAGCCCAGTGGTCCAATTCAGGCAGACAGTAGCAGATACTAAGTTTCTGCCTAAATGAATGGGAGCCCTGTGCAAGTGCACACACATAGGGAAGCGTCCAGTTTGTTGCTAGCAAGAAACTACAGTTTGCAGATGAATCCAAACTCGGAAATGGGTTGATTTATTAACAAAGTACAATATCTCTGATTGATGTACTGATTTGTCAAAAAACGGGGGTTAACAATTTTCTTGCTTTGAGCATTGCCAACCAAGAACAAAATGTTTACATTTCGTCCCAAGAATGAAGACTAAGGCTGGCTTATTCATGTAGCTAACTCTTCTTTGTTGTTACACGTAGACTTGGATATACACGTTTCAGTTCACTACTGCTTGTTCCCAGCACTTACGGAAAGAGCTGTGATGATATTTTTAAATAAACATTTTCTGACTCCATCAAAAGTGCTAAGGCTCCCATGGAATCCCTGTTTTCATGGAGAGGCTGTTAAGGAAAGCAGGATGCACGGGCAAATCTTTGGTTGCTAAAAATGCAACCAAATGTTCCCCCACCATAGGGATTCTATGGGAGGTTCAAGGGGAGAATAGAACATATTTAATTTTCAAAGAATCACTGTGGTTAGTGACATCAGTAGAGATGGGCACGAAACATGAACATTGTGTTTTGTTTCATTAGTGTTTTGTTCTTTTCTGTTACATTTTGTTTTGCTTGAAATGATTCTTTAAAAAAATAGTTTCATTTTTTGTTTTGTTTCATTTTTATTTATTTATTTAACTAGTTGAGGCACTGCAGGCTGATCAGCACTTTTTTTTTTTACAAGCGCCGAACAGCTGGCATGTGGGGCCCTGCTGGAAATCGACACTTTTTTTTACAAGCACCGATCAGCTGGCGCATGAGCCCCTGTCAGCGATCAGCACTAAGTTTTTTTTTTTTACAAGCGCCAGTGAGCTGGTGCACAGGGCCCGGTCAGTGATCCGTGCTTTTTTTTTTTTTTTAACAGTCGGCGCTTATTTTTATTATTTATTTTGACAAGACTGAGATCGGCGCTTGTCAAAATAAATAATAAACATTTAAAAACAAAAAATGGAACAGAACAGAATGAAAATTTCCATTTCATTTCATTTCGTTTTTTAAAAGGCACTTCATTTTT
This sequence comes from Phrynocephalus versicolor, assembly GCA_023846285.1. NCBI lineage: Eukaryota > Metazoa > Chordata > Lepidosauria > Squamata > Agamidae > Phrynocephalus > Phrynocephalus versicolor. The sequence continues at coordinate 30,571,231 of JAHTLZ010000275.1, read as the reverse complement.
CGTTTTGTTAGGGGGAAAAAACAAAAAATGAAACAAAAGTTTTGTTTTTTGCCCATCTCTAGTTATCAGTCTTATGTGATATAGTTCTTGGTACAGGATTTTACCCACCGGTTGAAATCTTGGTGCTTAGTGTAGTAAGCTCCAGTACAGCATGTTTGTTAAATCTCTGGGGATTAGATAGATAAGTCAATTCCTCCATTAGTTTTGTTGATTCATTGGGCCTGCTGCAGTTGAATTTACAGTGCTAAGTTAAATTCCAGATAGATTAGACCCATTTGAATCAATGGAACTTGTTGCATGTTGTAATTTAACGCATCTACTTTTCAATCTCTTCCTTTTTCTTACACATACTAATTGAGCTAAATTGTAAACCGGAGCAAGAGGCTTTCTTATGTATTTTCTTTTTATTCCCTCTGGAGAATAGTACACAAATTATGCATCTTAGCATTTGAAAGCATGGCCTTTACTCTTGGGGATAAACAGCTACATGATATGGCTATATAACCTGGTCAGAGTATACCTACTGCTGCATGTACATTTTGTGGCATATCTGAATTTGATGTTAAATAATCTATGAAACAGATACTGTTTGTGCTGATTGTTTTTAACCATACCTTGATTTATGGAGATTCTCAAGTAATTATAGGTTTCTTATAATCTCTCTGAACTGCTGGTAAGATCTGTTTTTCTAATACAGTCTACTTTATCCTTAAGGGCATACATCACAAAAGGAAACCATGGAAGTGAGCCTTGATATAACAGCTCTCAGTATTCTTCAACAGCCTGAAAAACTTCAGTGGGAAATTGTTGCAAATGTACTTGAAGATACGGTGAAAGATTTAGAAGAACTTGGGGCAAATCCTTGCTTAACTAACTGTAAAAGTGAAAAGATGAAGGAAAAGCATCTGGAACATCATAACATTCCCTTTCCTTGTTTGTTAGCTGGAGGTTTATTGACATACAAATCACCTGCTACCTCTCCTGTTAGTAGTAATTCTCAGCGGTCACTGGATGATTTAAGCAGGACTCAAGGTGGTAGTGTATCAGACCAGGGATCAACAGATAATGAATCCTCTACTAATTCAGAACTGAATTCTCCTCTGGTAAGGAGGACTGCACCTATATTGCTGCTTTACAGCATTAAGGAATCTGACGAAAAAGCAGGAAAAATCTTTTCGCAGATGAACAATATCATGAGTAAAAGTTTACACGATGATGGTTTCACAGTCCCACAGATCATAGAGATGGAGCTGGATAGTCAGGAGCAACTGCTCTTGCAGGATCCTCCTGTGACGTACATTCAGCAATTTGCAGATGCAACTGCTAGCCTCGCTTCTCCAGACTCTGACAAGTGGAATTCTATGGTTCCCAAACCTGGGACTTTGGTTCAGTGCCTGCGACTGCCAAAGTTTGCAGAGGAGGAGAACTTCTGTGTTGATTCAATCACTCCTTGTGCTGATGGAGTTCATTTGCTAATAGGACTGCGGGCATGCCCTGTTGAATCCCTGAGTGCAATAAATCAAGTAGAGGCCTTGAATAATTTAAATAAATTAAACTCGGCACTATGTAACAGAAGGAAGGGGGAAATAGAATCCAACCTTGCTGTTGTGAATGGCGCGAATATCAGTATGATTCAGCACGAGTCACCAGCAGATGTGCAGACGCCTTTAATAATTCAACCAGAGCAACGGAGCGCTAGCGGTGGCTACCTGGTACTTTACAAAATGAATTATGCCACCAGGATTGTGACTCTAGAAGAGGAGCCCATCAGAATCCAGCATATCAAAGACCCCCAGGATACGATTACCTCATTGATTTTGCTCCCACCAGACATACTGGATAATCGAGAGGATGACTGTGAGGAACCTGCAGAGGAGATACAAATAACGTCTAAAAATGGCAGCGAGAGAGAGAAAAGATCGGAAATCTGTACTCTTGGGCATCTTGTAATAACCACTCAGGGAGGATATGTAAAAATCTTAGATCTTTCAAACTTTGAAATTTTAGCCAAGGTGGAACCACCTAAAAAGGAGGGTACTGAAGAACCAGATAAATTTGTCTCTGTCATATACTGCTCGGGCACTGATAGACTATGTGCATGCACCAAAGGTAAGGTCTTGATTTCATTTTGCTATCCAATTTATCACTCTGGAAGATATTTCCCTTCTTCTGATATATGTCACTTGTCCATCCTTCCCATATTGTTAAGCATGCTTTTAAAGTGTCTTTGTCAGTACTGAGAGTAGAGCCAATTGGGTTTTGTTGACTAGAATCTGGAATTTAAACCACAGTTTGTGCTTCCATATGTTAAACGTTGCTAGATGCTTGCTTGCTTTTTATGTCTGGCTGCTCAGCAGTCTGGAACTTGGAGAAAATGCTGAAGCAATCACTTATCAATTCATGGAACATTTGCTGTGTTTTGATTTCTAAGAATGTGGCTGCTCCACATGTAGTGATGGCTTTGATATTGAATTGCAAATTGCATCTGAAATTTCCTTTAATGTAAACATAGATTTTAATGCACCATGTTCTGCATCTTGTCAAGATAGGGAGAAAAAGCAAATATTCATAACATACTCTAGGTTTAAAGATTAAGTTCTCTCTGCTTGCAGCATTCTTCAACAAGATATTTTGATGTCCTGTTCATATTTATGTGTGGTGATTCCTTCCAGGCCTTTATAATGCTGGGATGAATTATTAAGTAATTAACTGAGAGGGAGATAATTCAGAATTAAGTTTTTTTATTTTTTTAAAAGAGATACTAGATGTTGGGCTAGCAGTTAATGAGGAAAAATATTGGACAGGCTTTGTTAGTAGCCAGTTTTAGAAAAATTAAGGTTTTTCCTGGTATTTCCTGGGAAAAGAGGAATAACTGAATAATAATATATTATGGATAAAGAGTTTACAGTTATTCAATTACTGTCAAACGCCTGCTGTCTGATAGGATTTTGTGGTCGAGTTCTTTATACTCATGCCTTCTGAATAGCACAGTGAGTTACATATCTGGTTGCAGAGCCAAAGGTTCAGATTTCAAATTTCCACTGTGCAATCCTCGGTAGGCCAGCCTATGTGGCCTTGAGTGAGCTGCACAGTCCCAGGGTGCAGCTTTTTTTTTAAACTATTCCATTATTCTTGGGTTTTCTGGAAGTGTGCATTTTGCCCAGGAGAAGAGCCTGGCTCTTCTCCTGGGAGGCATAGTGAAGTATAAACTCCTGACCTCTGGCTACACAGCCCAGTGGTCTTTAAAAAAAAGGTACAGAAAATGAACAGTTAGTTGCTATGATTTTTTTTAAGGCTGCTTGGGATCTAAGGAAAGCTTTGGCCAGTAGGGTTAAAATGACCCCTTATACCACCAGAGACTTCTGATGGTGTGACTGGTCGTTCTTCTGCAGGTGTCCTTGCTCCCCATGATATCCAGGGTGGGTGTTGAGGTAGAACCTGATAGGACCTGGAGCAGCTTCATATGGCACTTTGCCCTCCCCACTTTAGAAGTGGACAAAGGAAAAGAAACAGGGAAAGGGAATATGGGCCATACAGGAAATATTTTGTCAAATGAACTGAGAAGAAGAGAAAAACCTAAAACAATTTCTGTAGGTAGAATGTTGAAGGTAAACTACATGTTGAATTGATTAGTAGTTTGAGTTTCTGTTAATGCCTTAAAATATGTTTATGTAAAAGGATATGAAATAGTATGTAAATGACTTTACTGGCTGTTGTGTTTTCATGTGTGCAACCCTGAGTAAGATATACAAATCACTTATTTCATACAGTCATATTGAATATGTAACATAAAATTCTACATGATAGAATTTTAGCAAAATGAGAAATTATGTGATGCCATGATATGAATATTTATTGACGATTAAATCCACATACGCACATTATTGTGCATAAGATTTTCCAGAGGGATAAGCTCTACTATGAAGTGACAAAATCAGGTCATACGGCACTTAAAGATTAACAAGTTTTGTATGGTAGAAGCTTTTTTGAAGAAGAAATTGCAGTCCATAGTAGTTTATGCCATGTTCAATTGTGTTAGTCTTTGAAATGCCAAAGACCTGTATGCTGAGTTTGGTGCAGAGGTTTAAAACATTAATTATTCTAGGTGATAACAGCTAGTTTTCATTAGTGCAGTAACACCCACTTCGGTGATCAGTACTTGTTCTTGTTTTTCATTGTTTGCCATAGAAAATTTGATGACTAGTTGTTTTTTTGTAATTTCCTTCCTTTTATAAATTTATGCTTGCCGTGTCCTGACTTTTTGACAATTGCAGAACTTTTGAGAAGAGTTCCTATTTTCAATAGAGATGTTTAATGTGTTTTAAGTCCCTTCCTTTACATCAGTCCTGTGGCTGATAAGACTAATCCAAGGAGCATCCAATAGCTCCTTAATGCCCTTCCCCCAATGGAGTGTCCTTATACTCTCTTGTAGCCTGTGCTTAACTTTTTATTTGATGCTGAGTTGATTGGAGAGGTACAAAGAGTGTTTTTTCCAATGCTGGTTTGAGAGTAGATGTTTTTGAAGGAACAGTCCATAGAATAGATACAGTCTGTGTATTTTTGGGGAGCTGCCTAGATGCCTTAAGCACATCTGATCTCGCTTGATTTCGGAAGCTAAGCAGGGTCGGCCCTGGTTAGTACTTGGATGGGGGACCACCAGGGAATACTAGGTGCTGTAGGCGCCTGGAGGAGGAACTGGCAAGCCACTCCAGTACTCCTGCCAAGAAAACTCCATGGACATGGGGTCACGAAGAGTCGGTCACAACTGTAATGACACAACACACACACATCTGTGTATTTAATATCCAGAATTCTCTTGCAACAGTAATCATTCTTACTAATTTTCTTTGGGGGGGGGATTTCTCAGAATGACACATGTAATTCAATCAGTCAACCAGTCCTGATCACTTTCAAATTTTAATTTAATATATATTCAGTGGTACCTTGTATAATGGAATTAATTCGCTCCAAATGAAATTATGTTAAGCAAATTTTCCTATATACAAATTTCCCATAGGAATGCATTGAAAACAGAGTAATCCCTTATCATGACCATTTTTATGTTGTACAGATTCGCCTCATAGATGATTCTGTTAAGCAGATTTCCCCTATCCCTGGAATTTTTTTATGTTGTACAGATTGTATGTTATACAAACCATTTGTTATAGGAGGGTCCAATGATAGCCAGTATGCAAGGATATTTGCATTAATTGAGGCTTTTCCGCAGCCATCTTCTGGTAGCAGTCCAATACACCCCCTGGAAAAACCTCAAGTGAAGAGCAGGGACCTTATGAATGCTGGCAGATATGAAGAATGAGGAGTTCCAGTTTGGTAGAAAGTATCACATGTATACATAAAAGCTGGATCCAATTAATGTGCCCAACTAAACAAACCCATTGAACTGATTACTGAATGATAATTAATTACTTGCACAAATTTCATTAATTTAATGGGTCTACTCTGATTGGAACAGCTGAACTTAGGCCATAGTCCTTTATGTATGCACAGCTTTCATAGTTTTGACTCATTAGCTGGTGGAATGATGTTCTTCCAGAAAAGCAGTAGAAGTAATATTGTACTGTATTGTAGTGCATCTGAACTGAGATAAAATATTACAACACAAGGCAGTCTGTTGTAAATCAGCCAGTAGTATTCTAAGAACATTTCTTAATATTTGATTTTTTTTAAAGTCCCAGCGAGTTGTTACGTTGTCAGCTTCAAAAGGAACTCAAGTAAGAGAAATTGCATAATCCTTATTTAGCTGTTCACAAGAAAGGCTGTAGTATCCACAGTACAGAACTTATTAGGTCCCGTATTGCCCGTGCCCATTATATCTTTCCTTTCATCCTGTCATTAAGAACATCATCTCATGGTGCTGGTGAGCTGAAAGGGAGAAGCCCATAATTATGCATAATCTGCCGCATTGCAATGGAATATTGTACTCTGAAGTTACTGTAAAGTTAAGATGTGGTACAAAAAAAGCACCTTAAGTGATCAGAGACAATATATGCCACATGAGGGCTTATGATTGCAATTACACACTAATTGAGTTGCCACGTGCAGTTGTTAACTAAGTCCCATCAGTTAACATGAGTGCACCAGGGGGTTAGGGGGTTAGTATATGGTAAAAATGCAATGCTCCAGTAATAATAATTGTAAGATTGTATGCTTTAAATACCTATTCTCTTTATTTCTGCCCTGTTGATACTTATTATCTCATACTTCAGTTTTATTCATTGAGAACTCTGTGCCACCCACATGCCTTGGGGCAGTGTCAGCAGAATGTTAGCCCTGGTACTTCCGGTAGATATGTTGATGGTTAGCAATGTATTGACAAGGATTTGTGACTCTTGAGTTCATTGTTAACAACATCCAAATGGCATTTTCCAGTCACAGACTACACTGCTGAAGTGAACAGAAGGTGATGGTCAAATCAGAAGACTGTAGTTCATTCTGATAGTCAAACAAACTCCAAGCCACCAAATTACTTAATTCCATGTTTATCTCATGAATAAGGCTGTGCTTGGAGGATGTCAAGATCCTGGTTAGAAACATGATAGATCCTACAATTCTAAAGTCTGCCTGCTTTGTATATTAAAGAATTTTCACAACATGACACAGTGGTAAGTTAAAGGTTCTCCCCGCACATACGTGCTAGTCATGTCCGACTCTAGAGGTGGTGCTCATCTCCGTATTCAAGCCGAAGAGCTAGTGTTGTGCAAGTCCATGGCCATGTGGCCAGCATGGGTGCAAGGAAACACTGTTTTACCTTCCCACTTTTTATGGAGGTACCTATTTATCTACTTACATTTAGGTGCTTTCGATCTGCTAGGTTGGCAGGAGCTAGAGTTATCAGTGGGAGCTCGCTCCTCTGTGTGGCACCCGGGATTCGACTTTGCAGCCAACAGTTTTTGGAGCCTTAGTCCGCTGAGCCACCACAGACACAGTGGTAGTAGACAGTATATGTGTTTAAGTTTATAAAATCAAGGCACTTGAGCCTCTATAGGAAATGTTGGTTCCCTGAATGCCTCAAAGTTCAAACTGTGATCGTGATACGTTGTTGAGAAAGCAGACTAGTTCAAAATAATTGAATGCCACTCAGTTGCACAGTACTTTTGGTTCATCTCAGTTTGTTGGCTATCGTCTAGTCTGTTTATGCCCGTTCCCTGATTCAGGGCCCTTACTGTCTCATCTGGATTTGAAGAAAAGGAAGATGTGAGATCAGTGCCATCTGATGGTTCTGGGTAACACCTTCCAGTGGTTTTGTGAAGTTATTATAATGACTGCTTACAAAATCAAGTTGAAGCTCACGAGGTCTAGAAAAATGCATTCGTCCAAGAGTATGTGGTAGTCACTGGCAACCATCCAGTGAGCATCTTGTCCAAGAGTTTGATTGTTATTTAAATGGATTGCTTTGAACTTTTATTGGAATTCCCAACTATTTCTAGGTGGAGAGCTGCATTTTCTTCAGATTGGAGGGACTTGTGATGATGTTGATGAAGCTGATATACTGGTAGAAGCCTCTCTCTCTAAAGTGACAGAACAGTTAACAGAAGGCACCAAGCCTTTATCTAACCCTTCCAGTCCAGGCATTACAGGTACATATCTAATATTAAATAAATGATCTTTTCAGTATGTTTCCTTGATATATTTCAAAAGTTGGGTGTATTAAACTAAAGACACTTCAGCTTTCAATATGCAAACACCAAATGTTTGAACAGTGTTTGTTTGTTTAATTTCTATCCCGCCTTTACATTACAAATAGTGTAATGCTACTAAGCTATATTTGCATGTACTCTTTTGCAGTCCATGTACTGGGATCTCAACGGTCAATTGTTTTAAAAAACAAATGATACACACTTGTATTAGAATGTTAATAGTCTAATGAGTTATTAGCATTCCAGGTATGGATATCTAAATACAGTGGTACCTTGTATAAAGGAATTAATTTGTTCAAAATGAAATTATGTTAAGCAAATTATCCTTTATACAAATTTCCCATAGGAATGCATTGAAAACAGAGTGAACCCATTTTTATGTTGTACAGATTTGCCCCATAGGCGATTATGTTAAGCAAATTTCCCCTATCTCCATAATTTTTTACGTTGTACAAATTTTATGTTATACAAACCATTTGTTATACAAGGGTTCACTGGACCAGGGTTTCTGTAACTTACAGTGCACAAGGCATGTAAATAGTTCAGTGATATTGGTGTAGCTGGTATTCGTTTGGTAGATGAGTTGCACTGACAGGAAATGGGTAGTTCTTGCATAATTTCTCCTGCATGAGCAGGCAGGGTGAGGGCAAAACTTTCAGTTCCATAAGGGAAGAAGATAAAGGCTCCTCATTTGTTCCTGGGTATTTTGAAGAGCAGGCATTGCTTCTTCTGTTCTTGTTTCTTCATTTCCTCCATACCCTCCCTTAAGACTTTGGTAGAGAGGTCACTCTACTGAAGGAAGGAATAGTTGGAACCGGGGAGTGCCTCTTGCAATGCAGGGCTCAACTCTACCGCATTCCTTGCCAATAACTTTGCCCCAGCAAGGTGAAGTTTCCTAGAGCAGGCCCCAGCTCTATTGCATTCCTCTTTCTCTGCGGATCTTTGCAGCCTAGCACTTTGACCTCCGTATTATGAAGCTCCTTCCTCCTGTGGATCTGCTGCACATGCATATTGTGGAGTAATGACAGTACACCAGCCCACCATAGTCTGGCACTGCGCAATTAGAGAATTTCTTTGCACTATTAGTCATGTCCGAGTTCAACAGCCTGATGCGGGGCCTGGAGATTCTGAGGCGTGGCTTTTTAAAAGGCAAAGGCCTGGCATGGGAGAGCAGTTGCCTTCATTCAGCCTTGTTTTTTTTTTTTCATTTTGATAGAAAACAAGAAAATTGTGCTGTCTTCCTAACCATATTTGATAGTAATAGGAATAGGGGGATACTTATGTTGATAGCAAGCCCAACTAGGCATGGCTGTTTTTCTTTTCTTTCCGGAACACATTTCTTAATGGGATGCTAAAGCCTGATGGAGCCTGATCCTCCAAAAAACAAACTCACCAAAGTTGAGAGGAGTGTTTAGAACAGGGCAATGAAAGAAAACAGCAGGGGGTGGGTGGATGGAGAACTCAAGGACAGACAGACGATCAAGCAAAAAACAAACCATGGAGAGAAAAAGCAAGGTGGGTTGGGGTTCTCCTCCACCCACCCACCCCAAAAGACTTACTTCTGTGTATACCGTGCCCCCTTAATTTTTGGTGTCATGATTTTAGAAAAAAGTAGTGTGGTGTACACAGGAAAATATGGTAATTCTTAAACAGGGTAAGGACCCAATTTCTTAACTCTCCTATTGCCCTGCTGAAGATGTCAAGGTTTTTACTAGGATTAAGTAGCTTCATCTTGGCAAACAGATGAAGCTCCTTTATCAGTTTGCGGGTTGATCCTTCTTGAAGTGTGCTGTCACTTCCACTTCTCATCTGAATACCAACTTTTAGTTGTTTTGAAAGGAATGGACTAAAACTGTTTAATTTACAAATTTGATTTATAATTTTAATTCGAATTACATCCCCGCAAAATTATTGTATTTTCCATCTATAAGATGCCACCATGTATAAGGCGACCCCCATTTTTCCCCAACTTCAAATTAGCTTCTCAACCATGTGATGCTCGCCTTGGCTTACTTCCATCTACAAAAAAACCCTCAATTTTTAGTCTAACAATTTCAGACAAAATATAGCTTTGTACATGGAAAAAATGATGTAACTTCAAACGCTCTTGTACATTCTTATGTCAACAATTTATTTCCTAAATCTTGTATTCCTTTTATTTAAACAAAAACGCAGGCGTTGATCTTTTGGTGGACCAACCGTTTTCCCTTGAAACATTGACCTCTTTAGTGGAGCTCACTCGCTTTGAAACTCTGACCCCACGATTTGCTGCCACGGTTCCTCCGTGCTGGGTTGAGGTCCAGCAAGAGCAACAGCAAAGGCGGCATCCACAGCACTTGCACCAGCAGCATCACGGGGACGCGGCCCAGCATACTCGGACATGGAAGTTACAGACAGACAGGTAAAAAGTTGACGGCAGAACATTTATTTTTATTTGTTTTATTATTCATCTGGTGGCCAGGCCACTCTGGGTGGTTTACAGCACTGCAGCACCAATGGGAGAGTAAACAATAAACAAAAGAGCCTGGAGCAAAAACAACCAACAAAAGTTAAAATCAGTAGGGCCAGGCCGTGGCAAGAGTCGAGGCATCAGTGCAGCACATGTGCGACACTGCGGCTGTGTTCCTGTCTGGGAGAAAAACCTGCATAAATAACCAGGGTTTTAAAGAATGCTTAATTGATCCCAATGAGGGGGACAGACGTATTTCAGATGGGAGAGTTTTTCACAGGCATGGGGCAACCTCAAAAAGCCCAGTCCCTAGTTTTGTCCTTACAGGCCTTTAAATGTTAAATCTCCGTGCTGCTGGGATTCAGAACTGACATTCAGCATGAGAAGGCATTTCCTTTTGAAACAGTCTTGTAGCTATAATAATATCTTAGGCTTCCAGACAGAACAAGTGGTGCAACATGATCAAACTCTTTCTTATACCTAATTCAAAATCTGAAATTCCAAATTACCTAATGGCAGTAAAGCTCTGTTTAAAGAATAATACCTTCATGTTTGGAAATAGACTGGATCCTCTCTTGCTGCTGTAGTGTCTTCAAATTAGTTATTTTTTTAAAAAAATAAGTCATGTAATGTAGAACTTAACCTGTACCTATATTCCGCAGAGCAATAATACATAACATACATGCAAACCTGAGCTGGAGCTGTGCACTTCTATTAATTGTATATTTGCTATATCTCCCACTTCTCTCCTTGTAGCAACAGCTGGGATGAGCATGTCTTTGAACTGGTCTTGCCTAAAGCCTGTATGGTTGGACATGTAGACTTCAAATTTGTTTTGAATTCGAACATCACGAACATTCCACAGATTCAAGTGACTCTGCTGAAAAATAAAGCCCCAGGCTTAGGAAAAGTCAGTGGTAAGCTGAGAGTGGGTGAAATTAAGTGTTTACTGTTTAAATATTTGAAGACAAGACTTCTGGAATTTAACATAGTGAGTGGATTTGATGCATTGAAAGTCTCAACAATCCTGTGACAAATATTTTGCTTCTGGACATTCTCCAGAAGCAATATTTGGTCAGTTTTTGGAGGGTACTATAGTGGAAGAAAACTTCAAGCACCTCCAAGATTACTAGTTGCCTCGCCAATGACAAGACATTTCCAGTTGTATGAATATACCTGTTTTTATTGTGGTATGAGAGTGGGGGAAAATACTGATTCAGTTTTTAATTGCAGTAAAAAAAATGATTCGTGCAGCCATAGATACAAAAACAAGACTAGACTGTGGGTGATATCTTCATAGGCTACTAGAAAAATAAAAAAAAGTTGCTTAAAAAGTTGCTTTGCTTTTGGGAGCAAGCTCCCTTTTTCAAAGCAAGTTTAAAAGTTCAGGCCTGGCAAGGGATGTATTTTGCCAGGAGAGAGCTCTTAAAAGTTCACTTGGCAAGATGGATGTCAAGCTTCTTCTTGGAAGGCACGAAGCACGGCCGGTTGGGGCTGGACTTCATATGACAGTTCAAACAAAGGGAGTATGATTTGAGCACCTCCCTCTGCTTACACCCACCTTCTCTCTATTGGCTCTTCGAGGCATAGAGCCCCTGATTGGCCAGAGGTGGGGATGATGCAGTGGTTCTGTTCCTTTCTGGAGGACCATCCCCAGGGAGTTCAGCTAGAGGAGATGACATCTGCCCCTTGTTCCCTCAATTGTGGGGTGCCATCTCCTCCTTGCTCTTTAACATCTATATGAGACTGCTGGGGGAGATTGTAAGGAGATATGGGGTTTCGTGTCATCAGTATGCTGATGACAACCAGCTCTATATCTCCTTTTCCCCATCTGCAGTGGATGCCATTTCATCCCTGGATGCTTACCTGGAGGCTGTACTGGGATGGATGAGTGCGACCAGACTGAGGTTGAACCCGGGCAAGACAGAGGTCCTCTGAGTGGGGGTGCCAGCTGTTGGGTACTACTGGACCCAGCACTTTCTCTGGAATCCCAGGTGGCATCAGTGGTCTAGTCCATCCATTATCACCTTAGGTGGATTGCTCAGTTTCGTGCCTTCCTGGACCCTGGTGCTCTCACCACGTTGGTCCATGCACTCGTAGTCTTGAGATTAGACTACTGCAATGCTCTCTATGTGGGGCTGCCCTTGAAGTTAATGTGGAGACTCCGGCTGGTGCACATTTCTGCTGCTAGATTAGTTATGGGATTGAGTAAATACCAACATGTTACCTCCATGTTGGCTGCACTGCACTGGCTGCCGATCCCTTACCACATTGACTTCAAGATTTTAATGATGAGGGTCCATCTATATGGTACATCATTTTTTGGCAACAGTTTAGTTAAGAAGGTAAAGTCTTTCCTGAGCTGACGGATCCTCCAGGGTAGATCTTTAAGAAGTCGAATTTTTGTATCTTTGATCTTAATCTCCTGGACCTGAGCCTTTTTCAGAAGGGAATCTCGGGTTTGTCTCCTCACCAACTTGACTATTATTTCTGAAGGTAGGGAGTTCTTCCTGGTATAAAGCATTTGGCTGCCTATGAATATGGTCTATCTCCTGCTGAATTTCTTGTGGTGAGATCAGGCATGTCCAAACTTTGGCCCTCCAGATGTTTTGGACCACAACTCCCACAGTCCTTTGCCATTGGCAATCTAAGCTTAGAATTCTGGGAGTTGTGGTCCAAAACATTGGGGGGGGGAGCGAAGTTTGGACATGCCTGCCCTCAGTGGTTCAGGACCGTGTTATCTCTCAGAGCATCTCCTACCAAAAATGTCTGCCCTTTGTACCTGATCATCCCAGTTGGTGCATTTGAGAGTGCCATCACTGAAGGAGGCTCATAAATCACTCATGAGGAACCAGACCTCCTCCGTGGTGGCCCTTCGACTTTGGAATCAACTCCCATCTGAGATTTGTTTGGTCCCTATGCTCTTTACCTTTAAGAAACTTCTTAAGACATGGCTGTATAGAAAGGCTTTCTCCTTTTATTAGTTTATCTTGTTATACTTGCTGCTCATTCACCCACTCGTACTCCGCCTTCAGTTTTTGTTCTTTTATTTTGCTATTGTTTGTTTTGATTTGTATATTTTATTATTGCATTTATTATATTGTATTGTATTTATAAATATATTGTATATTATTTTGTATTTGTACTTGATAATGTTGTAAACTGCCCAGAGTGGCCATTGTTGCTAGATGGCGTGGTATAAAATATTATATATAGATTTTATATATTTTATAATTTTCAGCAACAGTTGCACCAAAAGCTACACTATTTACTGATACAGTATAGGAATTTTGGTTATTACAGTTGTCCCCTGCCCTTTCGTGGTTCAGACTGCGGTCCCTGTATATTGCTAGTCCACAGTATATGAAAAAAAGGCCCCCTGGGGTAAGGAGGAAAGGCCTTCCCAGGCCTGTCGGAGGCCCCAAAAGTGCTTCCCAACAAACCGGAAGTGACTTCTGGTAAACCAGAAGTGACCTCCAGATCACTAGATAGCACTTTTGGGGCCCTAGGGGACTAGAAAACCCCTTGCAGACCCATTTGGGACAGCACCAGGCCTGGGGTAAGTACAAGAGCCCCCAGAGAGCCCGCCCAGTGCCAACCTGACCCAGCATCTGCATATTGTGGATTTTCAATTATTGAGGGTTGGGTCGGGTCGCTGACCCCTGCGATAGATAGGTGGGGGTTTACTGCATATGGAAAGATACTGAAGAAAATTGCAAGTAGCAAAAAAAAGCAGGTACTGCCTAGCAAGCAGTATTTGTATTGTCTTACCTATTATTAATAATTGTGAGCAGAATATTTGCTAAGTATTCCTCCATCACTATACAGTGGACCCTTGTATAACAAACAGCTTGTATAACATAAAATTTGTACAACATAAAAAATTCCGGAGATAGGGGAAATTTGCTTAACATAATCGCCTATGGGGAAAATCCGTACAACATAAAAATGGGATTACTCTGTTTTCAATGCATTCCTATGGGAATTTGTATAAAGGAAAATTTGCTTAACATAATTTAATTTGGAACGAATTAATTCCTTTATGCAAGGTACCACTGTATTTGTAACAAACAGCAGGGATATACGACTACGCTAAACTTGCCAAGCACTAGAAGGTACTAAATCCTTTCAATACATCTAATGGGGAACACATGCAATGGAAATTTTAATACCACCTGGCTTAGGGTAACCTGGTATGTGTGTGTTAGAAAAAATAGGCTGCACAGCACCGAGAGGCATCTCTTGCTAAGAAGAATAGTAAGTGGCTAAAATCCTGTTAGTGAAGCACCACGTGGAAGGCTGATGATGTACAGTATTTTGTATATACATGTTGTTGGTTTAAAATTGAATTCCAAAAAAGTAGAAACAACTGTGAGAGGTTGAAGCATTTCAACATCAAATTGTAACTCAACTTTTCTCCAATGTGCTTGAAACCTCAGAAGCGGCTGTAGATAGACAGATAACGTTTCCTCTGTCACCCGCTCATCATGCTGAAATGGAAAGGAATGGAAAACCAGGCCTGGATGATTTGAATGAAGAAATGCAGAATGTAGATGCAGAGGATTCACAGTGTGAGTAACATTGAACTACTGCATACGTTGAAACAGATATTACATACCGTTTTGTTCATTGGTACCTGGATGTTTTGGAGGCACTTTGTTTGATAAATTTCTGCTATTCTACGATTAGATTTTTTTTTCTTCCTTCGTACACTAATAAGCCACTTTCCGAGATAAATGTCACGTTCCCCAAACTGTAGGCTAGCTTGGTAATGTAGGCATCTGGCTGCATAGCCGGAGGTTGGGAGTTTGATTCCTCACTGTGCCTCCTTGACGGGTTGGACTTGATGGTTCATACAGTCCCTTCCAGTTCTGCAGTCCTAAGAGGATGATGTCAACAATGATGATAATGATCAAAAACTATTAAATATAAATTGGAGAAAACCAAAGAAGCTTGCCACACCATAAAGAATTATATGCCTTATTTTGCTTACATTTTCATGGTCCAAACCCCACTTCTTTAGATGCAGACATGAGATAATCATTACTGCTGCAGCATATGAACTTAGTCGCTCCCATAGTATTCCTTGCGGGGGGGGGGGGAACAGTGACCCAGTTCAGTTCAGCAGTAAATTGTAGTTCCGTTTTGCAACAACATGGTGTCATCAACATGCTGATTCTCTTCTTCTGTGCGCAAGGGAATTCTGCACACACAGTGGAAAGTTTCTGCCGGTAGACTGATCGCTGCTCCCTTTTACATCTCCAGCTGGAGCACTGCTGTTTATTTAACCCGTGGTTATAGAATAACGGTTCATGGTTGGATCTCTGCTTGATTTTAACTCAACTGCTCATAGAGGAAATGAAGTTTCAGAGAGGGTAGCCGTGTTAGTCTTTTCAAGACTTTCAGGCAAAAATCAAAGAAAAACAAAACAAAAGACACAAACATGTGGCACCTTAAAGACTAATTTCATATATTAATGTAATGTTTCATGGACTACATGTCCACTTCTGACATATAGCAGCAGAATGAGGTATGCAATATAATATGACATGGGATATACATTTTATACCAGATATTCATTGGCTGTAGTATATAGAGTTGTGTGGGGGTGGATAGGGGAGAGGGGGGGAGAAGAGGAGGGAGAGTTAATTAGTAGAAATGGTGAGATTATTAAATGGTGAGAAGATTGGACAAGGGTCTATAGAGCTGTATAGTTTTATGGCTCAGGCCAGGCTGTTTATATGTTTAAGGCTGGGAAGTAAATTCCTCAAGAGACAGAAACCAGATCAGATCAGATCAGAGAGGTTGTGGAAGGGACAGGGCAGGTGACAATGGGAATTTTTACCTTGGAGTCCATGAAAAAATGGCAATATGGTAATATTACATTTGATAATGAGTGTTTCAAGAGTTTGGATATGATGGAGAACTGTTAATGTTAAAAAAGCAGAAATTTTCTGTTCTCTGTTCTTTAGTTCTTACTTTTTTGTAAATGGAAATTGTGCCTTCTCACTGCATACGTAGAAGACTAAAATAATTTAACAATGCTGATAATCTAGAAGGAATTATAAATTGTTTAGGACTTCCTATTAAATAGACACAGCAGCTTGATTTTTCCTTAAACCTTTTTTTCTCAAAGGTCTTCAACTGTGTCCCTTCTTAGAGGATCATAAGGAAGACATTCTGTGTGGCCCTGTGTGGTTGGCCACTGGACTTGATCTGTCCGGGCATGCTGGAATGCTGACTCTAACAAGTCCAAAGCTTGTTAAAGGTAAACTTTTCTGTTTGAATCTTTTTGAAATGGGAATACAGATTGGGAACGAACAACTTTTGTAAGTAAGGTAAAAGATACAAGTCTGATTTTTCCAGTTGACATATCAAATTCAAACTAAAGTATTTGTTATTAAGAGGAGCCTAGATTTCCCCAAAATTTAAGATGGTGTGTTATCCCTTTCCTTGTTTCCTTTATTCTAGGTATGGCAGGTGGCAAGTACCGGTCATTTTTAATTCATGTGAAAGCAGTAAATGAACGAGGAACAGAAGAGATCTGCAATGGTGGAATCTGGCCTGTTGTAAGAATACCATCTCTAAAGCCTCAGAATAGCAAGGGCCATTCTCTTGCTTCCCTTTTGGCAAAAGTTGCAGCAGGCAAGGTATTTAAATAACGTAGCAAGAAACCATGTTCAAAACTTGGTTGCCTACTTAGTTGCTGAAGTCTCTTCAGTTGTAGCTGACGCATCCACTGTGTGGTTGTTAAGTTGCATTTAACATTAATGTGAGGTGCCAGAAGTAAAACATTTGTATGTGCGTGGCATCGTGCATGGTGTTCAGCAAGTTGTGCTGTTGGGTTTTTTGCTCTTTTCCATCTCCTGTGGTTTCAATGAGAAATACATGTAATACAATGAAACCAACAGGGCCCATCTTTCATACTGAATTATATCTCAGCATGACATGAACAGTAAGGAACAAGCCACAATGTAGGAAGGGGGGTTTCGAAATGGTCTCTCCTTCTGTGGGTTATTGTGTTGCCCTGAGAACAACAGGGCAGGACTGTTGTCATGCAAGCCATCTTTAAATCATTCTTTCTCATGGTAGACTATGTAAAAATTAACCATCATTAAGATTATCCACAGTTGTAGATTTGAGAAGAGCAGCACGCTTCCCAATCAAAGACAGAAACAAAAGCTTCTGAATCCACTGAAGAGGAAGATGCAGAGAATGTCTTAAGTGCAAGGCTTTGCAGCTTGTTCCTGTCTGTTTCTGTTGTTCTAAATCAGGGGTGGGGAATCTTTGGCCCTCCCGATGTTTTGGGCCACAACTCCTATAGTCCTTGCTCATTGGCAACACAGGCTTGGAATTCTGGGAGTTGCTGTCCAAAACATCGGGAGGGCCAAAGGTTCCCCCACCCATATAGTGCAGTGGTCCTCAGCCTTGGACTGTTCTTGGACTGGAGCTCCCCTGGCCAGCACAGCTCTCTGGGAATTGCAGTTCAATAACATCTGGGCTAAAGTTGAGAACCACTGCTTTAAATAAAAAGAAATTGTCTTGAAAAAGATAATGGGCATTTGCCCAAATCTCAGCCAGCCCTCAGTTCAGTGGGGGATGAATAAACAATATGCCCAAGTAAACAGTAAATTGTTTCTTCAGCACGTTTTCTTTCCACTAAGTCTGGTTAACAAAAGACAGTATGGACATTACTCCCGATAAGTGCCTGATTCTAAAAAACTTTTTTGCGTCTTATCTCCTAGTTTTTGTGTCATCATGCTTCATTAACAACTGGAACTCTCCCACCTTTTTTATGTTTCTGTTGTTCTAATGAAAGTTTATCACCATAATCTGCATGAGATTGCTTTAACAAATGTTGCTTTGTACTTTTATAAATCTTTTCCTTGGTAGGCTATGGCTTAGCATGCTGACTTTAACTAACTCATTTGCTTTCTGGCAACTTTTTTTTCTTAAACACAAAAGAACTATAATGATCTCAGATAATATTTGTATGTATGTTGTAGCGAAATGATGTAGGTTTTTGCGCAGTGTGACTTTCTGATCAGTGGAGTGTCAGCATCTTTCTTTGGAAAAACTGAAAATGTTGGACTAGGAATGCAAAGAATAACTCAAAATACATTGGTCTCTTTTGTTTACTTATATATTTATTTTTTGACAGGACAAAACATGTAGTAAAACAGAAACCGGCAATTCGTCACGGAAATCTGACAACCACAGAGGATGCGACTTGCTTCAAGAAGTATCAGTCACTATTAGAAGATTTAAAAAGACATCCATTTCAAAGGAAAGGTCAGTTGTAACCTTAACATTTTAGTTCACAGATACATTTTAATTAAGATAATAGAAAACAAAATGTAAACTGAGTCCACATGTTTCATTCTTACACTATGTTAAGTAATAAAACAGTATGAAGCGTAGCAGGGAAGTTTGAGCTGAGCTAGACATCATGTAAACAGAGATGTTTCTCTACCCTTTCGTTGGAATACTTTACTCCCAGTTCAGCCATGCTGACTAGAATGGATTGATGGGGCAATCTAGACATATCCCAAAAGTAGTTTCCAACATTGCCATCTCTTAAAAATGCTCATTTACAGCCTGCTTAACGTATTGCGGGGGGGGGGGGGGTGAAATGATACCAGGTTGGACAGAGTGATAAATCAGTTCTCATGAGAGGATACCTGCTTATCAGGGAGTGAAGCAGAGCCAAGGTCAGCTTGGACTGCCTGGTACAGAGCACTTGCAAATTATTTTCAATTTCTTTTTTTTCCCCTAAACGGGAGACATATAGGATTGCTCATGTTCTAGAAGGTATGGGGGAGATTGGCATATGATAGGTTGTTGGTTGTCATCCTTTTTGCTCAGTGCAGAAGTGTAAGGTTTCATCAGTGCAAAACCAAAATGGACCGTGTGTTTTTGAACGTCAGATTGTTACTTTGTTGGTGAGATTTGCACTCTGTACACTCACAGGAGTTAGGTGCCCTGGTATAGGTAGAACAGTAGGTTTGTAGTGATTCTCTTCCAAAGTGTTCTGTGTTTAATTTGTAATTGATTTATTTTTCTGAACACATTTTTTTCTTTATAATGTGCCCCCTTTCTTTAATAAAATAAAAATCTACCTGCACTTAGTATCCTTAAAGGAACTTTGGTGAAGGGATTATAGTCTTTTCCGCCCAGAGTGGCACTCGTATGTTATATGCATCAATCAATCAATCAATCAATCAGATAGATAGATAGATAGATTACATTAGATTAGATTACAACCCCCACATCTGCTGATTCACCAACCGCAGATTCAGTTATCCATGGCGATCCACGGTTGGCGATCAGCGGGTGCAGGGGAGGTCTGAGCCCCAGACCGAGCAGAAAAAAGAAAGAAAACGTGATGCCAGCTAGCAGCCCTCCTTGCCACTGCTGGTCAGCCACCCTCCAAAGGGATGGGGTGGGGACTTAAGAGCATCCGTCAGGCCAACCGACGGCAGACTGGAAGTTTTGAACTTCCTGCTCGAGTTCAAACTTCTGGTCTTCCACCCAGGACCCGAGTGGGAAGTTCAAAGGCTGGTTGGACAGGCAGGTCCTCTTAAGTCCCCACCTTACCCCTCCAGAGGGTGGCTGGCGGCAGTAGCGAGGAGGGCTGCTGGCCAGCATTGGCGACAGGGAGACTTCTTTCTTTTTTCTGCTTGCTGCTGCTGCCGCCCCTGCAGGCCAGCCGCCAGGTCTGACCGCGAGGAGGGTGGCTGGCCGGCAGCAGTGACAAGAAGAAAGAAAAATTAAAAAAAAAACTTGATTCCCTCCTTGCCACTGATGCCATACTACCCAACCTTTCAGAGATGTCAGGGACAGAAGCTTTCGCCCTGGTACCCCACCACTCCTGTCGCCACCGTCAACCTGGATAAGAGTGTTTGCTGTTATCCGCGGATTTCACTATCCACAGGGGGTCCCGGAACTGATCTCCCATGGATACAGTGGTCCTACTGTAGTCCTAAATCCTGTCTTGTTTGACCAGTTCCATATTTAACTGCTATATAATTTTTTCCTATTGGACTCGTTTTGACTCTGAGGGAAGCGGGTCACTGCATTTGCTGACCCCAGGGGGAGGGTGGCCACTACCATTGGTCTCAGGCTTCTAGGGTGTAGCTGGCATGTGGGTGGTTCTTTTACACTATTCCAGTAATGTATTTTTCTGTGTCAGAAGCTGTTTCATTTTTTTAAGCTTGAGAATCAAGTACAGCTTGGGGCTTAATGAAGATAATGGACTGAAGCAAAGTTTTAGATGTTCATACTCAGTTCTCTGTGGATAGGAGCTTCACATGTAGGCTTTTGTTGTCATCAATTTTTTTACTTCTCTAAATTTTCTTCCCATTGATTCTCTTCTTTTTCCTAGAGTTCAGCGGTGTGCTATGTTACAGTTTTCGGAATTCCACGAAAGACTTCTTAACACCCTGTGCAAAAAGACAGAAGACGGAGTTGTCACCGAGCATGCTCAGAGCCTCGTATTAGATATATTATGTTGGCTGGCAGGAGTTCAGTCCAATGGACCGGGCAGGTGAAAGGACTTTGCTATTGTCTTTCATTAGGAAATGTTCCTGCTCTTAAAATTTATGCTTGAAAAAATCTTTGTTTTGTTTTGCTGTAGTTCAAAAGAAGCAAATGAGAGTCTGTTATCTAAAACAAAGATGTGTCTCTTCGATATAGTACGGGTTTGCTTTTTTGAAGCCGGACGGAGCATAGCTCACAAATGTGCACGGTTCTTAGCTCTTTGTATAAGGTTGGTAACGATATGACTTATCCTTTGACATTTTCTGTGAATTAAATGGGTGGTTTCATTGATGAATTAACATACGGGGAAACAAAATCTTTTGCACAGATCAGCGCTGTCTTGTATTCCTGTGGCTGTCTTTTCTGAAGTAGGTTCCACATTTGGAAGAGATGCATTTCCAAATAACTATATGGGACTGCATCCTTTGCTTGTGGAAGGCCTTTTGCCTATGAGACACATGTCTGTGCAGTGAACTGGTGGACCACTTGTGTTCCAAAGGACCCTTCTGGCCCTTGGTCTTATCTTGGGTCACCCTTGGGCTAATTTTAAAAGGCTTTCCAGAGTGATTAGGTTTGGTTTCTGCAGCATTCTCATTAAGGATGAAAAGAACAAGAGAGGAAGAAAGGGGGGGCAGGGTTGCTATCTGGCTTCGATCTCGTTCGCTACTGGCTTTACTCTCATCCACCGTCATAATGTGGTTGATTGTCTCTGCCAGATCATCCATGACCCTGAGCAGGAGAAGAGGGGAGTTTACTAATGAGCAATATGTGCCCTGTGTAAAACAATTACATATAATGCATTGTTTATTTTTGTAGCAATGGAAAGTTTGAAGCAAGTCAACAAGGATTTGGCTCAGGTCTTCTGAAGGCTTTGCTGGGCAATATATCCTACCTACCTGCAGCTGCAACTGGAGGTCAGTTTTGTTCTTTATTCTCATGCGTACATACTTTGTCATTCCTTTCAGTCTAAATTTGTCCTGTGTGCTGAGCTCTTCTAGTTTAACTCCTGGTGCCGGTCTTGTCTTATTTAACCTGTGATGCTCTCCTGCAGCACTGGTTCTTTCTACATTTTTATCTTAATATTATTTGGGGTGCTTTGAGTGGTTAAAATCAAATTATTCACTTGACTGTTTGTAAATAGTATGTAACACTCTCTGAATATGCCATAAATATGTACATGTTGAACTGTTTAATAAGGCTGTATTAATACTATCTGTTATATCTTGCTATCAGTATTTTATTGAGATACCTTAAATAAAGTAAGGTATTTTAAATAAAATACTGATAAAGTAAAGCAAGTAGTCTAATGTAATATATGATTGAAGTCTATGTTAATGATTACTAGAACATATCTGTTGGCCTTTTTATCCTAGGGTCTGTATATTGGTATTTTGTATTGCTGAATTACGTCAAGGATGAAGATTTGGCTGGCTGCAGTACAGCTTGTGCAGCCTTGCTAACTGCAGTATCTAGACAGCTACAAGATCGGCTAACCCCCATGGAAGCGTTACTTCAAACAAGGTAACAGAAGAAACATATTGACCCATATGGACGTTTTTTGGAGCACACCAATAACTTGTAATGTATTTGGCGTGGAAATAACATTTCCAGTTTTAGTTCTTCTCATCTGTGTTCACAGTATAATATGGTTGTGTTGACCCGAGATTTTTGTCTTTGCCAAGAATTACACAGCAGTCAACAAACCAGTAGTTTGTAACTTGGCAGGGATACTGGAGTGGCCTGCCAGTTCCTACCCCAGGTTGACCACATTTATTCAAACTCCATTATGACCTATGGGGTCGCTCATAGCTTCTCTGAGTTGCTCAAGGCCCTTCACCGCAACAAGGCAGTGATCTAATGAAGGAATGAACATTGTGGTCAAACTAGATTTGAACGTTGATCTCTCCACCCCTAGTCTGATATTCCAACTACTTTGTGGTGGATGTTTATCATAACAGAACCCCCAAAAGAAGAGCTGCTTTGTAGCATTCACTTAGAGGAAAGTGGTCAGAATCTTCTGAGGAGCACCAGCACCAGAGTCTTCTGGTGATCAAGTACTAAAAACTGTCCTTTCCTTTCCTTCAAATGCCCTTTTCTCATATCAAGTCCTTTTAAGAATGGAGCATTTTCATTTCTGCTCCAAGCACTTCCATAATATAGTCAACTGATAAGAGGTGCCTCCAGTTGGTTAGCAGTGGTCCTTGGAGTTTGGACTTGGAGATTCCTTCATCTGTGTGCCCCTTTCTGTGGGGCTGATCACTGCCACACTGCCCCTCCATTTTGAGGTCAGTGTTCGTTATCTGGGGCTCCATGTAAGGAGGTAAGCTGTAAGCATTCTGACTACCAGCAACTTTTTCTAGCTGGAATTAGCCAAGCTGCATCTTCATAGCTGGCTAGAAATGGCCTAAAAAAAGCAGACAGAAGATCTGCAAATGTATATGCACAGAAATTTGATTTTAGTTGTCAGCAAGGACAGGATGAACTTAGGAAGTTCCTGCTCCATAATATGGCCTGAAAAAGAAAGGAGTTTTGTCTGGATATAAGAAGCATGACTCTTCTTTCAGATTCATGGTGCACTGCATTTGGAAACTACCTGAAGCAATTTATCAACTTCCTTACATTTGAAATAAATAAAAATATGTAACGTAGCTTTACCAAGTCAACTCTAGCAGATAACCTAATGTGATAGAAATAGCCAGTTTAATTTCTTCTTCTTTAACAAGATCAACTCTAAAGAGTTAAAACACAGCCCTAAGTTGAAATGCTCTTTGAAAGTTCACCCACAATTGACTAACATTAAGTCTAAAATAACTTGACAGCATTTAATGACTGTTATATGAATTAAGTGCCTCTAAAAGTTTCTCCCATTAGCCCTCTTCAGGCCTTACAAATTCAAGGTTTCTTTTACTGAATCCTCAATAATTATACAACCCAAACACCAACGTGGTTGTGAAGAAGGCACAGAAGTGGCTGTATTTCCTGAAAATGCTCATGAAGATGCATTTATCTCAGCATCTACTTCTGTCCTACTATCAGAGCACCATCGAGAGTGTTCTAACCTATGGCATGCTTTCATGGTATGGGAGCAGTTCTGTAGCGGTCAAAAAAGCTCTACAGAAAATAATTAAAATTGCCCAGAATATTACTGGGCTCCAGCTACCAACCCTGGATGACATCTTCACATCTCGCTGTTTGAGGAAGCCACACAACATTCTGAGAGACTCTTCTCATCCTGCTCATAATTACTTTGAACTGTTGCCTTCTGGCAGAAGATACAGAACAATTAACACTTGGACCACATGTCTTCTGAACAGTTTTTATCCCAGAGTTATAATTGTACTTAATAATGAACTTAAGGACCACCAGAAGTGAGCACTTGGACAGTATTATCCAGCCTATTGTGTAGATGCTTGTGTTTTTAGTAGGGGGGAGGTGTTGTGGGGATTTTTTTATGTGTGTATGTTGATGGGTGTGGGTGTGGGTGTCTGAATTTATTTGTATGTGTATACTGTGTATATACACACAATGACAATAAATTATTATTAATAATAAATTATCATTACCAATCACCTTTGCCCCATAAATTCTAAATATATACTTCTTTAGCCAGTGAAGTTAAGTTGTTTTTCTCTTTACAGGTATGGATTGTATAGTTCACCTTTTGATCCAGTATTGTTTGATTTGGAAATGAGCGGCTCATCTTGTAAGAATATTTATAACAGCAGCATTGGTGTACAGTCAGATGAGATTGATTTATCTGATGTTCTCTCAGGTATGTCCAAATATCAGATGGTACTGCTTGCTTTAAAAGTCATTATTGTATAATAGCCTTTTCTCAAGAAGCTATGCAATTCCTATGCAATTCTGATGAGTGTTGATGACTTGCTGCGTTGCTTGTGAGGAATATTCCATGAGACTTAAGATTCAAATCTATTTCTATTGCTAGCCCATTTTTCTTTTCAGCCCCCCCCCCGACAATAGTAGGTTAATGCCCAACTTATTTGGTGGGGAAAAAAGGTGGTGTGCAGATTGGCTCAGTAGTTTTTTATGTTCCACAGAGTGGGTTTGCATGTTGTTTGGGAGGGTTGGAAGAGCCTGCCTAATTTCTAATAATGATGACGTAAACTGAATGATGATGATGATGATGATGTTTTTTTCTGTTTAGGGAATGGAAAGATCAGTAGCTGTGCTGCAGCTGAAGGTAGTTTTACTTCCCTCACTGGTCTCCTAGAAGTTGAACCTCTGCACTTTACCTGTGTTTCAACTAGTGATGGAACCAGAATAGAAAGGGACGATGCAAGTACGTTTACTGGTATATACATTTTATTACTTCTTTCTAAACCATCTAAACTAGATTGTTAGTCCAGTAAAAATGTCTTGATTCCTGAGGTGTAGCGATTGATCTGAGCTTTAATTCAGTTTTCTGATTACATAGAATAAAACCCTTTGTCTCGAGCTATGGATTTGCGAACAAAAAAAAAACGTATCGCATATCAGTAATTTTTAATACAGTAGCACAGGCATGTCCAAAGTCAGGCCCGAGGGCCAAATGTGGCCTGTTTACAAATTTTGAGTGGCCCGCAGACTCTTCTCCCCACCGGCTCAGCCTGTCATGCATCCCCACCAGCTGGCCCCTTCCCCATACCGGATGGAGGCATCAGTTTGCAGTTTTATGTTTTGCCTGCCCTCCCTGCCTCTGTCCACCACCACCTAGCCACCTTCCCAGCCTACCCGACCCCGGCTCCGTTGCTGCAGCATCCTCCCTTCCTCCTTGCACGTTATAGAGACTTGTCCAAAGTCCGGCCTGGGGGCCGAATGCGGCTGAATGGTCGGCCTCCACACCTTTTCATCTCACCAAATCTGGCCCTCCTTGCAAAAAGTTTGGACACCCCTGCAGTAGCATGAGATGGTGATTTTTATGACAGACGGAAGCTATATCAGAAATATCTGGCTTGTTTTTTTTTTTTTGAGTTTGCTTTCATCTTCAGTGTTTAGAGTACTAGAATGCAGTCATTAGGAGAATGCTTTGTGTGCTGCTTTTCTACATACACTTTTTTTGTTGTTGTTTCTTTGTTTCATGCCAGTGAGTACCTTTGGGGTTACCCCAGCAGTTGGTGGCCTCTCATCTGGGACAGTTGGGGAAGCCTCGACAGCACTGAGTTCAGCGGCCCAGGTAGCTTTGCAGTCTCTCTCTCATGCAATGGCCTCAGCAGAGCAACAGCTCCAGGTGCTTCAAGAGAAACAGCAGCAGCTTTTGAAGCTTCAGCAACAGGTTGGAGGCCATCTCTTTCGTGATGTCTCTAAACTTCAAAAGCTGAAAGAGTCATTATCATAATTACAAAAAGAAAAACAACAACAACTAAAACCTCTGCCCTTAGAAAGCAAAAAGCAAATCATTATTAGTGAGAGCACTGAAACGGAATGCTTTAGAGAGGATACATCAGATCTTAAAACTTGCTTACATCCAGAATGCACACAATTTAACACATGGGCTCCGCGTCATCTTTAG
The DNA here is from genome assembly GCA_023846285.1 of Phrynocephalus versicolor. Taxonomy (NCBI): domain Eukaryota; kingdom Metazoa; phylum Chordata; class Lepidosauria; order Squamata; family Agamidae; genus Phrynocephalus; species Phrynocephalus versicolor. The sequence continues at coordinate 30,545,076 of JAHTLZ010000275.1, read as the reverse complement.
GCAAAAAAGATCTTTCAGGGATGTGGGAATTTTGTATTTAAAAGGTTGAATTTTAAATTATCATTGACTGATACAGTGGCACCCTGCTTTATAAATATTCCATTTTACGTGATTTCTGCATGACGTAAGGAAGTCCTTTGGAAATAATGTGTCTGTTTATGCATTTTTTTTACACAAAAGACCTGCTTTATACATTTTTTCCAAAAGACGTCATTTCTCAGGATGCATTGCGCTGCATTGTGCCCCATGCAGATCCACTTTGCATAATTTCTGCTTGACATAACGTCACGGAGGGTGGATTATTTCTGTAAAGCAGGTTACCACTGTACTTAAATCTTCATCTTTAATTAACAGCAATGCATGGAAGCAAAACATATTTAAGTAAGATTTATTTTGCTTTGTGATCTCTGTGATTCACACATATGGGTTGCCTCTGCACCTGTGCAGATGATCTCAGGAACACTCCCAAGGTTTAAATCCCTCCCTTCAGGCAGCATATCAGCTCTATCCAATGGTTGCTCCTCAGTTCCCTCTAACCACCATTCTCAAGCATCTTGGAGCTTCACCCACCACAGAGTTTTTTCCTATTTTATTGCTTCATTTCCTTTATTTAATCTATTTTTCCTTGATTAAATGTATTTTGGTCTCTAAAGCCGCATTTAAATACTTTGTATCCCGTGGGAGGAAGATACCACTGACAGACCCAAGAAGTGCCTTTATTGTCTGGGTGAAGGTCACCAGATCCAAAATTGTAAAATTTGTCAAAACTTTATAATATTTTCCCTCAAAAACAGACAGTCAAGGCTGAAAGTCTACATCTGCCTTTGTGCTTTCCAATCCCTGTGACTCTCTTGGACATGCCCTTGTGTTCTATGTTGATAGAAGTTGTTTAGAAAGATTAATAAACTTTTTGTTTGTCTCAGGTAAACAGAAAAGTTGAACATGTGTTCTCACATGTGTGGTGAAAAAAAGCTCATTTTCATACAAACTAGCAACATATCACCTACCTTATATTTTAAAGGGCATTCAACTGCTGCTATGGCAGCTTCTGTAGCATTTTAAAAACAGGTCCAGTTATAGGATATTTATGAGACTACAGCCTGGTCCAAGTCCATAACTTATGTGAACCATTATATGTTGGGTGTGAGAGCCAAACTGGATGCGTTGTTCAATTGTGTGATGCTGTCTTTTCTACTCATGTAACACCCCACCAGCCAGTTAGCTTGGAAGTCACCCACATGTATGTATGAATCACAGAGACCATGAAGAAAGGATAGGTTACCTACTTATAACTGCGGTTCTTTGAGTGGTCATCTGTGAATGCACACAATGCACCCAACCTTCCCTCTGTCTGTTATGCTACTTTTGCTCAATCTGTGGTGTTGGATAGAGGGAACTGAGGAGCAACTGTTGAGTGGAGCCAGCATACAAGCTGAAGGGAGGGATTTCAAGCTCTAGAATGTTCCTGAGATCATCTGTGCAGGTGCAGAGGTCACCCACATGGGGGAATTCACAGATAATAAGCTGACCATCATTACAGGTAAGTAACCTGTCCTTTGAGTACTAAAGGAATAAACATGCTGCTCTTCGATATGCACTTAAAATAAAATAATTTGCTTCAGAAGCAAAATAAATTCATTAGTTTATTGCTATTCCTTCTCAAGTTTGCTTTATCTACATTCCAGTTGGGGAAAATTACTTACACTGATCGATCCAGTAATTCTGTTGATTCCAGAATATGATAATATGCACTTCTTGGATATGATCGCAACATGAGTCTTTTAAATCTGAGAGCATCATTATATTTTTGTTACAAATCTTGCTTTCTAGTTTTCTCTTACACACACACACCTCATCTCAGAAGTGCATGAGGTTAAAAATTTAGGCTGTGTATATAATGGAAGGATATGCACCCAATGCACGATTGTGTGTATAAGAATCCTATGAATATGCTTATCTGTGTTTCTCTGTGTGTGCATCTTGGCCTTGAGCAAGTATGAGTGATCTGGATTTCATTTATTCAACCCTAAGCATTTTTGAAATAGAATGCAGTTGGAAGCCACTTCCTCAGCCTAGTCCCCTCTAGTTGTTTTGATTATAACTCCCATAATCCCTGGCTCTTGGCTATGGAATCTTTGACTCTTTGCCATGGTGGTTGTGACTGAAGAGAATTATAGTCCAAGCCATGCCAGGTTAGGGAATATCTAAATATATTCAAATCAACTGGTCCATCAGCTCTAAGCTGAACGGCTTCAGCTTACGTAGTTAATGCATCAGACTGTCTGTATAACTGATCTGCTGAGCAGGATATAGGTGAGTTTTAAAATGCTACTTCTTGCCAGTTCCACTTCTTGTTTTGTGTTATATATCACCTTTTTGTGCTACATTTTGCCTTCTTTTTAATTAAGTAGAAAACATTTGGTGTGTTTAATAGAAAGCTGAAGCTCTTTGCTTTTTTTTTAATTGGTTCTGTTCATGCTGCTTGTTGCTAATGCTTGTATTGCTAGTGCTTTTCCGGGCAGCACTGGCCGACAGTACATACGCTGCTTTTATTTCCCCTGCAGAAAGCAAAGCTGGAAGCAAAACTACACCAGACCACAGCAGCAGCGGCTGCAGCAGCCTCAGCAGTTGGCCCCGTACACAACTCTGTGCCTTCCAACTCAGTAGCAGCCCCAGGGTTCTTCATTCATCCGTCGGATGTCATCCCGCCCACTCCTAAAACCACCCCCTTGTTCATGACTCCGCCTCTCACGCCACCTAACGAGGCAGTTTCTGCTGTTATCAATGCAGAGCTTGCACAGCTTTTTCCGGGTTCAGTCATTGATCCTCCACCAGTTAACCTTTCTGCACACAACAAAAATGCAAACAAGTCCAGAACGGTAACTAAAAATCAAAAGAGCTTTCATGAAATTGCAGGCTAATGAATGTTAATGACAGGAACAGCTTTGTTTGCTATTTTGCCTCTTTATCTTGACTGTAGGCAAAGCATGTGGACAGGCAGTAATGTTAAACCTCTTGGTTGCTTAATATCCCCATGCTTTTTTAAAGCTAAATCCATAAAAGGAGGTAGTGGAAGTAGATAATGGATTAATTCTGTGAAGTATTTCCACTGGTATGCTTGTAATAAATCAATGAACACTGTAAGGGATGAGATTTTCAACCTTAAGTTTGCAAATTGTGCCTCTCTTTATTTTTGCATGTGCGATAACTAGTGCCTGTAATGATAGACATTAAGTATTATATATTGGTTCAATTTTCTTTCTTTCAGAATCCTCTTGGGACCAGTCTCGCTCTTGCCATTTCTCATGCGTCTCATTTCCTTCAGCCGCCACCTCATCAGTCCATCATTATAGAGCGGATGCATTCAGGTAAAATTCTGTTATTTTCCTTTTAATACACAGACTTTCTGTGTCAGTTGGACTTCGTAGTCTGTTTAGGAAGCAGGTTTCAGACATGCTTTAGGCACGTCCTAGAGCATTGTCCTTTCCAGCAGAATTTTGGCCTGGCCTGGTTAAAAAGTGGTTCCTAGGCCATCTTGTTTGTTTCGCCCTTCCCCTCAGTTGCAAAACCGGCTGGAAATCTATTCTTCCGAAGAGCAAAAGCACAAGACCACTTAAGGATGTGAAACTAGTTGCGTTAGATGTCAGCCTGAGTTCTTGGTTGGGGCTGGATGCAAATACGTTTATGATGACTGTCGTGTTCTACTGTAGCCAGAGCTAAAAGAAAAGATGAAACAGAATAGATTGTGTAATCCTGCAGCTTGTTCACAGTTTTAGAAAGTTGTCTAGATTTGCCAGTGTTAAATGCTTTATAGGCTGGAACGATACAGTCAGCCGACTTTGAGGAGAAAGAAATGAATGTATAATTTAACTTTTGTATATAACAATTGCATGCAGTCAGAGGGTGTTGGTCCTAAATAGAGTACATTTTGTAAATTTTAGGGGGGAAACTTGAGGCTAGACAAATCATGTCAGTGTGTGGATGCATTGTATAGTGCCCAGTCTGAACAAGTCAGAGTTGGAACATTTTTGTTTTCACTTCTCTGTGTCTCAGAATAACGTCTTAACCTTCAATAAATCAAAAGCTCTCGAGACTGAATATGCTGTTTGACTTTAATCCGTGGTGTAACATAAGAGGATATACGGGAGTTGAGTTAGAGCAATTGGAACTCTTTTCTTGTGGGATTGAAGTGTTTCACTACTCATCCAAGTAACTTCTTCAGTCTGAGAAAAGTTAGTGGGAGGCTTCCAAATTAGAGTTCCCCTTGCTTACACTCCCCCCCCCGGTCTGAATAGACTCCTTAGATGCACAGTGGTGTGAGGTGTGTGAAAGTCACACCTGTGCACCCTTCCCAGCACTCATTAGGTAGGGATCGTTAGCAGTGGCCTTCCTGGTGGAAGTGTGAAGTGGTTCTGATTTGTCTGGCATCGATGAAAGGACAGCATGATAAATGGGAGACAGATTGTGCCTAAGCCCCCCACCCCTGTTGAGAATCTCCATAGTTGTAAGAGGATATGGGACTAAAGAAGAATTCTTCCCCTCTCCAAATGCTTTTGATGGATTGATTGAGTGAAGTGAGTTAGTTAAGTAAAAAGTTAAACTTCTATTTCTCTACCATAATCTTTTATGGTATGTAGTTTATATATAGAGAAAAGAGATGTTAACTACATGCATTGTTATATTTAAATCCCAGTTCCATGTTGCCTTTCAGTCCATTTCAAAAGCAAATATTAAGAAGCTCACTATTTTTCCAATGCAGGGAATTTATCTTACTTGGTGCAGTATGGATTGTGCAGAGAGCTATGATATAGATAACATTAAAGATTGCCTGAGAGCTTTGATCTTTTGTGCCTGGTTGGGGCTCAGTGTTCATGAGTTAACTGTATCTACTGTTTTGCTCTTTGAAGGTGCAAGGAGATTTGTGACCTTGGATTTCGGTAGACCCATATTATTGACAGATGTACTGATACCAACGTGTGGTGATCTAGCTTCCTTGTCAATTGATATTTGGACACTTGGTGAAGAAGTTGATGGAAGAAGGCTAGTCGTAGCAACAGATATTAGCACCCACTCCCTCATTCTACATGATTTAATACCACCACCTGTTTGCAGGTTTATGAAGGTAAAAATCCTTTGCATAAAAAATTCTGTTTTTTAAAACAAGTAGTTCATATTTCCTGGTAAAAGCAATGGTATAAAATACTATGTTGCTTTCATTTCAGATTACTGTCATTGGTCGTTACGGAAGTACAAATGCAAGAGCCAAAATCCCTTTAGGATTTTATTACGGACATACATATATCTTGCCACTGGAAAGTGAGCTGAAGATTATGCATGACCCTCTGCGAGGAGAAGTTGAATCTGCAAACCAGCCAGAAATTGATCAGCACCTGGCCATGATGATTGCATTACAGGAAGACATACAATGCAGGTAATGAAGAGCGCTGGCATTTGTTCTGTATTAATTTTAAAGTGATGCTGAAGTTTAACCACAGAAGATCAAGCTTTTGAATATTGCCAAACTCAACTCATTTACTCTGCATGCAGCATTAATGTCTACATGTGAAATTAAGATTTCATGTCTCTGTTAGCCACTCGTGTGGAGTCTCTTTCTTAACAATGTCAATGTATCGCTTTCCTCCTCCCCATTCCTCCAGGTACAATTTGGCATGTCACAGACTTGAGACGCTGCTGCAAAGCATCGACCTTCCTCCGCTGAACAGTGCTAACAACGCTCAGTACTTTTTGCGAAAACCAGACAAGGCCGTAGAGGAAGACAGTCGAGTGTTTTCTGCCTATCAAGATTGTATTCAGCTGCAGCTGCAGCTTAATTTGGCTCATCATGCGGTGCAGAGGCTCAAAGTAGCTCTGGGTGCAAGCAGGAAGATTCTCAAAGAACAAAGAGATCCCCGGGAGCTGATTCAGATGTCCTCCACGGAGCAGTTGCGCACAATTATCCGATACCTGTTGGATACTTTACTTAGCTTGCTCCATTCTTCCAATGGTCAGTAGCTTGGTGGTTTTCATGGATAAGTCTGGATTGAAACATTTGTTTGCTCTTTTAGTGGTAGCACGAGAAAGGCCCACATTTAAATGTGCATTGATGCGCTAAATCAGGCCTGCCCAACAGGTAGACCGCGGGCTACAAAAGTAGCCCACTGGCCACCAATAAAAAAGTGAGGGGATACCACCCCTCCCTCCCCCATCCCAAGGACCACCACTGCCCCAGCAAAGTTCTGGGTCTGCCATCCCACTGTCTCAGCAGAGCGGGGCAGTTCAAGGGCCATTGTGTGGTCCCTTGTCCCCCCTGCCCCCGGCCAGATAATCAAGCGGATGCAAGGGAAACGTGTGCATAGTCAGCTTTCCCATAGGAATGCTTTGAAAATCCAGAATGGATTAATTGATTTTCAATGCATTCCTGTGGGAAACTGCTGCCCTACTTACAATTTTTTTACTTAGAAGCTTGTGCTTGGAATGGATAAAATTCATAAGTAGAGGTATTAGTGTAGTAGCCCTCGGGCACTTTGGGCCAGAAAAAGTAGACCTTGACCTGTTCAGAGTTGGACAGCCCTGCGCTGTCATTGGTTCTCAATCAGTGGTATATTTACCAATGAGACGCCATCATGATCTTGAGGGATCTGGGCTTTATACAACAAAGAGCCAGTGTGATGCAGTGATCAGAGAGTTGTCCTGCTAGAGGTATGGATAGCTGCATTCAGATCCTCCACTTGGCCCCAAAACTGAATTGGTGATCTTGAGACATTCAGGTCTTTCAGCTTAGTTTTCCTTACAGAGTTTGATAGGATAAAGTAGGGTGGGTGCCTTTAGTTCAGTGGAGAAAAAGATCAAAGGATGGAAAAATAACTTAACAATTATGTGTCTGAATTATTACTACATCCTACATTTGTCAGAAATACTCTCCTGCCTGCTAACTTGGCGTGGAGCATTTATCTCCACACTTTCTGTAAGCCCTTGTAATGGTTTTTAGTGTGCTAGTTATGCTTGCTATTCCTTTACATTTTTGTCCCGCTTCTGCATCATTTTTGTTTGTTTTACAGTTACTGACACAGTGTCGTTTATTCTCTCATGTTATGCAAATTTTGTTATTAATGGAATGAGTGCTTTTCATCGATTCCTAACAATGCTGGTACATTTCTTAAAAATGTACAGTTCACTGTACCTTAACAGTACCTTAGAAAAGTACTGTTAAGTTGCGTTTTTGCTCATTTGTTTAAAGTGAATTTGGAATGTTGTCGATCGAACTTAAAAGTAATAGGCAAGAAGTCTATATGATATAGAACATTTTCTAGATCTAGTTATTAACATGATGAGGTTTAAAATTTAAACTTCATCAGTATTGTTTAATTTACATTAGCTAATTCACAACTCCCAACTGTGGTAAGCATATTTGATTTAGACTTAAGTCTCTGAATTGTTAGAAGAGCAACGACCCTGTGATCTTGTTCAGATGCCACATTAAGATAATCACGAGCCGAGGGCCGCTAGCTACTTTAGCTTCTTCTGCTGGCAGGAGGAGGAAAGCAGAAGCAGTTGGGCATCATGTGTGAACATATTTCCTTAGTCCTGCTCTACTAGCATTTTGAAAAATGACCATGTTGTGCTGACAGTCAAGAAGGATGCATAGCTGTCTTCCAGACATATCATGTCCCTGGGATATCACCCCTGGTCAAACATTCATCCTGAAATTGAATAAGGTTCAGAAGATGCTGTGAAGAAGGCAGGTAGATCACCCCTACCCTCCACATCCCCACCCTGCTCAGGAGTCCTACTAATCTTCTTGTATTCAGCACAGAAGATTACATAGGCAAATTGCAAGTGCATTCAGTATTTCCCATGATCAGCAGCCCTTCCTTGTCAGGTTTGCTAATCTGGAAATGCAACAGGGAGACACAAAGCTCTGTAATACAGTTGGGATTTGGGACTAGGTGTATCTTTACCTCTATATCACCGCTATCCTTTGGAGCTGAATTGTGTTCAGGCTGACCACCTGGAGTTTATAATTGTGTAAATAATGAGTTCTCACAAAGGACCTTTTCTGTGCAAGTATTTGTGTGTGTGTATTTACATAGCAAAAAGGGAAGGTGAATGAGATGTTACTGTCTTTTGAGCCAAGCCATGTATTATAGTATGCAATTAGTGCTAGAAGTGACCTTCATTTAAACTGTATTGTGCAGAGGATAATTATTTTGACTGAATTATTTTTCTTCTAAGGACACTCTGTTCCTGTAGTTCTACAGAGTACATTTCATGCTCAAGCTTGTGAAGAATTATTCAAGCACTTGTGTATCAGTGGGACTCCTAAGATACGCTTACATACAGGCCTTCTACTTGTTCAGCTCTGCGGAGGTGAAAGATGGTGGGGCCAGTTTCTTTCAAACGTTCTGCAAGAATTGTACAATTCAGAGCAGCTTCTCATTTTTCCACAGGACAGGTACTGTTAAGGTGCATTTTTGCTCTTTTGTTTAAAGTGGATTTGGAATGTTGTCAATCGAACTTAAAAGTAATAGGCAAGAAGCCTATAGGACAATTGTTTTGGACCACAACTCCCAGAATTCCAAGCCTAGCCTGCCAATGACAAAGGACTCTGGGAGTTGTGGTCCAAAACATCTGGGGTGCCAAGGGTTCACCACCACTGCTATAGGATATAGAACATTTTTCAGATCTAGTTATTAACATGATGGGATTTAAAATTTAAAGTTCATCAATATTGTTTAATTTACATTAGCTACTTAACAACTCCCAGCTGTTATAAGCATATTTGTTTTGCAACATGAATCTGGAAGTTGATCTGCTCAGCAGAAGACGTTTCCATTTTGGTGATGGCTCTAAACTCTTGTAACTGCTTTGTTCTTTACTTCTGCGGAACCAGAATCAGCATAAACAGTTATAATTGAATTCTTGAGGTAACTTGTTTCTTTCTAATTCAGCAATGTATATTTCCCAGCTGAGGTGTTGCTGCATATCCTATGAAGCCAAGACGCGCAGTTAATTACAGTCTTATTTTTAAAAATGTCTTTTCTATTCAGAGTCTTCATGTTGCTTTCTTGCATTGGTCAAAGATCACTCAGCAACACTGGTGTCTTGGAAAGTTTGTTGAATCTCTTGGATAATCTTCTATCCCCACTTCAGCCTCAGCTACCTGCCCATAGATGTACAGAAGGTAATGTGGATTTCTGTAGTTGTTACAAACCATGATACTTAAGGGCCAGATGTATTGGGGGAAGCATACTTGGTGAAAATATTCCCTTTGTAGAGATAGGATGGTTGCCTGTTGGTGTGTGCATGTACAAGAAAGAGAGAAGGAGAACCATTCATTACAAGACTAATTCATTCGTATTTTGAGCATTTATTTTATTTAGGTATTATTTCCTACTCAAGGGGGATGTCTAGTAAAAGTGGAAAACATTGTAAACAATGTAGTAATAGCAATTACTTTATCTAGAATAAATATAAATACAGTATAATCAGCAATAAAGTAAAAGGTAAAGGTCCCCCCCCCCCGCACATGCATGCTAGTCGTGACCGACTCTAGGAGCGGCACTCGTCTCCATGTTCAAGCTAAAGAGCCAGTGTTGTGCAAGTCCGTGGCCATGTTCCTGGCATGGCTGCAAGGAAACGCTGTTTACCTTCCCGCTTTTTACGGTGATATCTATTTATCTACTTGCATTGACATGCTTTTGAACTGCTAGGTTGGCAGGAGCTGGGGTGATCAGCGGGAGCTCACTCCGCTGCATGGCACCCGGGATTCGAACTGCCATGCTGCCAACTTCGCGGCCAACCATTCGGGCACTCCGAAAGCAAGCTATGAATTATTTATTACAGCCTGAGACCAGCAATATTAATATGAATTGAACACCAATACAGATAAAATTTTATAAAACTGTGCAAAACTGTGCATCCTCAGCCATCAAAGTCATATACTCATAGTCTTTATTAAAGGCAAGCTAGTAGACCTAGAGAATTCATCTAAAACAGCAAGAGTTTAAAACATGCAATAATGTATGTGATAAAGGTTCAGAACGTAATGATCTTGGATTTTAACTGACACTTTGCTTATCACTTCTAGTGTGCACAGTAGCTTGGCTTGAATTCAAAGCTCTGTGCACATACACAGAGCAGTTTAACACACATGCTTAGGGAGATGACCTGGCATGTTTTCCCCTCCTCACGAGCAGCCCCATTGAGAGCTCTTTTGTGAATGTTGTGTGCATGTGGTGAAGTATCCGGGCCCTAATGTCTTGAAATGTTAAGTTTTGATGTTAGGATGGCTTTCTTAGGAACATTATCATTTCTGCCTTCTCCAGACTTATAACTAAAATCATAAATCAAACAACTCTTGTGGATTAATTCTGCTTATGTCCATCACTAGCTATTTTACTCAGGTTTTATATGCTCTGACAAGGATAATGTGGTCCTCAAATACTATTATTTTACTCTGCAAAGATGTGAATGTGCATATAATTTCAAACCATTTTTAATTCTATTTAAAATTGAAATTTTCCTTACTTTTAAGGTGTTCTGGACATTCCTATGATTAGCTGGGTTGTGATGCTGGTGTCCAGACTCTTGGACTATGTAGCAACTGTGGAAGATGAATCAGCTACATCTAAGAAACCTTTGAATGGAAAAGAAAGAGATAAATTTTTGACTGGTAAGATTTTGAAACATTAATAGTTGAAGAGCATTTGGATTAATAACCTATGTTTAGAAATTTTAAATATAGTAATGTATAGGATATTTTAGGTACGTAATGTGTAATTTGTAATGGTTTTGTTAGCATGGAACAGTAAACCAATATTTGGAAGTACCCTGGTTTATTGTGAACAAGTTGCATGCTAATGCAGGTAGTATAATCATCTTACTTTGCTCTTTCTTTTCATCAGCATGTCTGCTAAAATAACAAGAATCCGAAAGCTGAGCATTCCATACAAACCAGAGATCCTGACTTGTCATTCATTGCAAAATAGGATAGGCTTTATAAACAAAGAACAAATCTTGGCCTCTAGTTATGGCTTGTAGTGAAAATAACAGACCAGTGTTTTCAGTTTAGATGACACACTAAGCTTCCACTGTGGGACAGTTTAGCTGATAGGAGTTTACATGAGAACAAATACTTTGTGTGTTTCTGGATGTAATTTAGGTTCCTGTCTTATTATTCAGTGCAAATGTAGCCAACTTGTAACATGTCTGAAAACAGAAATGTAGATCACTCCATGGGAAATTCCCATAGGGAGACATAAGAGACTTAATGCCATCTTTCTGATCAGCTTTTCACCAGCAGCTTAGATAGTTGTGCTCCTTGGAGTATAATAAACCCAGCAGTTTTTCCCAATAGAAACCCCATCTTCCATGCCTGGATCCTGATATTCTAGTAGTCTTTCCTTTGGCTGTGCTCAAAGGTTTCCTTTCCTGAGGGAATAATGTTGGTATAGTAGTGAGGATTAGCCTGTAAATTGAGAAGAGTCCCATTATGCACTGTGGAAATTCCTCTTGCTTGCATTTGTGGGAATTTGTGATCTCTTTGGGAGATTATAATAAAATAGCGCTCATAGGGATCACTTCTCCTTTTCTGCAATTCTTATGCAAAATGCCCAACACACCTCATATTCTTTCTCTCCTAGGTTTGTGTGTATAAAATGTTTCTTTTGTATCGGATGTTAAACAGCACTCTCTTTTCTCTTAGGCAATCAGTGGAGCTTCATTAATAATAACCTCCATACGCAGAGCCTCAGTAGATCTTCAAAAAGCAACAGTAGCTTAGATAGATTGTACTCCAGAAAGATCAGGAAGCAGCTTGTTCATCACAAACAGGTAATTCCTAGGGGGTGGTCTTAATTTTCTAAATTTCACACTGTCTAACGCCTGTTACTAATTTGGTTCCTGATTTAGGGTAGGATAGTGCAAGTGAGGGAACAAGAGTGTGTTGAGACAGAGGAGCAAGCTGGAGGAAATTCCAGGTGCCTGGCTTTCCTGAAGTAACCATGAACCTAACTGAAAGTTATACAAGTGCGGCAGATACTGACAATACAATAATTGCAGACAAGGGACCTGAGGAGATCCTATATGTGCCCTGCAGGGTGGAGTAGCAGGCTTTCCACCGCCTGGGTAGAAAAGGAGCTCACATGAGTCTGAAACTCTGGTGGGAGGACCACGGCAGAAGTGCCGAGAAGCCACTGATCTCCACGTGGCATGATTTAAAAAAAAACCTTTGCCTTATCCAGTCACCTAAATGACATGGCATTGAGGGCAAACATGTCAACTATCCACTGCTATTCACACGACTTGAAAACGCACCCGTTTTTGCAACTTTAAAGCTGCTCTGTAAACTGGCTTTATACCTCAGTTCTGTTGGCAGCCTGTTAAAGTTTTATCATATAAAAACTAAAATTTGAAAACTTTAACTTGACCATGATATGAACGTGCATATCTCTTTCGCATCTAATGGCTTACATTTTCATATACTTCTGTTAACATTTTCTTTTAGCAACTTAACATATTAAAAGCAAAACAGAAGGCTTTGGTGGAGCAGATGGAAAAAGAGAAAATACAAAGCAACAAAGGATCATCCTATAAACTTTTAGTAGAACAGGCAAAACTAAAACAGGCCACGTCAAAGGTATGATGTTCTGCAATTATACTTATTGTCTTTGGCAGAAAGACCTGTTTCTGCAAATTAAAATATGTTTTGGGTTCATTTTTTTTCAACAAAAATGATTTTATCATGCCTTTTAAGGCTAAATCGGCTAATTCAGTCACCTGATGTATACCTGATTTTGGAAGTGCTCCTCCATTATGTCTAAATATAGGCACCTGTTAGTTCCTCATAGTAAAAATGGCCTTAGGCACTTGTTCAATGTGGTATTGACATTATGATAAATAACACACAGGACTGTTGATTAATCTAGTTACAGAATGCTGGAAAGAAATGGTAGTATATCAAATAGGCATTTAAAAGATATTGACATTTCTAGCCCACTCGGTGCACATTTTTTGAGTCACAGTAAACTGTTTGTGCAAAGGGTTTGGGGCTTCTGCCTCTCAAACCGCTGTCTCCTCCCTTCACAATCTACACACAGTGTTGCTTTCAATAAAACCATGAACGACTTTCAAAAGCAGTTTATGGTACAACATGAAATCATCTCACTAAGGTATGCTTCCGCCCCTCTGGATGCCTATCATAGCCTTTATTAAAAAAAATCTTGAGTATTAAATGCTTAAATAGGAAATATTAAGACATGCTGTGTATTTCAGAATTCTGTAATTTTTAACAGTTAACCCCGTTCTCCTCATGTAGACTCAAGAATTAAGAAATAATTTAATAAGAAATAACGCATCATTCGGAACAAGAGCATGTGCCCCAAATTAATACGTGCCTCTTTCCTGCAAACGTTTGTGTAGAATACGTTGAAATGTTTGATATATCTTTATTGCCTTCTGTCAGACCAACTGGGTGATTAATATACAGTTTTGTTACCTTAAGAGTAGAGACATTACATTAGAAACAAGACCTGAATGATGTTTGCTCTCACTGTGTATGCTTTAGGCATTCTTCCAATTCTTCCCATTTAGGAATCAAAGGATTCCCTCCCCCCCCCACCCGCTAATGACTAACCTTCTTAGGGTTGGAAAGTTGATTTTGAACAATCTGCCCGCATTTTGAATAACATTTACATTGGAAAGAAAACTTCCCTTGAATTGGTGTTGGATTTTTTAGGGGGTGGCTGGAAGAGCTGTGTTCTGTTTTTAAACCAATGATGAGACTTGTGGAACCAATTCAGACCTTTGAACCACATGGAGAGCAGAATGGATGGATGGTAGGGATGTCTTTGTGCACATTAGCCCTTGTCTCCACCCAGCTGTATATGGAGCGTCAGATATTTGCACGCTTTGTGATCGGAGAAGGAGGCTCTGTCATGGAGTTCAGTGGAACGTTGTACAGCCCCCTTTGTCCAAATGCCAAGGGGTCCTCTGCAGCAGTTTTAGCTCAGCATGTGAACATCTGGTGCTATTGGCAGGAGGGATTCAGAAGGGCTCAAATGGGCCCCACCACCCATTTAGCTCCCTACACATTAAGGGAACACATAAATAGGGCTTATGTTGCTATACGTTAGCCCTATGGACTTGGAACAGGATGAGGTACAAAGATGAATAATGAGAACTACGTTACCTGTAGCCAATTAGTGTATCAAAGAAAGTCTTTTCTAAATAACCTATTGGATTTTACAGTTCGTGTAGTCACAAGAAATAAGTCCAGTTGCAGCACTGCCTATTGTCTGAATCTGCAAAAATAATATCAAACACATATTTGTGTCTAGCTAAGAAAGTAAGGACCTGATCCATTTGAAATATTATATTGTTATGAATAAGGAGTATGAACCTGTATGTTCCTGCAACAGAGTTTCAAACCAGAGATACCAGTAGTGCATTGACCATAAAATAAGGCTTTAGTAACGTGGCAGCTAAACCGATAGCTCCTTTATGTGTTCCAGCTACGAAAGGATTATTTGATAAATGTTGTACAGTCTTAACATTAGAACTGACAATCCCATATCCTATAAGGAAAAAAAAATTTTTTTGATTAAAATGTATGACAAAGTATAATAATGGCCAGTTTGGCAGACAGAGGTAAAATTTTGAAACAGAAACTACTTTAAGTTACTGTTTCAGGGTTAACTTGTAGCATATACATTTATTTATTATCTGACTCAGGCTCTTTGCAGTTGGCAAGGCAGACATATTATATTTTATTTTCTTGTTTATATGGTTCCACATCAAGGTTATGTATATATAAATGATTACTTGTTGATAATTGCTAGATTCACATTTGAGTGTAATCGGGGTAAAGCTGCCTACCATCACAATCTACTCAAAACTTGTAAGTCTAAATAGACTTGCTAGTGCCAGTTAGATTGGCCTACAGAATCATTTGCTGAACTGTGCTTAAACTGTTATGTATAGATAGTCCTTTGAATAATCTGCTCTAATTGAGTCTACCAGTTAGCCATAGAATGTGGGATGAGAAAATCATGTCTGAATAACTGGGCATATGAAAGAGGGATCACTGAAAATAGATTTGAAGGGAAAGGTCATTGCTTCTTTTGAAATGAAAGGTTTGACAACTTAAAGCTTGCTTCCCCCTTTATGATGATTTATAGATCATTCCAGGGGATGTTGACATAAAAGAAAATCTCACTGATTTTATGGGACTTATTCCCAGGTATATACATGCAGAATTGCCATTTTGGAGATATATCTGAGATACTAAAAGGAATAGTTTATTTTTACTTTCTCTCTTTCATTGGAAGATTATAAATTAATATTTAGAGAGGTTTGGTGTTTTTATTTGTTTATGAAATTCTTATATACTGTAATTATCTGTAACATCAGGGTAGGTAAGTTCATAAATACAAATCATACTTATTCCATTCTGTCACTGCTCTAGTGACCAGTCTTCTGGTGATGAGCTTCTTTGCATCTAATTAGGCTCCTCCTTAGACAGCAGGCATGCAGTCTTGTTGCTAAGGCTACATTCAGAGTCTTACAAGTTCTGTAGAGCTTGTTCTCTGCTGACAGCCTTCAAGACCCCCGGGCCACCTCCATGCCACAATGCAGTAGCAGAATAGGACTTTGTAGAGGAAGCAGCTATACTTTTTGGGTTAGTAAACTTCAAAAACAACTCTGTGATTTTTCATTTATCCAGCACTTTAAGGATCTGATTCGTTTACGTCGGACTGCGGAGTGGCCTCGTTCTACATTAGACACTGAAGTATCAACTACAAAAGAAACTGTAGAAATTGAACCCCTTCCATTTACCTTGGCACATGAGCGCTGTATCTCCGTAGTACAGAAGCTGGCTCTTTTTCTCTTGTCAATGGATTTTACATGTCATGCAGATCTGCTGCTATTTGTATGTAAGGTACATGATACATAATATGATTATGTAATACATAAGTTATGGAAGATCATTGTGTCTAAGACCTGTATTTTAACATGCTATATTGATTGGATTCACAATAGGTTGGAAATTCTTTACTGTTTACCATACATTTTCCAATAAAGTAAAAATATGGAAGAATCCATGTGGTGTGGTTGACATAGGCTGGGAGAGTTGGTCTCCTTGGAGAACCTTGACTTCCTTTTCTTAACAGTTTTGTTTTAAATCTTGGGAGGTTGTTTTTGTTTTGGAGGGGCTTGTTTGTTTTTGCTTGTTGTACACCTCCCAGAGGCCTTCAAGCCAGATGGTTTTGCAATATAGAAATCAAATCAATCAGTAAATAGATTGGTAGTGAAATTATATAACTTTCCATATGGAAAATCCACAATTTTAATAATAATTTTTAACATAGCTTTCAGACATCAGAATGAATTTATCTGGGAGGCAAAAATATTTATGCACTTATATACTGTATATACTTGAGTATAAGCCTAGTTTTTCAGCCCTAATTTTGGGCTGAAAAAAAGGGGTCCTCAGCTTATATGCAGGTCAATACTTTTAGCCACTGAGGCAAGTTTGGGTCAATGGCTAAAAGTCATTTTAAACATTGTGCGCCACTTCTCCTGAACCCCCCCATGTTTAAAATGACTTTTTAAAAGGTCATTTTAAAACAATGTTTAAAATAACTTTTAGCCACCAACTCAAGCACTTGCCTCGGTGGCTGAAAGTCATTTAAAACATCACACACACACCCAGCTCACAAAGGAGGAGTTGCCAGGCCCTGCTGCATTTCCCACCCTAGGCTTATACTTGAGTCAATAAATTTTCTCAGTTTTGGGGGTTTAAATTAGGGGCCCCGGCTTATACTCTGGTCGACTTATACTCGAGTATATACGGGTAATATATCATAGGTCTTTAAATTAAAATATACTTCAAATCCTTTCTTCTTTCCTGAAAATATAAAATTAGGCCTGCTTTTTTTACTGTGCTCATCCTGAAACAGAAACAGTGGATTGCATCCAACAGTGATGGCACCTTCCTAACAAGGGCTTGTGTTCAACCAAGGTTCTCACTAGTACTAAATTTTAATTAAAAGGAGTTATCTTATCTCTTTTGCCCATTATTTTTATACCATGGCTTTCCTAGAAAATGAAGTTGGCAGAAATAGAAAATAAGTGCTTCCCTCCCTAGCCAGCTGCAACGAGAAAGACACACACTTTAAATGCTGCATAAGATGCAGTATTTGGTAGTCTTTTCATATTTTGCTGAATGCCTCTTCCATCACTAATAGAGAAGAACACAGGACTCAAATACCATACAGAATGTAAATCTTATAGTAAGGCGTTATAAAGCTTAAAGCACGGTTTGTTTCTGTGATGCAGTTGGATATACAGTATATAGTTAATATAGGAACACCTAATATTGTGAATCAATATTTCTAAACATCTGAGAAGCCTTTCTTTAGGCATTACAGGGCCAATGTATTCTTATTAGTAATTAAATTTTACCTGTAGGTGCCTGTATGTTTTTATATTTGTACGGTTTTTATTATGTACACAGCTTTTTGTTTTTGAAATCCAATTCCAGGTTCTCGCCAGAATTGCCAATGCCACAAGGCCGACCATTCATTTGTGTGAAATTGTGACGGAAGCTCAGCTGGAAAGGCTGCTGCTGCTTCTGGTCGGAACAGACTTTAATAGAGGCGATATCTCTTGGGGAGGAGCTTGGGCTCAGTATTCTCTGACATGTATGCTGCAAGATATTCTCGCAGGTATGTTAAAAGAGGTTTTTCCTGAAACAAAATGCTGTACCTGGAGAACGGCTGGACAGGGAAGGAGGAGCCACAGTGCGAGAATACTAGGTTGGTTTGCAAACAGAGGCAAACATTGGAAGCTTTCAGTAACATGGGGAACTTCATATTTCCATCTATCTATCTGTCTGTCTGTCTGTCTGTCTGTCTATGTATCTTTATTTATTTATTTATTTATTTATTTATTTATTTATTTATTTAAGAGTATTTTTACCCCACCTTTCTCCTTGGAAAAGGACCCAAGGCGGCTTACAGTAATGAGGCTGCTAGATAAATGGTGGGTTAATTGCAGCTCTTGCCCATAATTGTTTCCTTTTAGTCCTCAAAGATTGGATGTTGAGAGAGATGCATTTTGCTCCTATTCCCAATAAAGACTGAAGGTTGCTGCTGTCCCTCTAGCTCAGCATTATAAAAAACAAGTGCCCTTCTTGACGTTCCAGTCCGATTTTATTGGCTTTATTGAAGATTATTGCTATGCCAGATTTGGAACTATAACTGTCACACTCCTTCCTTATTGGTCATATTGGTCGGGCTTATAGGCGTTACATCAAAGAACGCGTGGGATTGCATACTGAGGTGAAGATCACTGGTATAGTTACTGTTTACTCGTGTGCTGTTTTGTCCATATGTTTTGATAGCTCTGTAAATAAATTGTATTAAACACATGCAATTAAAATTAAACACTACCTTAAATGGCTCTACCGTTTGTACTGTCAAAAGAGACTGAACGCGGTCCGGTATGTCTCTGTGGAATTCTCATGAAATTGCAAGTAATTACCAGTCAGTTTTCCCCTGGCCTTTTGAGAAGTTAATGGCCTTTCCTGTCATGTCCAGGAGAACTGCTAGCTCCAATAGCTGCAGAAGCCATGGAAGAAGCTGCAGTGGGAGAAGAAGCAGGGGCTTCGGCTGCGGACTCTGATGATGCTCTTCAGCAGTCGACCGTTCAGTTGGTGGAAACTATTGATGAGCCTTTGACACAGGACATCACAGGTAAACATAGCGGATTGGCAAGCTGACCCTGCAATTTAATTTTTTATTTGACTTCACAGAGTATGCTGCCTTCATTGTCAGAAATTTTAGATGATAAAGGAACTTTTCATGTTGTTAACGAGAAAGGTTCCCCCCCCCCCGCCGCCAATATTGTAATTTTTAAAACAGTGTTTTTTGTAGCAGTGGTTGAAAAAATATTAAATGTTTTAACCCGAATCCTGATGTAATGTAAGTAAGTTAACAGGCAAAGCCTCACCATGTCCTCCTCTTGGCACCCCCCTGTACACCACAGAAAGCATTTTTGAAAGTTTGACAAGAGGGTCTTAAATGATGGATGATGTCCTGTTGCTTTTGTTTTTTTTTACATATGCAGAAGGCAAATGATGCAGCATTCAATCACTTTTAGCTGGCAATTAACATGTTTCTTGAGTGTGTGCCAAGCCAAGGAATGCATGGGCCCCTGAAAATCTCAGTGACAACCGATTAGTCATAGCTGGAAATGACTTAATGGTATACTGTATTGTTTGCCTTTTCTGCATATAACACAGCAACACACAAGCCAAGTTGGATGATTGGGAGATTGGAGTTTGCCATGCATTACTGAAGTCCCACTGTGTGCAGGTGCTCTGATCATGCAGATTGGATTGGTCCCTGAGTTGCAAAGCATTTCAAATAGAACACGGCCAAACAGCCTGAAAAACTCACAATTACCATTTCAAATAGCTTTGTAACCAACACGTGTTAGTCTTCTCTTGTATGAATCTTTGCACTACTTGGCAATATTAAATGCTTTGCATCACCTAAAGGGACTCCACCTCTATCATCTTTGGAAAAAGATAAAGAAATTGACCTTGAGTTACTGCAAGACCTCATGGAAGTTGATATTGATCCCTTAGATATTGATTTGGAGAAAGATCCTCTTGCTGCAAAAGTGTTCAAGGTACGTACATGGATTTGAAAACTGTCTTTCACATATATTACCACAGAATATTTTTCTAAGTTCTGTAATCTTTATTTTCTGAATGTGACATAGAATGCAATATTTCATACATAGGAAGCTAGAGTCTGAAGGATGCCCATATGCCTTAATCCATACACTTCATTGTGTGTGTGTGTGTTTAAATTGGGGTGTATCCTTCTTTCCAAATTCAGGCTTGAAGATTGACATTGTGTGCTAATAATTTCATGGAAGTCCTTGTTGACATTTATGAATTTGTTAGTTGCTTATAGAGTTCTTGGACAAGGAGCAGTATGAACATTTTTAAGAACAATTCAAAATAGAATACAGTGGGCAAAACCCTGTTTAGTATAGGAAATCACGCTAACATAATACTGCAAGTTGCTATTAGAATAGGCCCATTTGAAACAGGAATTTACAGAAGAGCTGACTCACCAAATTCCCATTGATTGAATGAGCCCACTATAGTGTGCTTGACTGTCCTAAGATGTTGATCAATGCAATACAATTCAGATAAACAGCAATCTCTGGGCAGAAAACTGTAACTTTCCAGCCATTGTCATAGAAACTAATCGGAGTAGAGAGTCAGAGCAATTTAACTCAAACTGATCTAAGGCTAAACACCACTTTGTAAGTGCCTTAAAACTCAGAGTTAAAACATCAATGGCTGGAGTCGTATTGATGTTTGTGTAAGGTTTACATAACTTGATATAGCTAATTGACAATGCTTGTGCGTATGTCAGATGTAGTCAAGTGCATGACCAGGCACCTTGTCAGTTACTCAGATAAAGTTACACAAACCATTTCTGAAGAACAGTAGGGCTTTGGTCAATATTAAGGTTATTGTGATGTTAAGTTTTTTTTAGAAGTCTTGAAAAACATGTATTTATCACTAAAAACATATCATATGTGGCTGTCAGGCCTTTCCTTGAAGGGTTTTCTATAGATGCATTGCAGGTAAGGCCCTTGTGATCTATGTACATACTTGAAGTACCATCGTGAGAGGTCTCCTGGAACAGGTTCTTTGGTGATTATTGCAGGGCCTGATATATACCGCAGGGAAGGAGTGATTATTCTTATGATGAGATTTCATGCTGTGTCAGGCTTTGTTACTTTATCCCGTCAATTCAGGCAGACCCACTGAAATTCTCCGCCCTGTTTGTGAAATCAGAAGCATTAAATCTGCACTACTTTTGTCTGTATTGTGTTTTGATGTGAACGTAGCTGTAACGGGCTGCCTTTATAAAAAATACAATCCTGGAACCTCATCTTCCCTGTAGCGATGTGTCATGCAAATAAGAGTTTGAAACAATTTTTATTTTTATTTTTACGCTCTACCTTCTCTCCAAAAATCAAGGCACCTTAGAGCTATTTGAAAAGCATCATGATGCAAAGTAATGTGAGACCAGGGTTTCATCCCTTGTCCCCATTTCCGACACGTGTCCGTATACTAAAAGCATGGCAATTTGTTGTCTTCTGGTGTTCACAATTTGGGAAAGAAACACAGTTGCCTCTGACTGGCTGTGTGTACAATATCACAGAAATAGTGGGGTGCAAAAGTGTTACAATTCCGTTGAGAACAATCTTAAGGATGTCCAGATCTTATTGGAACAAGTGTGCCTTTGAGAAGAACCTTTCTAATCTTTTGCTCAGAGATACGCTCATATCTTAGGACAGTTTCTGTGGCTGTCTTCAGCCTTTGTTTTGCTCTCTTTCCTCTAACTCCCGTGCCCTGCCTTAAACTGCGACTAGTACACATGGCTGAGCTGATGTTGAAAATCTGTGCTGTAATTGGCTAGGCCATCAGTTCACCTTACACAGTGCCATATTTGAAAGTTATGCAGCAAGGAAGGAAATGAGGCTGGCTCAGCTCAAAGAGCACTTGTCATTCACATGGCTCCTTCAGATGAGTATTTTCCATACCCTGTGCTTCACAGGGGCTGGTCTGTCGCTATGCTGTAAACGTTGCATGTAGCAGCAATATTCATAAAGCCTTGGCAGGAGGAGGAAGCTTAAAGCTCTTCCTCTAGTAACCACCATTGTGTTCCCCATTATAAACGGACTCGTGCAAATACTGTATCAGAATTAGTGGTCTGCCTAGCAGAAAAGAGGAAGCCTTAGCCAACTCTTCTGTCAAGGACGTCTTATCATCCTTTGAGCTCCCACCGATATTGTATGTGCATAAACATGTCTTTGTTGTCCCTGCCCCAACAAAACTGGTTGTAGTCCTCAGGGCCAAAAGGATTGTGTCTTCCTGTTGTAGCAGGTCAGTATAATTTATGTGAACTGATATTTATTTGGAGACTATGTGGAGAGTATGGAGAGTGTTCTTCCTCTTAATTTACTTGCCTGCACAGCCTATTAAAATATGTTGTAGTTTAGTAGAACTTAAAGTTTATTTTATTGAACGAATTAAATTTCTTACATGTGAAAAGTCTAAAACTAATAAATACTTCATTTCTTTCATTTCTTAAAAGCCTATAAGTAGCACTTGGTATGATTACTGGGGTGCTGATTATGGTACCTACAATTACAACCCATACATTGGAGGTGTTGGAATCTCAGTGGCAAAACCACCAGTCACAACAGAAAAGAATGGATCACAAACTGTGTGTGTATCTGTCTCTCAAGGTAAGCACAACTTACCTTGCAGGCTATTCATTTTCTCTTGCTTGAGAAATTATTACTGACTTAGTGTGACTGTCATATTGTAGTTACAGTGGTACCTTATATAAAGGAATTAATTCGTTCCAAATGAAATTATGTTAAGCAAATTTTCCTTTATACAAATTTCCCATAAGAATGCATTGAAAATGGAGTAATCCCATTTTTATGTTGTATGGATTTTCCCCATAGGCGATTCTGTTAAGCAAATTGCCCCTATCTCCAGAATTTTTTATGTTGTACAAATTTTATGTTATACAAGCTGTTTGTTATGCAATGGTCCACTGTATTCACTTGTATGAAATAAGCATTTGCTGTATGACAGTGGAGTTGTGTTGTATCAAAACTATGTTCTAATTCTTAGATTGCAGCCTCTTGAGCTCCACATGATATAAGGGGCCTTGAAACTGCCTTGAGGGTTATTTCATGTGAGCCTTAGGAATGTTGATTCAGAAAACTTAACCCCTGCTGACCAGGGGTGGGGGTGGGGGGTTATTGCTATAATGTGAAAATATTGTGTTTATGTTGAAGTGCACACCATTTCACATATTCAATGTACTTGTTTCTTTACTTACTGGTGTATCTTTGGCCTTAAATAGCTTATTAAAATCATGTTTGATTTTAATTTAAATATTGATTTTATTTTACTCTTTTAAGCTTTAGATGCCCGTTTAGAGGTTGGACTTGAACAACAAGCAGAACTGATGCTGAAAATGATGTCTACTCTGGAAGCTGATTCCATTCTGCAGGCATTAACCAACACATCTCCTACATGTAATTTTACACAGTTAAATATAAGCATCCCTGAAAGTTGTGGTTATCTTTTCCTTTCTAATCAAGACACTCTGAAGTTTACATACATATCTGGTAGCTAAGTTAGCATACATTTGCTGATACATAACACCTTGGTTTACAAGCATAATCCGTTCTGGAAACATGCTTGTAAACAAAAGCACTTATATATCAAAGCAAATTACCCCATAAGAAATAATGGAAACGCAAATGATTTGTTCTGGAGTCCCATATACCACATACTGTACACACAAAATGTCAAAACTCACAAAAGAAGTTGGCCATAAGTCCATTTCCACACCATGGTTTAGGTACCTGGCTGCGGTATCTGCTCTGCTTGGGACTAATAAATGGATTTTACTCTGTGTTTTTAATGTGACAATAATAAAGTGCAATTTGGAGCCCTATACACACTTGACTAGCTGCCCAATGACTACAAAGGGTTTGAAAAATAAGAATGTTGAAAACAAATTAAATAAACATATAAATATAAAGAAAAATAAAACAAACCTCTAACCTACACTCAGCTTTGAAAACCTTCATGGCTTCCTCTCTCTCCTCCCTCTGCCTTGGAGGTTGCCTTAGAAGCAATATTCCAGACAGTCCCCCACAATCCAGTAGGGGGGAAAGAGAGTACCACAGTTGGCTCCCTTGTGATCATGTGACCTGCTCCAGCACTTGTATTGCAAGCCATTGCTTGTTGATCAAGACAAAATTGATGATCATAAATCTTTGCCAGTCTTGCCAAACACTTGTAGCTCAAGGTATTCATAAACCAAGGTATTATTGTAGTAAGTCACAAATAGAGTAGGCCCATTGAATGGCACTTGCATAGCTGTTGAAGCAACAAGTCCCCAGTGATTCAATCGGTATACTGTAGTTGTGATTTACTAATAGATTTCAGCCATAGAGGATCATTTATACTGAATGAATGAATGTGCATGCTACTTGATACCATCTTGTTCTTTCAGGTTCAGTTTGAGTTTGGGAGAATAGACAATTTGTATACAGTGGTACCTCGACTTATGACATTAATCCATTTCAGAAGCATCTTCAGAAGTTGGTCAAGTCGTAAGACCAACAGCAGTTTCCCACAGGAATGCATTGAAAATCAATTAATCCATTCCGGAGGGATTAATAGGTTTTCAATGCATTCCTATGGGAAGGCTGTCCCAACCAGACAGCTGACCTTGACAGGTCAGACATGTCAAAATCAGCTGGGGTGCGGGTTGCAGAGAGCAGCCTTTGGCTGCCCTTGATTGAAGGAGATATCCCTTCCAAGGCGCCCGGGCTGGGCGAAAATGCATCCGTCCCAGGGATCCCCTGGGGCAGATGCATGTTTATCCAGCCCTTGCAGTTTGGAAGGCAAGCTGCGGTGGCGGATCACCACTGCCACGTCACTTGTAAGCCTCCTGGGCTGCGCGGAGATCAGTGGGTCTGTGCTCTGCTCACCAAATTGGTGGGCAGAGCACAGACCCATTGATCTTCACCCAGCCTGGGAAGCTTGCAAGGGAAGCAGTGGTGGCAATCTGCCACTGCTGCTTACCTTGCAAGGTGCCCGGGCTGGCCAAAGATCTGTGGTCCCTGCTTGGGTACCTTGCAAGGGAAGTGCTTACCCGGAGGTCAGTGCTTCCCTTGCAAGGCACTTGGGATGCCCAAAGTTGCATCGTTCCTTGGGAACGATGCAACTTTGGCCAGCCCAGGCAGTTTGGAAGGGAGGCATGATGGCCACCTCCTCCTCCCTCTTGGTTACTTCAATCTATTTTTCAGAGATGGAAGCAACCAAGAAGGAGGAGGTGGTGGCAATGGGCAGCGATCACTGCTCTCCACTCCTCATAACAGGCGACTTTGATGGATCGGACCTATCAAAGTCAGCTGTCATGCGGAGCAGAGAGCAGCATTCCTAAGTTGAATTATTCAGTTGTCAAAGCAACCGTGAGTTGAGGCACCATTGTATTATGCTAAAATGTAGAGCCGTGTGTTCAGTGACAGAAATAAAAGATGTGAATGTCCTGTATTGTTTTGTTTTTTGCTTTTTTAGTAACTCAGTCTCCTAATGGAACAGATGATCTATTACTACGAGGACTGCATGCATCAAATCAGAACAACCAGTTTATTATTCAGCATTCCTCAATACCAATGTTAAGTGCATGCTTCAACAAACTCTTTTCTATGCTGCAAGTCCATCATGTTCAGGTAGGTGGTTGATGCCCTTGAGGTTTGAAGTAAATGTTTGCCACATTCGTGAGAACACAAACTAAACATTTGCCAAGCAGTACATTTTACTATGACATATTCTACTTTGTTGCTATACCTCATCAAAGGTGTTCAGATGGTTGGGAGTGGTTTAACAATGTGAACACAAATAAACACGAGGGATATCTCCAGTTGCTGATAGCCATCTGTTTAATAGGTATAGTACTCAATAGAGATGGGTGTTTCATTTCAGAAGAGGTCCAGTTCCGAAAGGAAACATGGCAGCACAGCTGTCATTTGGAACCTGAACACAGAATCCGGAACGAAATCAGCCACTGACTTATCTTCCTTTAGGACACGTGGGGTGCAACTCCAGCAAGGAAGAAGCCTCCAGCATGTCATCTTTCCTTCTCCCTGGCTCTGGCTAATCAGACAAGGAGGCGGGATGATGCATGTCCTTGCACAGCTCCTGATTGGCCAGCACCAGGCAGAAGGAAAGATGGCGCGACCCAAAGGAAGGTGAGTCAGTGGTTGATTTTGTTCCAGAGGGTGGGTGCTGGTTCCAAACCTCAGCTCTCCATGTTTCTTTTTGGAACCAGACCTCTTCCGAAACAAAACACCCATCTCTAATACTCACTTTTAGATATCCAATGCAGATCTGACATATTCCCACTGGGAGAGGATTTACTTCAGAGCTTACTCCTGTCAGTTATGCGTTGTCAGAGGATTGGATCTAGATTTAATCATACTTAGAATAATGGGACTCATTGATGGAAATCTTATTAACTTGACATGGTAATTTGCACTAAAGTAGGCCCATTGCATCAGTGAGTCAGCTCCTCCATAGGTTCCAGTGTTTCAAATGGCTCTAATCTTAACTGCAATTCAATATGCAAAACTAAGTTATAGATAGAATAGGCCCATTTGAATTAATGGAACTTACAAGGAGTTGACTCACCAAATCTCTGTGGGCCAGCTCTAATGTTGTTTATTACAGTAAGCAACCGGGGGGGGGGGGTTGGCCATTAGTCATGCCAGAATTCAGCGAGGCCTTTGTAAGGCTGCCTTAACAGGGATGAGAGGAAGAAGGGGTGACAGTAGACTTTTCATTTTCCTTGTTGTCCTGCTTATTCGAATGGGCCTCCTTTGTGTTATAAAAAAGTGAACCTTCACTCGGTCAGAAATATTTTCATTTAAGAAGCAGTATTTACTCTTCAGAAATATCCATTACTTCTACATGTTAAAAATACAAATTACTTTGAATATATTTACTGCTTTGCGGTGGAGCTGGCGGTGATGCTCTGCCTTTAACAAATGATAAGTAAATGCAGCTCATCTGTAACAAGGGGAGATCATAACTTAAATTTCAATAAAACCTTCTATTGTGCATTTCAAGATTTCAGTTACACAATGACCTCACTTTCTGTCATTATCCTTTAGCTTGAGTCCCTTCTACAGTTATGGCTCACATTAAGCCTGAATTCTGGGTCCATAGGGACCAAAGATAATTGCACTGACATTTTCCTGTATAATGCCAACCGGACACCTGTCATTCCTTTGAATCAAGGTGAGTTGCATCAGTGTTTGTGTCCTGCTATACAGTTTAAGGCAGCATTTCCAAAGCTACTGAACATGTCTAAGCCAGCCATATAATTTATTGTCAGCATGGATTAAGTTCATTGTTAATTTATATGGTAGGATCAAATGTACTATATAGTTTTATCACTAAAAATATCTGTATCAAAGGATTAATGAATTATCAGAAGGGAAAAGGCAAATAATTTTATCATTAACAAATTATATTTAAACATTCCATTTCACTATTTCCTTCCTGACTGAGCTAAATTCTAAGACTAAAGTGATGGAAAAAACAGGAGAAAACATCTCATTTTGTTCCCAGTATTAGTTGGACTTAGCTCTCTAAAGAGTATCCTTTTAAAAATAATCAGGCATCCCCACTTTTGTAAAAAAATGAGTCCTGATAAAATTTGCAGGTAACATAACAAAGTAGATCTCATTCAAATGGATAACATAAGACCCAACACAGCTAGTGACATGAGAAGGACTCCCAAATCAGTGTTACTATGAAAATGACCTTAGGCTATCACTGGGTGGGTAGGCACGGTTTTGTGCCTCTTCCCAATGACAAAAGTTCTGTATTTGCCAAAACCGAAGTCTCTCCAGTGAATTGTCCCCTAAATCAGGAGGGTCCAATCCCCAGGCCATGGACCGGTACCAGTCCATAACCTGTTGGGAATCAGGCGAGACAGTACCAGCTTAATAAGGGTGGGGTGCTAAGGTTTCCTCTAAGGTGCGCACCCAAGTGGGCATGCACGCTCCCCCCATGCTTTTCCTCCCCATACATTTGTTGCAACTGTTTTTGTTTTGATCATGACAGAACCAGCATGCGGGGGGGGGGAGTTGTATTTGTGCACATACAACAAAAAGTGTTGTGTAGCATAAACAGTCCCTGGTGCCAAAAAGCTGAGGGACCATTACACTTAATAACTTTTGACAGCTCTCTTAAGTCTTGTAAATTTTTCAGACAGAAGTGTTGCCTGTCAATTTCAGGAGTTTGCTTCGTTTTCCATAGTAAGGCTTACTACTCTTCGCTGTGTTGTTCCCTGTTAATCTGATAGCGGAGTTGGCAAGAGAGTCTAAATATGTCTTAGGAGAAGGGTCAGGATCTCCTTCTCAGTCTGGGGCCGGAAGCTGTTTTTGTTTCTGATGCCATGTGCGTTTTCCCTAATTTAAAAAATTGCTGCTTTATATGTTACCAGATTCCTACACGGAAATGTATTTTGTGTAGGAAATTGCTGGATTTCTGCAAATAGAACAAAACATGATGCGGGCATGTTGGCAACATATGAAGTCACCCCCTGTAATAGCATG
The DNA here is from genome assembly GCA_023846285.1 of Phrynocephalus versicolor. Lineage (NCBI taxonomy): Eukaryota > Metazoa > Chordata > Lepidosauria > Squamata > Agamidae > Phrynocephalus > Phrynocephalus versicolor. The sequence continues at coordinate 30,516,819 of JAHTLZ010000275.1, read as the reverse complement.
GATGTTGCTGCAGTGACAGCACCCTTGGGTCACACTGAATCTGATCTTCCAGATAAACCCCCCACATTAAAAAAAATTAAAATAAACCATCAACAACTCAGACTTCACCTTAGTTTCTTCAACACAGTAAATAATGAAGTCAGGGCCGAGCATGTCTTAGCTCTGGAAAAGTTATCTTGTTAACTTTTATCCTTAGATGCTGGTGATCCTGCAGACTTTTTCCTTCACTTTGGACACATCCGTTTAATTTCCTGGCCATGTGCTTGTTACTAGCATTGATCATTCATTTAGAATATTCTGCACTTTGAGAGATTCTAAGATTTGGCATACAGGTGTATGCCAGCTTTTTTCCTGTCTAAAAATTAAAATTCCCACCACTCCCAAATAGCTGAAGACTGCAGTAATGCTTTTGGTTTAACATTTTCTGGTTGTGATATGCTTTGTTTTGAACTGTGTGTTTATTACAGCATCAGTAACTAGCTTCCTGACTGTCCTGGCATGGTATCCTAATACCTTACTGCGAACATGGTGCCTTGTACTTCATAGTCTAACTCTCATGACGAACATGCAATTCAACTGTAAGTTCCTTGGTAGTCTCATATTTTAACATCTACAATGTAATTGCCATCCACTTTTTAAGAAAATGACATTGACAGAATTAGTTGTCAACATTGTGAATGAAAACAGTAGACATGCCAAAATATGGCTAGGACATACTGCAAATATATCTGCTAAAATACCCTTGCAAGTTTAGGGATTCCTTCATCCGCCCATTGTGTCACATGAAATAAACCCTGAATTGCTGGGGACTAGTTTAAGGATTGAAATACTTAAGAAACCAAGTGATATACTATTGTGAAACACTGGTTCACTTTGTTTCTTATAAAAGAGGAATAGGGAGAAACCTCAAACCTTTGTCATTGTAAAAAACCAGAGATATGCAATGAGCAGCTCAGCAATGATGATTGCTGAATTACAATATTAAGTTTATTTTTTATTTATTTTATTTATTTTTACAACTTATATGCCACCCACTACCCTGGGTACTGCTTCAAATCCATGCAAACAGTTAGCCTAAAATAATGACTTGATAAAAAAGAACTTGTCCTCTTCTTCTTAATGACAACAGTTGTTTTTTTGGAGTCCAGCTTGGGGGTATTTGTGAATATTGCTTACTGATAAAGCATTGTGTTCTTGGCTGTGAGCACTAGATGGAATACCAGGGCCCAGAAGAATGCAGAGGAGCTGAATAGCTTCTTGTCACATGGCCTCAGAGGTGTGTGTAAGAACCAGCGCCTTCAGGCTGTACCAGAAAGCACAGCCTTAGGAGCCTTACGGAGTAATAGTAACCCTACTTCACCTTCCCTTCCTGGTGATTAGAGACATTTGCTACGGTGCTATGAAAATGAAAATGTTGGAAAAGGAAGTATTTACACATAAAAGCAAAATAATGAACATTATACTGAACCTCATGGTGAAGGATGAAATGAGAGAATCTAAAGCACTTTTAGGTTCCATAAATTTGGGTTTGAATAACAGTGATATTTACCCAGAAGGGGAACTACTTTTAAGTAAACATATTCTTACTTAGAAATCTAATCTCAACATTGACTGGTCCCTTACAGTGTTACAGAGATAGCTAATCCCCAAGTATTCTCCTGCATTTTCTATAATGTATCCAAAAGTATAACTGCTTAATAATATTTGTCTTACAGCTGGTCCCAGCAGTGCCATAACATCTCAGGAAAGTACTGCCCAGCTGTTGGTGTCGGACCCCAACCTAATTCATGTTTTAGTGAAATTTCTTTCTGGAACCAGTCCTCATGGAACAAATCAACACAGTCCACAGGTAAGTGTGTTTATTATTATTATTATTATTACAAACAATGTGTTGCATCCCTCAACTAATTCCCTGACTTGCTGGGGACTAGTTTAGGGATTGAAATATTTAAGGAACCAAGTGATACACTGTGGAACGCTGGGTAACTTTGTTGCTCCTTGTAAAAGAGGAAAAACCTTTGCCATTTTAGGAAAACAGAAATATGCAAATATGTTAGTTGATCAACTTGTCATGGTAGTAGAGAGCTCAGTAGGTCTCTGAAACATTACATCAGCAGTTACGTAGTTATTACACTCCATTGGCATTCTCTTCTTTTTGTCTGCACTAGGCTTTACAACACAAGATTTGTAATAGGATATTAAAATTTGCCTGTTTGGCCGAATATACGCACATTTTATGATAGTTTGAGGGTGGTTCTAGCTGGTTGGAACAAATTGTGGCTCTACTTGGGTCACTAAGCCATTGGCTTCTTATAGGTTGTCTTAAAATCTTGTGATATGGATAGTCAGTAGATTGGGATCTCATGTTCTGGTTCTAAATAAGCATGCTCTGACTTTGGAGGGCAATTTTAACTTGACTTGATTGTGATTGGACTGCTTAGTACACATCCGTCCTGTGGAAAGGGCTTTTGGAGTATTTTAGATGATGTCATTTTGGAGGAGAGCTTACTGCACATCTCTTCAAATCGGATTATTTTTTTTACCAGGTTGGCCCAACAGCAACCCAAGCTATGCAAGAATTTCTTACTCGTTTACAAGTACACCTTTCTTCAACATGCCCTCAAATGTTCAGTGAATTTTTATTAAAATTAATCCACATTCTTTCAACTGAGAGGTAAAGTATTTTTAAGAAATAATTTCATCTGAACCTTTCAGATTGATGTTTTTATTTATGCAAAGAAACAAGAATGTTTCCTATATTGCTCTCAGAATTTTGACATATTTCATTATCCATATTCAAAGTAAAATAATGGAAAGAAAGAAATATATTTACATAACATTTTGATGATTTATTAATTACGGCATCAAAATACATAACTGAAAATGTTAAAATTATGATGCTACTAACCAGATGTGCTTTTAGTGTTTTAATTGTTGAAACTGTGTTGTTTAGCATAGCAAGATGCTCTAGACTTGACCTATAAAATCAATGGGGTGTTGATGAGTCAAGTCCTCATTAAAATTTGTTGATTCAGATTGTCCTACTTGACTTGCAACTACAACAGAAGATGCCAGATGGATTTTGGGCAGAAGATTTTCTAGGGGTAGAACAAGAGGAAAGGGCATGAAAGATAAATGGGTGGTCTAATTTTCCTTTTCCAGAGAACAACAATATCTCAGTAGAAGTGCAAGAAAGCATAACATAAGTACGAGAATAAAGACCACTAAGAGTTAATGTGATGATAGATAGAATTTGAGGTGAAAATTCCACCAGTGCAGAAGATGAAATGTGCTCATGATACCAATATACAGGGGAATCCCGACTTACAACATTAATCCATTCCGAGCGCATGCTCGTAACTCAATTAGCTCATAAGTCAGGGAGCACAATTCCCATAGGAATGCATTGAGAATCAATTAATCTGTTCTGGAGGAACAAATTTCAGTGCATTCCTCACGTCATTTAAAATGCCTTTAAACAACCAAGCCAAGTGCTTGGCTCGGTTGCTTAAGGACATTTTTTAAAAACCGCCACTTCTCATCCCCCCCACCACCACTATCGGGGGCATAGAGGGAGAAGTGGCATTTTTTCCCCAATTTTTTTTCTCTTCCGGTGCAAGCAGTAATGGCTGCCATCAGCACTTGCATTAGAAGAGAAAAAAAGTGAAATAACTTCCGCTTCTCCCTCTATGCCCCCGATGGTTGGGGGGGGGGGTTGAGAAGCGAAGTATTTTTCATTTTCTTTTCTCTTCTGATGCAAGCCCTCTTGTCCAGTTCTCAAGTGGACCAGCAAGGCAGATCAGCTGATACACTAGGATAATAATATCAATGAGTATTGTTGGGAATAGGAGACAGAACAGCCAGCCCTTCAACTATCCTATTTCTAGTTTGTTTTCTCTCTGCTGCATGTGGTGGAGAGCTGTGAGTGTAGCTGAACCTAAAAGAGATCCTACAGGGTGGGCTGCAGTGCCTCTTCCAAGCTTCACAAGTTCCTACGAAGGAGGGAAATGAGTTGCAGTTTAGTGACAGTGTTGTAGAATAGTAGCGGACACCTGACCATCATAGACTGCAACTCCCACAGTCCGTTGTCACTGGTTATTAAGCTGATGGTCAATGTTGCCCACCCTTTTTATTGCATGAGAGCTAGCAGTAGAGGTAACAAGCTACATCACAGAAGCTATTTACCAGTTCCCTAGAGTTATTCTAAGATTGTAGACAAAAGACAACAGTAGTTCCACAAACGGATTATAAGCCAAAATGAGTAGGGATTTGGGCCTTAGGTGCCTTAAGTCTTCCCCTTAAAAAGATAGATGTCCTCTTTCACATTTCTCTGCATATAGACAGCTATTATAAAAGTCTGGATACTTCTTTCTTCCCTTTTGGGGGTTGAGGGAGCAGAATGAGCTGTCAAAAGTTATTGAGGGAAATTTTTGATGTTGCTTGCCAAAAGGAGGAGCCCTTCCTTCACTTCCTCAACAGGCTCTTGAGGCACCTGACATTTAGTGAAAGTCCTAGTTCTATGTCCTTGCCTCTAACAGTATACATCAGAATGGACTGCAGAGACCCCATGCAGCCCATCCATGTCCCTGCCCATTTGCTTCCATTTGCAATCCAAGTCCCACACGCAAGGGGGGTCCTGGAGCCCCCTCACCGTGCTAACAGAACTTGGAGGGAACGTTGACTGCAGGTGATAATGGGTTGCATTCATTTCCTTCTTTACTGACATTCAGACTTCCATCTTGTCTTCTACCTCTTGCTCCTGGTTTTTGTGGGCAAAAATAATTCTGTTTTTGATTCTGTTCCCTTGCAGAGGTGCTTTCCAGACCGGCCAGGGGCCTTTGGATGCACAAGTGAAGCTTCTGGAATTTACACTTGAGCAGAACTTTGAAGTGGTTTCCGTGAGCACCATCTCTGCCGTCATTGAATCCATCACATTTCTGGTGCACCATTACATTACTTGTGCCGACAAAGTGATGTCTCGCAGCGGGTCCGACAGTTCCGTGGGTGCTCGTGCATGTTTCGGAGGGCTCTTTGCTAACATCATCCGGCCGGGGGATGCCAAGGCAGTCTGTGGAGAGATGACACGGGATCAGCTGATGTTTGATCTGCTGAAGCTGGTCAATATTCTAGTGCAGCTGCCCCTTTCGAGCAACAGAGAGTATAGCACTCGGGCTCAGGTGGCCAGCAGCACCACGGACAGTGTTTCTGATGAAGAAAAGGTTTCTGGTGGAAAAGATAGCAATGGCAACACTGGCAGCACTCAAGGCTCAACAGCCTACGTGGCTGACCTTGTGTTAGCCAACCAACAGATCATGAGCCAGATTCTCTCAGCTCTGGGTCAGTGTAACAGCAGTGCCATGGCAATGATAATTGGTAGGTGTTTCCGTGGTGAATTTATTTACCTACGTATGAATTGTATGTCCTGCTTCGCTTCCTAAAAACTCAAGAGTATTTTAGGTACAGGGAGCAGTCAGTCTCCCGTGCTAGCTCATAGCAACGCCTGATGTTAGTACACACAGGGTGTGGCAAATTGACAGCTGCTCATTTAATGATTGTGGTCAGGGTCCGCCTTGTTCCAGCAGAACATGCAGGGACCGTTATGAGAACCTTGGCTTTGGGTTTGTTTTTTCTTATATTGGTTGTACAAGTTAGCCATTACGTCCTCATGCACAGAGAATTATCCGTGCTTTCAATCAGTGGTTCTCAACCTGTGGGTCCCCCGATGTTCCTGGACTGCAACTCCCAGAAGCCTCTACCACTCCCTCTGCTGAAAGGGATTTCTGGGAGTTGCGGTCTAGGAACATCTGGGGAGCCACAGGTTGAGAACCACTGATCTAGAGCAATTGTGCTCAACCTGTAGGTCCCCAGATGTTCCTGGACTGCAACTCCCAGAAACCCTGGCCAGCTCAGTTAGTGATGAAGGCTTCTGGGAGTTGCAGTCTAGGAACATATGGGGACCCACAGGTTGAGAACCACTGCTTTAAATGAACTACTAGGCTTATTTAAATTGGGGGGTTATATGGAGTGCATTACCCCTCAGCTTCTAAGAGGATTCTTTCATGTGGTCCATTTTAGATCATTTTAACTAGTCTAGAATAAGAACTTCTATAACTGTTAGAAATTAATCAGGTTAGGTGAACTATTATAGCTTCTTAAGTGTTTTTTTCCTTGCTCAAATGGCTAGCAGGTGGTCAAAGAATCATAAAATAGTAGAGCTGGAAAAGCACCCAAACTCCAACCACTTGATAAAACAGGAAACCTGAAACTAAAATTGACATATTTAATTAAATAATTTGTTTGTTTTTCTGAAATCTTCTTTGGAAGGATTCCAGGTTGGTGTAGATTATAAATGACAACAAGTTATTTGTCCAAGTTCTATGGATATAGCATAATAGCAAGCAACAACCTTAATAAAATACCCAGCTAAGCAAAGCAAAAACACAAGAAGCATCTAAAATATATGAGCAGGTAAAGTAAGGCCTGAAAAGGTCGCCATAGCAGTGGCATTGGTTGGCCTTCTTTGTCAGACTGGACTGGAGATGAAGTTATACTCTATGGGAGGCTCTCTGTGAATATATGAGATTCATGTGTTGCAGAGAGAGTCCTCAAATAAGGGTCTGTAAGTGTTGCAGCTAGAGGAACACAGCTATGTCTTTGCAGTCTAAAACCAAAATTTGGAGCTTTGCCATTGTTGCTTGCAAATAGAGCCTCCTCCCTAATTGGCTAATTTTCCTCTCTGAAGTTTATTAGATGTATGCTGGCACATTTGAGGTGCAGCATAAAGAGGTTCTAGAGGGTAAAAAAAAATTTATAAAGGCAAGACGCTGTCGTATTCCGATTCATTTCTAATTATATGAACATGGGGAAAGTACTTATTGTTTTTACGGTTCATTTGTTACTGATACGTTTTAAAAAGCATATAATGTGAGGAAAACCGTAAGAACTGTTTTAACCTTCCTGTGACTGTGTTTACATTCCTAACCATCCTGTAGGTCTAAGATAAATTCACTTTGCATGGCTTTGCTGCTTCAACAGAAAACTGTGAACTGATAATCGTATAGCATTTGTGTTTTTCAGTATTTAAAGGGGGAACAACATGATTATATGGGACAAAGCTATTACTGTATAACATTTTGTGAACTTAGCAAGGTTTGTTTCATTGCCCCCAGACTAAAATGAATCTATTTTACTATTCTCAGGGGCAAGTGGTTTACATCTTACAAAACATGAGAATTTTCATGGTGGATTAGATGCCATATCAGTTGGTGACGGTTTATTTACCATACTAACCACACTCAGTAAAAAAGCCACTACAGTACAGGTGATGCTTCAGCCAATTCTTACCTACATGGCCTGTGGATATATGGGAAGACAGGTAAGTGCTTATAGTTTATTGCATTGCTTCTCATCTGCCCTACCAACAATATTTGTAGGATCTTTCCATATGCAAGCTATGGAGAACTCTTAAAAACTAGGCTTTAGTAAATTGTGCCTATAAAGGCCATTTCATGGATCATCTTATAGCTTTTAGAATACTGGCAGTAAATCTAATTGTGCCTATAAAGGCCATTTCATGGATCATCTTATAGCTTTTAGAATACTGGCAGTAAATCTAAGAGGACGTAAACGAAGCATTATCTGTGCCCTAAGAGTTGTAGCAAATCCCCACATGTGTAGTATGTTTGAATATTAATGCATTACAGTACACTATGAGTGTTCTTAGATAATGACTTCTTAATCAAAACAAGGTGCATGTTATTAAAATTCATCAGGTTAAAGACAAACTGTTAAGTTGAAAAGTAAATGTCCACGTTAAGAGGGCTAACCAGTGAAGCTTGGGCACCGTCCTTTTTACTGATGGCCTTCAAGGAGGAAAGGAACAGGTTAATAATGTCTGTGAATTGATGGGCTACCTTAACTTTGGGATAGTGGTATTGTAGTATTTGTTAGCTAAAAATGTAAGTTATTATAAAGTGATTGTGGATCCCTTAAGACAACACTTTGTTAGGAAAAGTGGTTTAATGTGCACCTTGACAAAAACAACTAAGAGTCTTTCAGCTTATTGTAACCTTGTGGTAGACTAACAATTTTTATTTTGTATAACCCTTTGTGGACTATAGCCCACTCAGTTCATGATCTCAGAAAGTAGGGTGCAGTGGTATAGGTTTTTTTTTTGAAAAAAGTTGACTAACATCGCTAACCTCCTGGAAACTGGGTACAAAGAGGGTCAATGAAATATATAGATGAATTAATTGTTCTAGTTAGAAATAGGAACATATTGATTTTACAGATAATCTCTGGCAAAAAGGCTTCTTTTGTTTCTTTACACATTTAAGTTATAATTTTCTGTTGCTTTACTGTTGGGTCACTTCAAGCTGTTTGTAGAAAAACTCCCACAATATCTTTCAGTTCTTCTGGGTCACCAAAATGCTAGTTAGCAGAAGGGTATAATTCTAGTTGAGAAGTAGCACATGTAGGAAGAGCACAAGTACAATTTGATGCCTTTTATTTAATATTTTGTTTAATTAAAATATAAATAAAAGGCATCATTAAATGGTTTTTCTATCTCTTCCTTTCCTGGGCCATTCGTAGCTCCACCTTTTCCACCTTTGTTGTCTCAGCAACCAGTCTACTATCTTTGTCCCTGCATGAACTGCATGGTCAGCCTGTAGCTTTTGCAAAGCCAAGAGAGTTTAAATGTTTAAAATAATATATAATTGTTAACATTTAATTATTTTCCATCCATATATTCTAGTACTACATTCAGCTTACATGCAAAGATAAACACGTATTGGGATCGTGCTTGCGTATGAACTGAAGGTTTTGTTTCTTGCTAAACCTAGAGCTGAGTTGCAAGGCCTTCTGCACATGTTGGATCAGCTCTTTGGCTCTTCTCAAAATCATGACTTTTGTTACACAACCTCTTTCATTCCAGGGCCATAGCTGTGTATCCCATCTGTGCCTATATTACTTTCTCCAAGCTCCATTGGAAGAGTCAGCTCACTGTGTTCTGTTCTTCCCATTTAACCTGAGATCTTTCAGATAGTCTCAAACAACACAATTTCCTTATAAGCATTGAGAAGTGTGTCTTCCCTTCTAGATTATTAACCTGGGAGACCAAATAAACACTTATAATTTCATTGTTTTGATTGTGATTTATGTAATTTATATAAGAGACAATTTAGTAGAAAGATATGGCATAAGCTGAGTAAACAAAATCCAACTGATAAGACTTGGCTGGACCGTTTACTACTGAATACGATGGGGAGGTGCGAAATAGAGATCAGGTATACATTGATCCCTTTAGAATGGAAATATGGTCTATGGGAATAAATGAATGGCTTCTACTTTACCAGTTTATATGTATTCAGATAATACAATTCTCAATCTTTTAACTGTATAATTCTTTGCATTTCTATTAGGGTTCTCTTGCTACTTGCCAGTTGTCTGAGCCACTGCTTTGGTTCATCTTAAGAGTGCTTGATACCAGTGAGGCACTGAAAGCGTTTCATGATATGGGTAAGGATCGTGTCCCATCTTCTGAAATGTTGTTGCAATTTTAATATCAGGTTATGATCAGAACAGTATAAGCCAAAATAAAAGGAGTCTCTTGTCCCCCTTCTCCAGTCTACATAATATTGAGCTACAACTTGTGTTGTTGCTGATAGCTGCTGGCCATCTAGAGTGGCCTGGGGTGAAAAGAGATCTGTAATGGGCTGATCCCAGTGTGAATGGGATCCATAGATCACTGTTTGGATCATGGCCTTGAAATTTTTCTAGGTTTTTTAAATTCAGGTATAATTTTAAACAATTGTTTGATATTATGTGCACGTGACAGACTGAAGTATTGGGTTTGCAGCAGTGATGTACACTCCCAAACCTTGTCTACACCCTGTCAGCCCCACATGTATTTTTCCTTAAAATGCCTCTTTAAATATATATTGAAATAGTTTTGTGTAGGGAGGATGCATTAGACACCACGAGGGGTTTATTTATTATATTGCAGGCTCAGCAATGCTTGGAGGCCCAAAACATGATAGAACTACCTCAGAAAAATCCTAGGGGGCTCATGGTGGCTTTCTGTATAAATGGATTGAAATAAATACATATGAAAAGAGTATTTTGTAATATTTTTATGAAAGCAAAATGTAAAAGTTTAACTGGAAGGCTCAGGTGCGAAGAAGAAATGGTGACAACAACTGTCAACCTTGACAGCTTTAAGAAAGGAGTGGACAAGTTCATAGAGAACAAGGGTGTATCAATGGCTATCATTATGGATGCCTAAGGACAACCTCCGGGTTGGAGAAATAGGCAGGATCTCTCTCAACGCCATTTGCAAGGAATCGTGAGCAGGTGAAGACATCTGCTTGGGAATACCCTGAAGCAAATAGTGAAACGCTGTGTGAGACAGAATGCTGGACTGGATGGGCTGTGGCCTGTTCCAGCAAGGCTGTTCTTATGTTCTTATGAAACTGTACATTTGGGCCCTTGGGGAGTACATGTAACCTGTCGGCAGCATGTTGTTGATCCTTTATTTATAACATTCTTTCCTTTTGCATCATGATTTCTTTGTTTCTGCATCTTCAGGAAATTATGATTTGTTGTTTTGCTAAATCTCTTGCTAGAAACTGTACTTGGACTTGGCCCTAGTCCCAAGTTTAATGAACTTTTTGTTGTACTTCTAGGAGGTGTTCAACTTATTTGCAACAACATGGTGACCAGTACTAGAGCCATTGTTAATACAGCAAGAAGCATGGTTTCAACTATTATGAAATTTCTGGACTCTGGGCCTAGCAAGGCCACAGATAATAGTCTGAAGGCAAGAGTACTAGCTTCTGAGCCAGATAATGCAGAAGGAATCCACAATTTTGCACCATTGGGTATGTTATGATCCACCTTTGCTGACATTATATTGAAGTACTAGAAACCAGAAGCATATCACTAGAAGCACATCTTCAGAATAATTATTGTCACTGTCCTCTTCTTGATGAAAGTGAATTCTTCAGCTGAGTGTTTACTCTTATGTAACCAGACAGTACCATCTGTATGTACGAGGGAGGTTTTTAGCAGGTCATAAGCTTGCAACAGTGCAACAAAGTGCTGGGGGGGGGGGAATCTCTACATGGGGTATACCAAAATAGCTCAGTGAGCTCTGAAGACTTGTGGTGCAATGGATAAACAGCTGTACTGCAGCTAAAACTTCTCACTACCTGGGGTTCAATCTCAGGTAGCTGGCTGACAGATGACTTAGCCTTCTCTCCTTCCATAGTCAGTAAAATAAGTACCCAGCTTGCTGGGGGTGGGGTGGCAGTGTGAAGCCTGCATAATTAAATTGTAAACTGCACAGAGAATGCTTTAAGTGCTATGGGGCGGTATGTAAGCAGAACACTTTGCTTTTGCTTTATGTTCAGTAGCTGTGGGCTATAAGGTGATTATTATAGACAGGGAATGCTATATTACAGGAAGAAAAATTGAATGAATGTACTAGAGAAGGATCTGGCTGGCTACATAGAATCCTGAACAGGAGCAGTAGGCCCTGCAACATTTTGTTGCCACAGCCCATGTCCTCACACTAGCATTTATTATTAAAGCTGGTTTGCAGATAGTTCATTGGGTGCTCATGATCTATGGAACAGTAATACAGGTGAGGTTAGAGAGACATGATTTAAGTGAGTCTTTCCAAATACTGTGTATAGCTATGACTAGCAATGGTGAGAACTGTACTCTACACTTCTAGGTTCTAGAAGGGGGGGGCTGTAGAGCAAAAGTAGTAAACTGCTCCTCCATAGTGAGCAAGTGACAGATAAAATGTACCTGAAAATTACTTCCATGTTTCAAACCACTTTCTGTGTGAGTGTGGTTCCTGCTGTCTTCTCATTGGAGGATGTTAGCCCAGGTCCCTTGTTACACTTAAAAGGCAGGTTAGTGGTTAGCAGTCTGGTATTCCACATTATTTATAATATGTTGTACAGTAACCCCCCTGCCGATCGCGGGGATTAGGGACCCACCCCACCCGTGATGCATGAAAATCCGTGATATGCGGAAGCAGGTGGGGGGGCGGGGGGGCGATCGCGCGCCTGTCCGAGAAGTCTTGGGGTGGCATGCGCCGGTGGCAGCATGGGGATCTGACCTCCCGCCGCCGCCTGCCCGCGCCACCCGAGACTTCTTGTCCGGGGCCGTCTCCATTGAAATGCATTGCCAATGCATTTCAATGGAGAAAATATTCCCCATTGGAAAACATTGGCTCAATGTTTTCCAATGAGAAAAATTTTTCCATTGAAATCCATTGACTCAATGGATTTCAATGGAGATTGCTGCCCCCCCCCCCCACACTGCCCTGAGGATTCTCGGAGGAGCGCGGGGGGCGGCGCGGAGCGACCCAATTGCCCCCCGCCACCCCCCGCATGGCTCCAAGGTTTTTCAGAGCAGCGCGGAAGGGCGGCGCAGAGCGACCCGATAACCCCCCACCGCCCCCCTGCGCGGCTCCGAGGCTTTCTGGAGGAGTGCGGAGGGGCGGCGTGGAGCAACCCGATGGCCCCCCACCGCCCCCACCGCAGCTCCAAGGCTTTCCGGAGGAGCGTGGAGGGGCGGCACGGAGTGACCCGATCGCCCCCCCCGCGCAGCTCCAAGGTTTCGCGGAGGGGCGGCGCAGAGTGACCCAGTCGCCTGCGCTGCCCCCCCTGCGCGGCTCCAAGGCTTTGTGGAGGGGCAGTGCGGAGCGACCCAATCCCCCCCCCCGTGCAGCCCAGAGGTGCAGGTACTGCGATCCCACTATGTAGTGGAACCGCGAATGGCGGGGGGTGACTGTACATTTAACTTTCTACTAAGCCTCTGCAGGAGAAATGTTTGAAAGATGTTTTATACTCCCTCAGATTTTATGACTTTGTTTTATTTGTCTAATTGGATTACGATTTTTATCCAGTTTTTGCTCGTTCTTTTCTAGTAAAGGCTAGTGAAAGTTGTCCTACAGAAGGAAAAAGGATTTGAGAGGGCAGAGGAGAGTTATTTCCTTAAGATTTAGGAAAGGAAAATTATAGATATGCACATACTTCAGCTATTGGAACAATTCTTATATAACCACTCTGGTTCCTTGACACTGTATAAATAGTTGGAAGCAAGGCATAAAATTACCAAGTCCTTCCTCTGGATCAGAAACATGTTTTCCTTTCTGCACCCTGGTTAAGTGTTGCATGGCACTGATGATGACTTCGTGCCAGATCTAATTAGTTCTTTCTTTACTAGACTTTAAAGCTGTGGGAATTCTTCACAAAAGAGATCATCTGTAATAATCGGTATCAGATACAATGCTAATTCGTTATATAGCTGTATATGAAGATGAGGCAGGGAGAAGAATTTTTTAATCCATTACAACCTCACTTAGCTACTCTCCATAATACAACATTGCTTACTATAGGGTTTTTTAGAAATATTCTCTTCATATTTGCAAGTTTTTGTGATCTCATATTTGAAATCCTTCACACTATATTAACAGCAATTATTTATTGAAGGTTCAATCACTTCAAGCAGTCCTACAGCCCAGCCTGCCGAAGTTCTGCTCCAGGCAACTCCACCTCACCGAAGAGCTCGGTCTGCTGCATGGTCTTATATTTTTCTGCCAGAGGAAGCCTGGTGTGACCTTACAGTCCACCTTCCCGCTGCGGTGCTGTTAAAAGAAATACACATTCAGCCTCATCTTGCATCTCTTGCAAGTAAGTAAGGTTCTATGTAATTTCATTCATTCATTCATTCATTCATTCATTCAATTGATATACTGCCCCCTTAGTGCTAGCTAGACATGGGCACGACTCGGCGAAATCCTCGTTTCCGTTTCCGTTCGTCGTTTCC
>JAHTLZ010000275.1:30423593-30502964 GCA_023846285.1 Phrynocephalus versicolor | reverse complement strand
TGAGGCACCCAGAGAGGTGCCTCGCAGAGCCCACTATCCCCTATCCCATTCCCTAACCAGTACGGCAGTACGCTAGTATGCTTCCCTTCTTAGTGAGTCAGAGGCACCCAGAGAGGTGCCTCTGCCAACCCACCCTAACATAATGTAAATGTAATGTATGGTACGCGGCGGCTCCGTGAAACGCTTCCCTTCTTAGTGGGTCAGACGTCAGAGGCACCCAGAGAGGTGCCTCCCAGAGCCCACTTACCCCAACCCCAACCCAACCCACAAACGACAAACGGAAACGACAACTTTTTGAAAAATTTCGCGACAAACGGAAACGACCCAAAACAGACCCGTCCCAACAACTTGAAAAGTAATTTTTTCTGGTCGTGCCCATATCTAGTGCTAGCAGTACCAAGGGTGGTTTACACAGGGCTGAAAATTCACAACCCCTCAATATGCATGTATAATTGTTCAAATCATCTAATATACTGTAGTTTCTTTTAAACAGGTGAACACAAGGCCCTCCATTTGACATGAGATGGAGCAGTTTTGTCTGGGGGGTGGGGGTTATAAGGCCCTAAATTAACCTGTTAAAAAGGAATTATGGAGACATGGCATTCTGTACTCTTGTGTGTGTGTTTGGAAAGGTGATGTTGAGCTACTGTGAGTGATCTGGTGGGTCCGGGGGGTTCTTCATTTTCTACCCCTTTTAAGCTGTCCAAAGGGGAGCTGGTCCTTGAGCTTTGTGGAGGCAGACAGGGTAGTGCCAAGTAGCCACCTTCACTCCTTGGACTTGGCATGGACTGGTTGATAGTTGGCTACTGACAGAGGTACCCCCTTCGTGCTTCTCAAGAGCAGATCCTTTCCTAAGAAAGGGAAAGGGAAGGGACCAGAGGAGGGACATGTTTGGTGAGCTCTCCATGTCAGCTTCATAAGAAGCGGTTGATGCCATGGCAGGAACCAGTGGCTAATCTCATGAATCCTGTACATCCTTTCACCACCTACCATTCTTTGTGGCCTCTCCTCCCATCACCTGACACCCATTTATGCCTTCTCCCAATGTCTTTTGGCAGAAGTTACAAGTGGATTGTAACTAGATCCCGTCCATTTTTATCCAGAAGTAACACTTTGATTAACGTCTTCTTAGACAGCTGTTCATTCTTGGTTGAAATGACATATGAGAAGGGGTGGGCTTGGATTCTGCTTGGTGAAAATAGTAGCAGGGAAGGAGTGAATCTCGTCTGCCCTACTTTCACAACCTTCAAATTAGTGACCCAGTGCTAATGGTGTGAAGTCCCTTTCAACTCAATGGAACTATTTCCCAGTCAGTAATTCATTTCAGATTAAGCTGCCTGTCACTTAGCTCTGGTTTGGAGTTGTGGATTTGAAACCAACCAAGACTTCCTCCTCCTATGTAAATGTGCCCAAGAGCTGGGTTTTGTGAAACTGAAATTATCTGGATTTAATGACTTTATGATAATCTTAGTCTGTATTCCCTCTTATGGCAGAGGAGCATGATTAAGGACAGTATGGTTACCTGATATCTAGGAATGTACTTGGAGCTGCAGTATTCCTGACTTGCAGGGGGGTGTTAGTCATTTGCTCACAGCAGTGCGGCTTAAACTAGAATGTAATTTCCAGGTAAAGTTTAAATAGAATCAGGGTGCTTACTCTGGAAGATAAAACTCATTTACATGAATAATGTTGCCTTCCCAGTTAAGGATGCAATCCAAAACCATTAAGTACTTTGATGGGGGTTCCTGCATGGCAGGGGGTTGGACTGGATGGCCCTTGAGGCCTCCTCCAACTCCATGATTCTAGGATAAGTTCATTTGCAATCTAGCCGTTGTCCCCAGCAGGACGTGGATTGTTTCCAAATGGATAGGGAGAAAGAGTGTGTCCTTTACCTAAAACGAACACAGTTTGAGTCCAACGCATGGCATCAGGATCAAAGGCAGATTGCTCTTCTCAATTAATTCTGTAATTTTTCAGGAAAAAAAGATTGAGATTTCCAGCCTCCCTAGGATCAGGGCAAAACAGAGAAGCTTCTGTCTGCCATGGGAGAGAGCAAGGAACCAAGAAGCATGCTTGGGGAGGGAGGGACAAAGGAAGACTTTCTAGACCAAAACTGTGTCCCGCTGTCATTACCACCAGCGGGGGAGTCTTTATTGGTTGCCTTATGAATGCTGTGTGTAGCGCACTTGGCCTTGCCGCTTCCCAGTGCTGGAAATGACATTGGGTCTGTTCATGTTGAGAAAAATCCCCCTTTTTGAAATAAGGCTTGTGCTGTCTGTTTGCTTCTTTCTCATATTATAGCAGCAAAATGTTGACCCTCAATACTTGTCTGTGTATCTACAGCATGTCCTTCATCCGTATCCATCGAAATAAGTGCAGACGGAGTGAATATGTTACCCCTGTCTACGCCTGTTATCACAAGTGGTCTTACCTACATAAAAATACAACTCGTAAAAGCTGAAGTTGCCTCTGCTGTTTGTCTTCGCCTCCATCGCCCTCGAGACGCGAGCACGTTAGGCCTCTCTCAGATTAAATTGCTTGGCCTCACCGCCTTCGGCAACACTTCATCTGCAACTGTCAACAATCCCTTTCTCCCCTCTGAAGACCAGGTATCCAAAACAAGGTATGTGGTTCCGATAGATACAAGAACAAATTACTTGAGACATGTTCTGTTTTGTTCTACACCACTGGAGGCTGCAAATCTTTAACATATAGGGAAGCTTTTCCTTTAGAAGAGTTTTGTTCTGTCACGGTAAACCAGTTGTGGATAGACCAGAGACATAACTGCAGGCCCTTAAGGATTTCATCTCTGGTGAAGCAAATGGATTTGGGACATATCTTCCAATGGGTAGGGGGATCTGCTGTTCCCGGAGAGTAATGGGGGAGCGGTATTAACCCTTTTCTCCCCAGCTACAGCTTCAAAAAAGAAATCACCTAAAGTCCTCTGGCCATTCAGATGCTAATGGAAGCCTTCAGTGCCTCCTGTGAGCAACTTGAAATATTAAATTAAATGCAGTTGCTGAACTGGGGAAGGAGGAGGCCAGGAGGGGGAAATCACCTGGAGTTATTCTCTGAATTATGCTTGGCGGTATATAAATCCTAAAATAAATAACTCTAGTGGGCAGTGAAAATCCCATTGCCTTTGGTCTGTGGACTGGCACTATCCCATCCATGGTCCGCGTTACTCTTGACCTTAGTAATGTTCCAAGGCTCCCTTGGACTCTACCTTGGTGGCTTGTATTGATGGCACACTTCCCTCAAATAGGAGGTACAGGATCATTTTGACTAGATATGGGCACAAAGCAATTCAGTAGGGAAATTTGTTGGCGCAGCAGCAGCACCAGTAGAGCTCGTACTGCCTCCCTTCCCCTTGGCCATGGGCCTCACTAACGCGTCACAGCGTGCCAGTCATTGCATCTTATAGGGGCAGCTGTCAAGTCCAGACAGGAACCCAGGCGTCCCTTTCCTGCCTCGTCCACCAACTGGCCACTGCACAGCTGGGCAGGCAGTCTCCCTGTCACACCTCCTTCTCTGAGGGGACAGCTCATGGAGAAGGCAGGAATGGGAAACCAAGGTTCCTGCCCAGGCAGAGCAGGCTGGCCCTGGGGGATGCTCTGACCAGCACATGGAAGCAGGTGAGTAGGGTGGCTGGCCAGAGGGAGGGGAGGCAGCACCCACTGCACCTGTAGTGCAGCACCAGCACATTTTCCTACTTTAGGCCGAATCACTTCATGCCCATCTCTAGTCTTGACTCATTTTTTAAAACCCGGGTTCTCTTCTCTGCAGACTAGAATCAACAAATGCCTTCAACTTATTCAGTTTTGGCAGGACAGGATGAACTTTGCCAGGATGGTAGCCACTCCTGAGGGGATGAAATTTACTAGATAGCCAAAAAATAGTTGTAGAGAATTTATGTTAGGGATCCTTTTAAGTCTCGAGTGGCCTATTTTAGAAATGGTTGGCCTTCCTTATAATAATTTGTTTGCATGTGCCATAAAAAAAGGTAGGCCTGGTTTCAAATTTTGAGAACTCTTGGATAGCTTGATGAACTCCTCCAGTTGTCGACATCCAACATCATTTGAGATTTCTGGTAGTGCTAATGCGGCCAGCAGTCTCGCTTTGGGAAACATCACCTCCTGTTTTACTGTGAGAGATGTGTTGCATAAATCTTTTCCCATTTCCCTGAGTGTCACATGGTAATAGCACAGGATCTTTCAGTTTTAATCTAGATTTACATAGGGGTACACAGACTTACTCAGTATCCTTTGTCTGTACAGCATAGCAGGTAGATTTTGAAGTTCAGCCTCAAGCATTTTATCTGAGCTTGAAAGAAAGCATGGTTTCTGTTATCTATCAAAACCTTATAAATTTGCAAGTTTCTTTCATTTATCTCCCAGTTATTAACTTAAATGTAGTTAGCATGGTTTCCAGCCTCCCTGTTCTCAGAATTAGTGTCACAAAGCTTCTTAGCTGTTTTCATTGAGCTCAAGATGGAATCCTTCCTTCCATTTTAATGTTTTCCTCTTTTCCCCCCCAGCATTGGATGGCTAAGGTTGTTACATCATTGCCTCACTCACATCAGTGATTTGGAAGGCATGATGGCTAGTGCTGCAGCACCCACTGCAAATCTGTTGCAAACATGTGCTGCCCTGCTGATGTCTCCGTACTGTGGCATGCATTCTCCAAATATCGAGGCCGTGCTTGTAAAAATTGGGCTTCAGTCCACCAAGATAGGCCTAAAACTGATTGACATTCTTTTAAGAAACTGTTCTGCATCTGGAAGTGATCCAACAGGTCAGTGTGGCTCAGTTTTATTTCCAGTTTTTCTTAATTGTGTAACTTGAAAGGAAGACACATAGTCTTGCTTAGGTCAGAGTAATCCATTGCTGAATCAGAAGAGTGGCATGCAAATAAATATAGTACTATTTGAAAATGGATACATTTTGTCAAGATCATTTTATTTATTAGGCCGGTACACACTGTTTTCCAAGCCAACGAGACATATGTTGCTCATTGCACCCTTCATAAAAACTACTTCTTTTCTTTTTATATGGGAAGATTTGAATAGTCCCTTGCTTTTTGGAAGATTAAATGGTCTGTCATCTGACTCTACAATTGATATTCTCTATCAGCTTGGGACAACTCAGGACCCTGGGACAAAAGATAGGTAAGCAATTTGTTTTTGTTTTTATTATTTGGGATTTTTAAATATATATATATATGCATATTGCATAGATATACAAAATAAAGGATGCATACATTGAAATGATTTACAATGCATGTCTCATATTGGCCTGAAATATGTCTCTCAGGAATGTGGCGGCAGAGTGCTTTACATACAGTTACATACATGTGCATATTCATTTTTGCATGTGTTCTGTGGGTGCCTGTGAATGGAGAGAGGGTCACAGTTGAAATTTAGTGATTTTATAGATAGCTGCTATGTCAGTGATGAAATGTATATGACTTCTTTGCCTAGCCTGGTGCTCTTAAATTATTTTTGGCTACAGCTCTTAACATACATGATCACTGGCCGTGTTAGGTGGAGGTGATGAGGGTTTAAGTCCACAAAATCTAGAGGAAGCACCAGTATTTGTAACAGGACATGAATATGTGCCCACTGGAAATAAATGGCACCCAACAAACAGAAGCCAGAGCATATTGGTTTTTTTTTGGGGGGGGGGTGATAGTATTGAAATGACTTCCATGACTGCATTTCTCATTCTTACAACTTCTATATGGAGCTGATAAAAATTAAAATGGGCATATAGAACAAAATATATTCATGTTTTCTGAAACCTTCCCTCCCCAATAACAAACCATGACCCACGAATTTAGGCCTATGAACTTTCAATGTAATTATTTCAAATACTGTATAGCTTTCAGTCCTACCAGGAGGCCATGTACTGTTTGTTGTTTTCTAAGATTGTTGAAATCTGTGTTTCTCTTTTAGAATTCAAGCCCTGTTGAAGTGGGTGAGCGATTCGGCCAGAGTAGCTGCTATGAAAAAAAGTGGCCGAATCAACTACGTCTGTCCAAACAGCTCTACGAGAGAGTATGGTCTTCTCATGCCATCTCCTTCCCATTTGCACTGCGTAGCTGCAATTTTATGGCATAGCTATGAGTTGCTTGTGGACTACGACTTGCCAGCATTGCTGAATGGAGAGCTCTTTGAGTAAGTAGCTGAAGCAAATGTGTGTGTAAGCTAGATGTAAGCTATCTCTAGGTTTCTTTTTTTTTTTTAATTGTTGAACATTAGTCATACGGATTAGTTGTGGACTGCAGATTTTATTTTATTTTTCTTATATTTTAATAGATGCATCAGTATTTAAATATCACAAAAATGGCTAGAGGGTAAACTGGTAATAATAATACTTTATTTTTTTAAAAAAGCAGATTTTTAAAGGGAAATGCAATCAGTCATTCAGACAATTTAGTCTTGAATTGTTATGTGTTATAGAAATTGGTTCTGACACCAAGTTCCAATTAAAAGGGTTTGCATTTGATGTACACAAAGTAAAATTTCTCTTGGCTTTGAATGATTATCACACTTAAATCTGGAATGGGTCTGTTCCATGCTTTCACTGCATAATATAAATTTGCTACTCCATAAACTTGGATATTGAATAGCTCCATTTTATACAGAGCCAAAAATACTTTCAGCCATTGAAAACATGCAGGATGCTGTTGGTATTTGTGATCCTATAATTCTGCTGTGATACAGTGCTGAAACCAGTAAGTCTGGAGTAGAACTTTTAAAATCCAAAAGCTCCTGTTCTTAGAAACATTCATTTCAAAACTTCAGCCATGTATTTTATATCTAAAAGGTACAGTCCATTTCCATCATACCTTTGAAGCTGATGCCTAGAACAATATAGGAAGCATATTTCCCGGGTGCAGATATAGCATAGACTCCCAGTTTAAAGAAGATTTTGTATCAATAATTGCATATTTAAATGGCACACTTTGTTAAATGTTTTACTGGATTTTTTCAGATTTTTGTTTTAAGGTTTGCTGACTTTCAAGATAAATTCAGGAACCTAGATTTTTTATGAGAGCAGTGTTTGAGTATTGAAATTGTGTCTCTGACAAAATGAAAATGGGTGACACATTTTGCTTAACCTCTGCTAATATGAACTTGATTGGGTGTTTTGTTTTAGTGTACAGAAGATTTTTGCTATATATGACTCCTAATTGTTAAAGAAGCAACATGTGAGTCACCAAAGAGGCAACATGCAAACTCTAACTTTTAAGTCTTGTAGATTGTCCCCAAAAGTAGGGGGAGACATAGGGAGAAGTAGAACGAGAGAAGTAGGTAGAGCTGCTCATGATACTTCTCAATCTGTTTGTTTTTATGCCTACCTTTCATATGCATCTAATTTTTCAAAGCCGTAGGGTACTTGAACCTATAAAAGAGAAATAAGTTGAGCATAGATGAAGAAGGGGCAAAGAGGCATGCAGCATTTTCCTTCTGCTGTGATGAGAAACAAGGTAGTTGTTTGCATGGTACCAACCATGTCACCACTCTGATAAGGCAAGCTCCATCAACAGAGTTTTCCTATTTGCCCCTTTTAGCTACTAAATTTGAATGGCCCTATAGTGATTAACCCGGTGAAATGAGAAAATAGCAAATTCTGATCATCTGTTTTTCCTTCCTTTAGATCTCTCTTTAACTGGTCCATGTCACTGCCCTGCAATATGGTTTTGAAGAAAGCTGTTGATAGTCTGCTTTGTTCCATGTGCCACATTCACCCAAATTATTTTTCCTTACTCATGGGCTGGATGGGTATCACTCCTCCCCACAGACTGTCTATGACAGATGACTCTAAAAATGCACAAGCACCTCTTGCACTAACAGAGTCTCACCTGGCCACCCTCGCGGCCTCCTCACAGTCTCCTGAAGCTATTAAGCAGCTCTTGGACTCAGGTTTGCCCTCTCTTCTTGTAAGGAGCCTTGCAAGTTTTTGCTTTAACCATACTTCTGCCTATGATGTCAATGCACAACCAACAGACAACTCTCAAGATAGACTGAGAAGACACCATATCCCGCAGCACTTTAACAAAATGCCCATCACGGCGGACTTAGTTGCTCCTGTTCTCAGGTTTTTGACAGACGTTGGGAACAGCAACATCATGAAGGACTGGTTGGGTGGCTCTGAAGTCAATCCACTGTGGACTGCACTTTTATTTCTCCTGTGTCATTCTGGTGCTGCCTCTGCGGGGCATGGTGTCGCGACACCGCAGAACAGTGCAAGGCCTAATGTGCTTTCTTCGACTTCGGGAATAGGACTGACAACTCAGCAGAGGACCGCAATTGAAAACGCCACTGTTGCATTCTTCTTGCAGTGCATCTCTTGTCATCCTAATAACCAGAGATTGATGGCTCAGGTAATATATCAGTTGAGCAATTGATATGGAGTAAAATGTCCACTTTTCCTGGATTTAAAGGACTGGCTGGGAGTTATGGGCTGGTGGCTTGATGGAGGCATTTAGACCACGTATGTCCAAACATTTTGCAATGAGGGCCAGATTTGGTGAGGTGAAAATGTGTGTGGGCCCTCCATTCAGCTGTGTTGGGCCTCCAGGCTGGATGTTGCACAAGCCTCTAGGACATGCAAGAAGATGGGGAGGATGCTGCAATAATGGAGTCGGGGGCAGGTAGGCTGGGCAGGTGGAGGAAGGGAGGGAGGGAGGGCAGGCAAACTGTAAAACTGAAAACTGACATCCCCATCCTGTATGTGGAGATGCCCGCTGGTGGGGATGTGTGACAGGCTGAGCCGGTGGGGAGACGAGGCTGCAGGCCACTCAAAATTTGAAAACGGGCCACATTTGGCTCCCCGGGCCTGACTTTGGACATGCCTGATTTAGATCTTTTCTGTTTCTTACAGTTGATAGTAGAAATAAATAGTAATCTTACAAAATATAGATCTTGATACCTCTGGAGTTCTTATGTTTTTTGCTGCTGTATAATATGTGAGGCACCCCCTATGTAGTTATAATATTCTGCAATTCTAGATCATGATCCCAGAGACATTTAAGCATATGTAGCTTGTGAAGGTCAATACGAACATTATACCCATTGTGTCAAGGAAGCTGAAAATCATTCACTCTACAGACACTCCACAGAGTTCCCAAGCGATAGCAGTGCTGTTGTTGAGACAATTCTTCATAAGCCTATCTGCTTAAAGTTAGGGGGAGGCCTCTTTCCTTTTCGCTTCATGACAGAAGATAGATAGGAGGTGTGATCCTTTGGGATCTACTTTGTAGTTAATGTCACTATTTGGAATCTTACCCACGATTCACTTCCCCCTGCTGGCCTAGTTCAGAAAATGTAATTCCTGATTAAGGGGGGACTGGAATGGATTTGAATGGTTATATTTTATACCAATTATTGTGTTCTTTTATAATCATTTCTTATCTTGTGTGTGTTTTAAACTCCTCAGAGCATAAACAGGAAGCATTCTGTTTTCCGGTAGCTTTTTCAGGCTCTAGGTGACAATTTCACCTACTACCCAGTCTCTCCACTTCCTTGATAATAGATGGTGGGAAAAGATTCTTTGTCCTCATAACTGTGTCCATCTCACAGCTTCTGAATTGCCTGCTGGAGAAGTGGGTGGAATGCAGGGTGTATGAAGATAAAATGCACATCACAGTTACCTCTCTAATTATACTCAGTCCTGCAAAATAGCCAGCTGGTTGGAAATGTGATATAATTCATACTGTGATTTTGAACTGAATCGTTTTGGGCAAAACCTGGAATGTAGCCTTGCAGTGAATCAGCCAGACAAGGAGCACTGCAAGGGTCACATATCATTAAGCATGATTGGTTGGCTACCTATGCAAAATGGGGCATGTCCCAAAATGCATATGATACACTCCAACTTGGTGCACTCTTCCCCTCCCACCCCATTCTTGAGAAAAGAAGTGATGCTTTTTTGTCGGTTTTGTTTGTTGGTTTGTTTTTGTTGGTTTGTTTTTAATTGGAGGGAAACAAATGTAGCCCTCCAGCCACTGACTGATAAGTCTTGATTGTTTGTAGACAAATAGTTGCTTGGTTTCTGTAGCTTAAACACGTTGCTGATCCGAGCATCATTTCCCACCCTATGCTGCCACTGTTTAAGCCCTATGAGCTAAAAGACAAATTTGAGGCTAAATATAGTTGTTATCATAGCCAACGAGCTCCATCCAGGGCTGCAGAAGTGGACTTCTCGTTTCTCCTTCCTCCTGCAAATTCCCTGGAACATTGACCCATCCAGCAGATCTTGGGAAGGGGCTGCAGAAGGAGGTGGATCTGATTTACCAAAGCTCTTCATTGCACTGGTAGAGTGGCACAGTTGAATGCAAACCAATAAATATGCAGAAATATTGCTCCCGTGTATAAGTCTCTGAAATCTTCTCCATTCTTTTTGTAGGTTCTCTGTGAGCTGTTCCATTCCTCTCCTCAACGAAGCAATCTTCCAACGTCTGGAAATATTTCTGGGTTTATTAGACGGCTTTTTTTGCAGCTGATGCTAGAAGATGAAAAAGTGACAATGTTTCTTCAGTCACCTTGTCCAGTAAGCAACTTGTCTTCTGTGTACCTTACCCCAAGATTGAAGAAACCTGCATAATTAGATACTGATACTGGTTCATTATTATATTCTATTTCCATCCTAGTTACAACTACAGTATAATCTTACTATAGCTTTTTTCCTAAGGATATACTGATGATAGTCATATACTACCTAGAATTCGTCTAGGCCTTGTGGCACAGTAGTTAAACTGCTGTACTGTTCGATTGGTGTGCCTGTTCACATGCTAGACTTTACAATTGAAGTGCCCCTCTGTATCTCATCACTTAGCCACAATTAGCCACAGCCATGGACAATGAAAAATTGTGTTTTAGGAATGTTTTATTAACCTAATCCATTGTTATTCAGCTTGGCAATATTTTAGACTTTCTATAACAGTTTGCTTCTAAATGCTTGTTTTGTGTTTTCTAGTTGTACAAAGGTAGAATTAATGCTACCAGTCATGTAATTCAGCATCCAATGTATGGCGCCGGACACAAGTTCCGCACCCTTCTCTTACCAGTGTCAACAACTTTGGCAGAAGTTCTTGATCGTGTGTCAGGCAAGTTCCATATTCTTCCCCCACCTCCCCTTAAAGTGAAGCAACTATTCTTTATGGTATGTGGAATTCTGAATGCAGATTACACTTTTGTCGTCAGTAAAAAGCAGTTTTAAAAACATGACAAATATCTCATCTTTGATTATTATTTTTTTAAATATAGAATGATGTTATAAGATGAAGGCTCATACTCAGGCTCAAATTTTTAGTATCTTCTAAGCTTTTACTGGAAATGGTTAAATAAAATTTCTGCATTTCTCTATATACCGTACATTTTATTTATGCAGTGACATTTTGAGCACTGGTTCCCTACACTATTTGTATGGTCAGCCTGAGACAGTATGTCTCTGGATGTCTTTCCGTGCCACCAGTCTAGCTTGTAGTGTGATTCAACTGGAACTAATAGCAAAACAGCTAAAATACCTCCCCTTGTGTTTCCCCCCACTGCAGCTAAACTTTACATTTAAATATGTTTAAAAGCATCACTGCAAGCCAGGATATGAAACTATGATTTGAAACAAATTTTATAAACTGTGGTTTACATTATGTGTACAGTTACATTGTGGAAAACAAGCTTTAAAACAATTTCAACATGCTTGCAGAATAAGCTTCTTGGGTCCTTTCTAAGGAGAAAGGCAGAATAAAAATATTAAATAAATAAATTTAAATAAATAAACACATTTCCTGTAGTAATCCTAAATGTTACTCTCTCTTTTTTTAAAAAAACTACTAGCACCAAGCTTGACTTGCAAATTTATCCTGGTTGAATATTATGGCTCCATAAGCCTTTAGAGAATCTAAATGGTAGGCACCTCCAAAAGGAAGTGTGTTGGTAATGTGAAAAATGAGGGTAGCCCAGAAGAATTACATAGGGAAATGTGATTTAAATTTTAAAAGCAGCAAGGAAAAGTGGTCATTATGTACTGAATGGTGAATAGCATTACATATACCTTGAATATTGAGTTTAAAATTTTATACTTCATAATCTTAATAAATCACATATATTAGGTACATTATTTCATTAATGCATATTTCTAGTTCAGTAGGTTGTTGTTGTGAAGAGGAAACGTGCTTAAAAAATAGGACTGTGCCGTACTATATTTTAATAAATACAAGAGACCTGAGTAAACAGACTTATTCAATGAGTATGGATGCCTTGGACTTCAGTGTCTCTCTCACTATGGTAGGAGTGAAGAGTACAACAGATGGTTTCATTTATATGAAATATTTTACTTTTTAGATACACCAAGCATAACTGCTAAATTAATTAGTGAGCAAAAAGAAGACAAAGAGAAAAAGAACTATGAAGAAAAAGAAAAAGTTAAAGCAGAAAATGGGTTTCAGGACAATTACAGTGTTGTTGTTGCATCTGGTACGTACATGCTTACTTTATCTTTTGTGTTAGATTGTCGACAAACATTGAGGTATTGTGAAGCGAAGGGCAAACCAGGGTTTGGCCATTGTAGTTCCATTTCAAATATTGAAAAGCTAAATAGGGTAGTTAAATATGTTTAGCATTGGTTTATGAACGTAATGGCATTGGCACTTGCTCCGGAAGTGTCTCCCTTTTCACTTCTTCATGCAGCCTCCTTAGCATTCCAAAAAAGAACTTTAAAGCAAAGCAAAGTGTCCTGGTTATATACCACCCCACCACCTCATAGCGCTAAAAGCACACTCTGTGTAGTTTGCAATTTAATTATGCAGGCTACACATTGCCTCCCCCACCCCCCAAATGAGGCTGAGTCAACCATGAGCCGGCTACCTGGGATTGAACCCCAGATCGTGTGCACAGTTACAGCTGCAGTACAGCAGTTTAACCACTACGCCACAAGGCTCTTAGACGTTTTCTTGGCTCTCCAGTAGTTTTGAGCTGCGGTGATTCAAACAGTGGTATTCCACAGCTGAACCCTGCTTAGTTACCACAATGCCTTTGGAGCCATTGACAGTCCTGGTGGCATATAAATAATGTAGCAGTTCACTATAATTAAGATAAAGATTTTGTGTGCAAAGAATTGTTGCTTATTTAGACGAGGCTCTGGCCATGTAGGGTTCCATACACTTCTACATCATTTTGAAGTCATATAAAATCTATGTTTCTGCCCCGTGTGGGATGTTCACACACCAGAAGTATTTGGACCAAGTAGAATTACATGCAAACCATGTGTTAAAACAGTTTCCAGTTGTGTTAAATGTATTTCAAACATGATAATCTATGTTTAACCATTTCTGTGTATGTACTTATTCAAGCAGCCTTTTTATTATGCGTACCTTTAGCATATTACTTCATTTTTGATAGGTTTGAAGTCTCAGTCAAAAAGAGCTGTATCATCTACACCTCCTCGCCCACCCTCAAGACGAGGAAGAATGATGGCAGATAAAGTAGTCAGCTCCTCCACAAGTGGTGACACATCGAGCAAAACCATCAGTGTGCCTGTTTTTCACCTGTATCATAAATTGCTGCCAGGTAGTATTGCATGCTTCTGATAAAGTAGACTTGTTTGGTTTCATGAAGTGCATATGATGTTGCAGAATTTGGTGCATTTATCAATTTCCCCAACTTCTGCTCTAAGGTTTCCTATTTGGGCTTAAAGGTTTACTGGTTATATTGAAATAATCATAATATCTAACTCTGCATACATTTTAAGGTCTAATTCCCCCTGTAGATCAGTAGCATTAATGCCTTACATCCCTTGATGGATTCATGGAGGCCAGCTATGTTAATTTTCTTAATTTTATGGTGCAGATGAAAGGAGGTGATACAGCTTTTAGACTGAAACAGCAAATCAGATTCCTTATCCCTCATGTTTCGCAATATCAATGGGAAATTTGAGGCTTGCCTAAGTGGCTAATCATAAACCGAGCAAGCTATAAAATGTGAGAACTTTTAATTACAAAGTTTTATTTCATTAGATCAGAGTTGCAGTAATCTTAGTTAAGCATCCAACCCCATATTTGAGTTTCCAGACCTGTGGATGATTTAGAGTTGTTGGTAACCCTAGTTAATGTTTTTAGGTCAGCCGCTGCCACCCGAGATGACGCTTGCCCAGCTTCTGACTCTGCTGTATGACCGCAAACTTCCACAAGGATATAGATCGATAGATTTGGCTGTCAAGCTTGGCTCCAAAGTGATCTCAGATCCAAGTCTTTCAAAAACAGACTCATTTAAGCGCCTCCACACTGAAAAAGGTATACATTGAGTTGGGCTTGGGTTGGAGGAGAGGAAACCCGGAGCCGAGCTTTCTCTGTGGCTGGCCCCACACTATGGAACCACCTCCCATGCAAGTTGCGCCTTGCAGAGTTCCAGCCAGCCTTCAAAAAAGCTTTAAAGACCTTGCTTTTTCGGGAGGCGTTTCGTGACTCATCCGCCACTTGCCTCTGTTATCAATTTATTCTTGTGTTTATTTTGTTTTTTGATTTTATTGTTATAAGTTAGTTTATTGTCTGTTGTTGTGAACCGCCCGGAGTTCCGTCCGGAAGATGGGCGGTGTATAAGCTCTTAAATAAATAAATAAATAAATAAATAAATAAATAAATAACTGAAACACCATCTCTTTTGAAGGACGATAGGGAAATGGCAAAGTTAGTGTGAAAGAACCAACACAAGTGGGCCCACCAACAAACTGAGACTGTGACTTTTTGTTGGCAAAATTCTAAATAAATGTGGAGATGTACTTTATTAAAAGGGTAGCTTTGGGTCCCTTGGATTTTTTCAGACTTAACAGATTTGTTAACAGTATATGCTCCTGTGGATTATAGTCCAGTTCATCACATACAGTAATACCGGAGCAGACATGCTCTGTCTGCAGCTTAGTAATGTTAAAGACATTCATTGACTGCCATGCAATATTTTTAAAGAAAGGAATGTTCCATAAAGAATTGTAGAGCTGCAGTGTGAAGCAGTATTTTTGTTTAGTTCAATTTCAGTGTGTTTATTGCTATAGTATGAGAACATTTTTTAAAAAATGATTCCTGGCCTGCTTCACCTCAGGGGGCAAGTTGATGTCTAAGAAGAAAAATCTTAATTGCAGATGTTTTTGTTCTTTCCCCTCCCTTGTTCAGAGAGGGATAGAACATTTCAGGTGTGTTTCAGTGTCCTTGGCCTGAATTAAGCACTTACTTACATGGATGTACAACTCCAATCACCCACATGCTTTGCTAAACTGCCTCTGTAGTAGACAAGATACAGTCCATATTTGCAGAGGTAGATAAATATGTTATTTTCCAGGAAAAAATAGAACATGTACCCCTCCTTTTTAATGGCCTGAGCCTTTCTTTCAGGTCAGTACAGCCTGTGTTTACAGTGAGCTGATTATTTTAGAATGGGGTGCTATTTGACCAATCCTGGGGGGGGGGGGATTTGGAAGAATATAATATCTCTGAACAATTTGACTCTCTTGTTTTGCTGGTGTGTATGTAGAACACTCAGATTTCTTGGGCCCTTGCACTGAAGATGAGGCGGTTACACCAGGTGAGGAGGGCATGGAGACAGTGCTGGATGAATCCTTTCTTCAAATGTGCCCCATTCAATCTCCTTTGCAAGTTTTTGCTGGAATGGGTGGCTTAGCCCTCATCGCAGAAAGACTTCCTATGCTTTACCCTGACGTAATTCAACAAGTAAGTCAAAGGTTGTACATAGAGATTATATGGTTTTGTACATATGTATCTACCTGAATTTTCTGTTCTCGTAAACAAACGTGCAAAGTTATTTTCCAGACACCTTTCAAAGTATAATCAGCACAATGTTAAAATTGAAATGCTGGCTAAAATAGATTAATAAGTCACCACTAGAATAGGCCCATTTAATCAATATATTTAAGTTCCAGTGGTTCAATGGGGCTATGCTAGTTGTGACTTACTACTGGACATAAGCCAAAGTTTGTGTCAGTGAATTCTGTGAAATGAGAATTGTCAGGTATAAAATTGCGACATAGTGGGGGGGGGGGGAAATCTGCTTCACTGATATGGATTTGATTGTTCAGCGGAATCACACATTAAGTTGTTGAGTTCCAGCTTGTTCATAAGCGACGCTGCATGCATAGAAATCCTAAAACCCTTGATACTTCTGTCCTTGACAGAAGGACACTCAAAAGAACCAGAAAAGATGTACTCATTGTAGGTAATAGGAATTTCACAACCTCAGTATGTTTCCTACCCATCTTAATTCAGCAGAGGAGCGCAGATACTGCTAGGAGTTAGTAGGATTCCAGTTGACACTGCAGGTAAGAATATACAGCAAGGAGGCAACAGGAGGTGGGATCCTTGTTCTGCAATTATTTGACAAGAAGGGGAGAGAGCTTGCCCAGTAAAAAGAGTCCCTTGAACATACTAGCTGAAATCCCGTTGCTTAACATAGTAAATCACCCTAGAGTAAATCCAATGGATTTATAGAGATCTGTTTAGTCAATTCTCATATAAGCTCCATTCATTCAAAGCCTACTTAAACTATGACTTACATTAGCTTAATAAATCACAGTTAGTGGAGGCCCATTTGAGTCCATGGAATTTGTTCAGTTGACTCATCAAATCCCCATTGATTCAGTGCCCCTAGTCTAGCGTGACTGATTATGCTAAGCAACAGGATTTTGGCACATTCTGCCAGTGAGTTGCGGTTCCTTCCTCTCGTGTGAGATCCCTATATTCCAGTAATGGCAGAAGATAGGAAATGGGGAACAAAGAGATAGATGCAAGATTACGGAATGCTCCTTGTAGAAATGATCATCTGAGCTCCAGATCCTAGACTGGGTTGAACAGTTTTATTCCTCCAGATGTTTTTGCCTTTACTGCCTATGGCTGCAGCCACCAGAACTAGTAATAATAGAAAATTTGCAATCCAAAAACAACTGCCTGGCTGTGTTTGCACATTCCCATTCTAGGAAATGGTCTTTTTACGAAACCAAAAACCTAGCAATGACTTTACTAAAATATTGCCTTTAGTACTTCTACAAAATGCCTTAAGTGCAGCTGTAGAAAGACATAATAGAAAGACATAACAGGGTGGACTATGCTTCATTTTACTTTCAAGTGTGAATGATAATCAAAGTACAGTGGTACCTCTACTTATGAGTTTAATCTATTCTGAATGCATGCTCATAAGTCAAACAACTCGTAAGTAGAGCAGCCATATGTAAAAAATAAAAATAAATAAATAAATAAATTCAAAAATAAAAAACATGTTTAAGTAGAGCAGACCACATCTAAAATTTGTAAGGCAGCAGTTAAAACACCAACAGTGTTCTGCTCTTAAGTCGAATTGCTTGTAAGTAAAGCTGCTCTTAAGTAGAGGTACTGCTATATACTGGCAGTATAGAACACGAAAGAAATTTGGAAGAGTACCACGGTAAATTGTCTTACAATTCCATCATTAGGTAGTTCTCGGAAAAACTTGACTACTTGTATGTTTCTTTCATTGTGATAAGCAGTACCCTTCTTACTGGTATGTATTCTTGAGTATTTGTCATTACCAGGCTCCCCAGTACTGAAAGTTTTCATCTGGCATGTGGTTTGGGAAATTTCTATTGGCACTGTTGCATTTGTGGGGGGGGGAGTTAAATTAATAATTTTATAAATAAATTAGTCTAGGAAGATTTTAGTGATAGTGCTTGCTGAATACTAGCTTGTGACCTTTGGAGGGTGGTATTAAGAATCTTCTCTCTTTTCTGAAGGTGAGTGCTCCAGTGGTTACATCCACCACCCAGGAGAAGCAGAAGGACAGTGATCAGTTTGAATGGGTTACCATTGAACAATCAGGAGAGCTGGTTTATGAAGCCCCAGAAACAATTGCTGCAGAACCACCACCAATCAAATCAACCGTTCAGACCATGTCTCCCATACCTGCTCATTCTTTGGCTGCTTTTGGATTATTTCTTCGCCTCCCAGGCTATGCTGAGGTGCTACTTAAAGAGAGGAAACATGCCCAGTGTCTACTTAGATTGGTGCTGGGAGTGACAGATGATGGTGAAGGAAGTATGTACTGTAACTATTCAGTATATTTGGGGATGACTGCTAAACATATCTCTTGACTGTATGAGTTTAACAAGTACCTTAAAAGACAGGAAACTGGGTTTTTGAGAGTTCCGGTTCTCTTCTGGATTTTGAAATGAAAGTATATGAAAATGAAGACAGGTCCTTCAGGACAGATTCTTCTGATTCTTCCTTCATTATATAGGATCAAAATTGGTTAGACTTAATTGAATTATTTTTAATTTCTTTTTTTTAAAGTGGCTACTGACTTTCTCCAGGGCTTCCAGTGGCACCTTGATTAAGAGCAGCAACACAGACTTGATGTTTTTGTTGTTGTTGTTTTTGTTGTTGTTGTTTTGAGGAAAGCATTGTCCTCTCATGTTAAATACAGCTAATCGCAAGGCCTTGCAAAGATTAAATTTCTGCACTTGGGCCTAGTCCTTCATCTGCAAGTTGCTTCTGCTGTCATCTGGATCCATCCAGGTTTAGACAGATTGTCATAACTGATAAGAAAGGGCAAAATAATCTTAACTGGCACCTTGATTTTTTGCTTTTGCTTCCTTCTCCCTAGGTTTTGTGTTGCAGCTTTTCTTACGTTATGCACAGGGTGGGAGACAGTGCCAGCCAGGGTTATCAGAAAGTTTCTGTCTGAATATTCCCTCCAATTAATTGGTGTAGAAAAAACTTGCTTATAATCAAAGTATCTCCCACTTCTTGACCACTGTCATTCTGCTTATTGCTAAACTTCTCCTGTAATTCAGTGTGAGAATGCTGATACTCATTAATTCCCAACGGTCACTGAGTATTTCAGTTTCCACATTCCATAGACAGAGTATGTTGTGGACAACAATTTTACTTTATCTCCTCCATATCACTGTATATTTCTGTGGGTTACTATATTGTGGGATTTGAAGGTATTGCTTATACGAAAGTATGGAGCAGAAATTGCCAAGTATTTCAAATAATTGTTCCAGAGCATCTGAAGTGTTTCCTCACCTTCACATTTCCCATCTTACCTGAGCATTTAACATACTTTTATTGGGAGATTAAACCGTTTTAGTTTCATCAAAGTTCAAAAATTAATCATAAATATAAGATTGGCCTGTATTTTCATTAAATGTTTTCATGGGCCCAGACAGAATAAGAAACCTTTTACAGCAAGAATCCCAGCTAAATGAAGAGATGCTTCTTGTTAACATGCATTAACTAATAATCCAGAGAAATTAAAATTTGCAGTTGGTTCTGTAGCCTCTGAAAAAGGCCTTCATAGAAAAAAAAGAAAGTTACAGTGGTCCCTCGCCCTTTTGTAGTTCATTTAATGCAGTCCCGCTATATCACAGGACCGCAGTACCACAAAAGGGCTTGAGGGAAAGGGGGGGAGTTTTGTCTCTGCAGCCAGAGCCCTTTCCGAGGATCGCACACCACTCGCCCGCACCTCCCTCGGGGTGTGGGCGAGCTGTGTGGGACCTTTAAAGGGCTCTCGCCGGTGGAGTCAAGCACTTGGCTCCGCCGCCAGAACTCTTTTAAAACTTTTCGCCCCTCGCCCGCACCCCCCAGGGCGGCATTGTGCCCACCCACGTGACCTTCATCCGCATGTCGCGGATTTTCGGTGATCGCAGGTTGGTGAGTCCCTAACCCCCGCGATAGGTAGGGGGTTACTCTATTTACTTGGCGGTGAAAAACTGTGCAGCCTTATTCAATTTAAACTCTGTTGTCTGTATCATCATGATTAGACTTAACATGTATTCAGACATTACTATGGTAGTCAGATCTCTGCTACAATCTATGGTAGTTACGTCTGAGGGCTCTGAAATAAACCAGTGTATGAAGCCCTGATTTACAGCTGTCCTCCAAAACTGATTTTGTGTTTAGGCCATAAACCATAGTAACCTGGTTTTCTGTGTAACAGAAATCCACGTCAAACTAGGCTTTCTCTCTTGCTTCCTAACTCATGTAAAGGAAAGAGCACAGCAGATACATTTTGGTGTTTGAAGCTGAAATGTGACTTTCCAGTTGTGGTCAATGTTTTTTCATATCTACTGGTAGACATCTAGAATCGTTTATGAAGTACCTTCTTAGCTCAATTCTAAGAAAAGCCCCCGTAAAAAATTAATGTACACTGGTTGGAGCTCTGTTGCATATTTATACTGACCTAAATCCATCAGCATAGATTTCAGTGGCAAACTGCCACCGATTATGAAGAGAGCATGAACATTTGCTGCTGCACACTAAGACATGAGCTTGATGTGGGACAGCAACTGCCTATACCTATATTTTAATTTGAGCCACTGAAATTTACATTGGTTGAGTTCTGCTTGTGAATGTAAATCATCTAGATGATTATCACCTGCAAAGGAATTGCAGTAGGACCCCAGTATCCACTGTGGATTGGTTCCAGACCTTCGTGTGGATAATGAAAACCATGGATAAGAGAGAATACAAAAAAAAATTCCACACATCTGCTGTTTTGCGGCAGTAGCTTGCTTTATGTCCTTGTTTTTGGTTCCTGCATATGTCCCCATCAGGAAAACTGCTCCTGCCACTATAAAGACTGTGAGAAACTGGTCAATTGGTGCATCTCAGCAGCCCAGGCCCAACAGAGACTG
The DNA here is from genome assembly GCA_023846285.1 of Phrynocephalus versicolor. Classification (NCBI taxonomy): domain Eukaryota; kingdom Metazoa; phylum Chordata; class Lepidosauria; order Squamata; family Agamidae; genus Phrynocephalus; species Phrynocephalus versicolor. The sequence continues at coordinate 30,482,289 of JAHTLZ010000275.1, read as the reverse complement.
TACTTTTTGAGAGTGCTCAGGAAGAATAACATCACTCAGAGACTGTTGGTGTCTTTTTATCATTGTGTAGTAGAAAGTGTACTGACGTACTGCATATGTGTGTGGTATGCCAGTTGCACGGTGGCTCAGAGGAAATCGCTCCAGCGGGTTATCAATATGGCACAGAAGATAATCGGATGCCCACTCCTCACATTGAAGGAATTACACCGCTCCCGCTGTCTTAAGAAAGCTCAGAATATTGTAGGAGATATTTCTCATCCTGGACACTCTCTGTTTGTACCATTACCATCAGGCAGAAGGTATAGATCTATTAGAACAAGGACAGAAAGATTCAGGAATAGTTTTTACCCAATAGCAGTAACCATGCTAAATTCTGTTAAAAATTAAATTGACGGGTAATATTAGTGTTGAATGTGTTACATATATATTGTTATGGGGGATTGTGTATGGCTGTTGTTGTTTTTAAATTGTAGTTTTTATAGATTGGGTATGAATGTTGCCAGGTGAAAGAATGTAGGGCTGTGTGTGTATGTTTGGTTTTTATGTCAGTTTTAAATGAGTGTAAGTGATGTTCGGCATGTGAATGTTGGAGTATCTGTATGGATGGTTTGTTCTTATATTGTAGATTTTACATCTTGGATTTTTATGCTGGGTTTTGTGAATGACTGACTGGATAGCACTTTTAATCTCGTTGTATTTATACAATGACAATAAATTGCATTCCGAAAAAATTGCATTCCGATTATGGCTGGTGTTTGAGACAGTAGCTTGTTTTGCAGCTGCTGAATTATTTATTTAATTTTTCTTCTGCCAACCATGGATAAATGAATCAGTGGATATGGGGGTCCTACTGTAATACTTAGTCTGTGGTGCATGAAGGATGAAAAGTAACTTTACTAAATCCCAATGTGCCAGATTTTAGCAGAAATGTGCTTGATTTGGTGTGGCTAATAAACTTTCCTTCCCTATTGTACAATGTTTAAGAAGATTAAGATTGTGTTATAGATATTTTTAATAATTGAAGTTATATCAGATCTTCTTTTTTCTTCGGCTTCCCCAGTTTCTGCGGACATTAATAATTCCTTTATAATCAGTAATAGGTAGAAATAATTCTGTAATAAGCTGTAAAATGTTCAGCCTATGTTTGAAAATTAATGCAGTATTCAAAACTGTGAGCAAGAAATGTTTTAACATTTATTCTTTCTCCATCGAGGTCATATTCTGCAGTCTCCTTCAGCCAATGTGCTTCCAACCCTTCCATTTCATGTGCTGCGTACCTTGTTCAGCTCTACACCTTTGACTACTGATGATGGAGTGCTTCTTAGGCGGATGGCACTGGAAATTGGGGCAATACATCTTATCCTTGCCTGCCTATCTGCTCTTAGCCATCATGCTCCAAGAGTTCCAAATTCAAGTCCCAATCAGACTGAGGTTAGTTTCAATTCAGGATAATTAATTCATACGTCTTGGACCTGTAAAATGTTCACTGTTGTTGGTTATTATTTTATTATATTATATTATATTATATTATATTATATTTATTATATTATATTATATCATATCATATCATATCATATCATATATCATATCATATTATATTATATTATTATATCATATCATACATCATATTATATTATATTATATTATATTATATTATATTATATTATATTATATTATATTATATTATATTACAATAGGACTGGTACCTGTGGTTATTAATAAATCTATTGCTTTTCTACCACTATAGCACTTTCTATATAATTTTTTCAGACCTAGTATAATGGTCAAAGGCTTGCTTTCATGAAGCAATTTTTTTTTTTGGGGGGGGGGGGGGGAGCCTTCAGGTTGCAATACAGCTACCAAATGCCTTGTATAAGAATACCATTATATACTCGAAAGTCAACCTGAGTATAAGTCGAGGCCCCTAATTTTGCCCTTAAAAATGGGAAAATATTTCCCTCCGCTGCCTTCTCCAAGCTGGTGCTGGCAGCGGTGGCAGCCGTTGCCGCTGTAGCTGTTCCCCTTCCCTTCCTCCTCCTCCCCCTCCTCCTCCTCCTCCTCTTCTTCTGATGGGGGAGAGAAGCGGTGGGTTTTTAAAACTTTTTTCCTCTCCCGAAGCAAATGCCTATAGAGGACATCGGCACTTGCTTCGGGAGAGAAAAAAGGTTTTAAAAACCAACCACTTCTCCTTCACCCAAATGGGTGAAATAAGGGCTGAAAAACCTGTGTTATATTCGAGTATCTATGGTATTTATATTTCTGCCTTAATTTCCATAGCCCCTGGGCACTTCAGTGGTTTAAAGTTTTATAGATCTTTATTGAATTAGGAGCATCTCAATTTTCTAATGTAGTTGGATATGTAAGGTTATCTCTGTACACTTTGAAACATTGCCCAGCATAACAGTTGTTTTGCTTAATGGCCCAGAAGAATCACACTGCATAGAAAAGATGATACAGCAGTCATTTTTCTACTACCAGAGAATTATTTTGCTAAATAAAACTGTCAACAGGAAGCATTCTCAGCAGGTTCTTTGAACCTTATCACAACCCTCACTGTATTTCTTCTCACTAAATACAACATTTAAGTCATCTACCATGTCATCAACCTGAAGTATCTTTCCCAAATTCCTTACATCGCTCTAATGAAGGTTCTTCTCCACTCTAAAGAAAGAAATCTGTGTAGCTGCAGTTTTGTAGGTGACGCTTATAGGCACTGTATGCCTGTAACAAGCTCAGTGGCCTGGAACTTTTTGATCAGATGCCAGCTTTGACAGTGTTCCAAAAAAACTGTGATGAATCAAAAGAAGCTTCTTCCAAAGAGTCACAGTCAGTATATTCTGCATCATTAGTGGCCTAAAAATGCACATTACTCGGGTTCAGAGCAGAATTTGAAAATATAGCACATTAGTGTTACTATATTACATCCCCCCCACCTCAAGTCACCTTAAAATAGTTTTAAAAGAACAAGAAATATTGCTGACTGGGTAGCTCACTACTTCGGAAGACTCAGGGGGAGGGAGTTTACTTCCCCATTATTCCTCTCACAAAAAAAGCCATCCTGTGTAGTTTTGGGTGAGAGTTAGGATCCCAGAGAGCTTACAGAAGGAGAACATGATAAACCTCTACAGCAGGCCTGCCCAAACTTTATCCCTCCAGATGTTTTGGACTGCAACTCCCACAGTCCTTTGCCATTGGCAATCTAAGCTTAGAATTCTGGGAGCTGTAGTCCAAAACATCAGGAGGGCTGAAGTTTGGGCAGGCCTGCTCTACAAAGTACTTTGTTCCTAAAGTGCAAGATAGGTTGCCCACAAGTCAGAATTGACTAGAGTCCAATGTGCACCAAAATTGTAATATAGTAATAATGTATACTAATGCCTTTGTCACAAAGAAACACATTGCATCTGGCATTGTTACTAGTAGCGATTGCTTCCAAGCTTCATTTCACTTATTACTAGTAATCCTAGCCTCTAAATCAAGTTTCGCAACTATGGAAGGTCTGAGGGCCATTTTTCATATATAATTTTCACTTGCCCTAAGCCTGAACCATCTCCTGTCAAAACAGAAATAACTATACGGGCATTACCAGCAAAATTGCATGCACACACGCACACACACGCGCGCACACACGCGCGCGCACACACACACACACGAGATTGAGAGAGAGATAATATTGTGTCAGGGGCATGCACCTTGTTCTGGGGTACTTTAGAGATACGCAGGTTTCTTCCTCCATTTTTTTCTCCAGACCCTTTTTCATTTGAGGTGGTCTAGAAAGGGCCCCCGAAATTGCCTACTGGAACACATAGATAAATAAGGAATCCTTGATAAATAGGGAGTAAAGAGAGTGCATTTATATGTCCACTCCATATAGTACATGAAATTTAAATTGACCTCCAAAGGTGACTGATTGTCTTTGTACCAGCCACAGGTATCAAGCACACATAATAGTGCAGCCACGGAAGAACAGCAGCTCTATTGGGCTAAAGGCACTGGGTTTGGAACAGGTTCTACTGCTTCTGGATGGGATGTGGAACAAGCTTTAACCAAACAAAGACTGGAAGAAGAGCATGTGACATGTCTCTTGCAGGTATTGAAAAAAATGCACAGTATCCATCCAGTTGGCCAAAAATTGTTTTTGGCATGTGTAAACAGTGGTATCCCGGGTTACGGACAACTCTGGAAAACCATGGGTTGAGAAAAAATTTCAGAAGACTTCCACTCCCAGGGTGCATTGTGCCCCATTCAGATCTGGGTTGCAAACATTTCTCGTTTACGAAGCGTCCCAGGGAATGAATTAATCTCGTAACATGGGGTACCACTGTATTATGATTTGTTGCTCTTTTGATAAAAGTACAGTGGACCCTTGTATAACAAACAGCTTGTATAACATAAAATTTGTACAACATAAAATATTCTGGAGATAGGGGAAATTTGCTTAACAGAATCGCCTATGGGCCAAATCTGTACGACATAAAAATGGGATTACTCCATTTTCAATGCATTCCTATGGGAAATTTGTATAAAGAAAAAATTGCTTAACATAATTTCATTTGGAACAAATTAATCCCTTTATACAAGGTACCACTGTACAGTAATGGAGCATACAACTAAAAGTAACAAGCAACAGATTACCCTTTAAAATGGCATTCCATTTGTGCTTTAAGGTGTTTTTCCATTCGTTTATTTAAAACACCCTTACCATGTTCTCAGAATCTTTTGGCTAGCTGTGAGCAGGTAACTGAACAATGTTTTTAAAACTGCATCACAAGCCCTTTTTAGACAGGCAGGTTCTAAAAATTGGTTTCAGCACACAAGCTTTCTGCATTTATTATCGATTGGTTCCATTGAAAGATCCCAAACATTTGGTTTCTTTTGCCCCAGTGTTACAGCAGAAAAACTAGATAGAAGCATGGAGGATCTAGACTTCCTCTTGTGATATATTATGAGTGAAGTGTCTGATCTACTAAATAAATGTTAAAGTTTAATACAATCTTGACCATTTAATTCCTAAATTAGCCATGAAAATCACCTATCAGAAGCTAATGCACATTTTATTTCATGTAAACGTTATTTTGTTTGCAAGAGGCTAGGCTGGTCCCATCTTTACTTGTCCTTCTGCAAGTAGATTAAGACTTTTCTCTTGAGGCAAGATTTCACTGAGGCTTGCTGCCTGAGTGGTTTTTTTAAAATGGATTTTGTGCATTAGAAGCCCCGTGGCGCAGTGGTTAAATGCCTGTACTGCAGGTAAAACTGTGCTCACGACCTGGGGTTCAATCCCAGCTGGCAGGCTCATGGTTGACTCAGCCTTCCATCCTTCTGAGGTCAATAAAATGAGTACCTGGCTTGCGAGGGGGGGGGAGTGATGTGTAGCCTGAATACTGTAATTAAAAACTGTAAACCGCCCAGACTACTTGAAGTGGTATGGGGTGGTAAATAAGCAGAACACTTTATTGTTTTGAATGTGTTTTGGTGTTGCTTATGTTTTTGGTGTGGTATTTATTTGATCCATTTTAGTATTTGTGTGTTCACTGTTCTTAGCTTTAATAGTGTCTCTTTAAGCCACCTTGGGCCATTTAAGGAGAAATACAAGGTAAAAATATTTTAAATAAATATATATATGAAGTAGTAAACAGTAACACACATTTCACAAAGCAAGAGCCTGTTTATTTTTCTACTCTCAATCTATATCTATTGGTTCCATCTATGTCATTATCTCACTTTTTCTTGATGTTTCTAAACCTTTCAGGTCTTGGCTAGCTATATAAATCCTGCAGGCAGCACGTCAAATGGAGATGCCCCATCCAGCCATGAAGGTAGAGGACAAAACAGCAGTGCCCTTCCTTCAGTTCTGCTAGAGCTACTAAGTCAATCATGTCTTATTCCAGCAATGTCATCTTATCTACGCAATGATTCAGGTAGTGTGCTGCTCTTTGTTTTTTTAACACAGTATCTTCTAGACATGTTTATGGAAAACAAGTTTTTAATAGAAGTTGTTTCAGACAACATTACCAAATTCAGACACAGCATTAGAAGTTTTTATAAAATGTATGGAAAGCAAAGAATCAGTGAACCTGAAACAAACACATGGTCTCATCATGAGCCCGTTGGATTTGGCAATGCCTATTTCTTATGCATCTTGTTTTTTATGTAAACACTTATCTATGTACTATCTATTCTTTGCATAAATTGTGTCAAACATAATTTTAAGATTGTCCAGTGAAAAGTACTGAAAGCCACCCAGTAATGGGAATTACTGCAGTAGTATCCATAACTGTTATAATGAGGAGTCTTCCACCATGTCTTTCATTCTGCTGTCAGCTAAAATGGTATCAAACTAAACAGTTCTTCCAGTTGTGACTTTGACCATACTCTTTGTACATGTTCCTTCCCCTACGGAATTGCTTTTGGAGATATGTAGAATAACCCAACTGAGTATAAGGGAGCTTGTGTGCACATTGAAACAGATGTTGAAATGTATTTGCGCAACCATAGGGCAAATGTCAGCTGCATTTGTGCACTGGTTGATTCGTTCTACAAGCAGTCTTCCATAGCTCACTCTTGACTTAGTATGCTGGTTATCTTGATTCCTGGATGAGTGAGTAACCTTAAAGTTGAAAAGGAATGTAGGATGAGGAGCAAATAAAATGACAAGTGTATTCTTGAAGGCTTTCACGGCCAGGAACTGATTGTTGTGAGTTTTTCGGGCTATTTGGCCAGGTGCTAGAAGTTTTACTTCCTGATGTTTCACCAGACTCTGTGGTCACTCTATACTCTAGAGCTGTGGTTCTCAACCTGTGGGTCCCAAGATGTTCATGGCCTGTGACTCCCAGAAACCCCTTCCAGCACAGTGAGTGGTGGAGGCTTCTGGGAGTTACAGACCAGGAAAATCTGGGGACCCACAGTTAGAGAACCACTGTCCTAGAACATAGAGAGAACTTCTAGTTCCCTGAGCTCCTTGCCCTCTGAAGATTCCAGCCACAGAGTCTGATGAAACGTCAGGAAGAAAAACTTACAGAACATGGCCAAACAGCTCGAAAAACTCACAACTATAAAATGACAAGTATTTGAGCCTGTAATGGAAGATTGTAACCTATATTGGAGTTGAGGGCATGCTGAAGTGGAAGAATGTAACTAGGGTATAGTTTCACAAAGGAAAATGGAAGCTCTTATCCTATTTGAGGCTTTGGGGTAAGATGGGTGAAGTAGGAACAGTCTACATATTGATATCAGTTGGTGCAAGTCAGTCTGGCTCTTACTACCATTTAGTCTTCTTAACACCATCCATTCCAGGCTCCTGATGAGCTAAGGAACTTTGGTTCAGGCTTTATGGCCTGTCACATGGGAGTTGAATCCAGTATTCACAAACAACTAACATTTTCTTCTGCTGTTCAATTCATTTAGCATTGTAACTTTGTTTTCCTAGCAGTATCAACATTCTCTCCATCTTTTGATAGAGAAATTGAGAATCTGGTGAGCAGTTGAGAATCAGCATAAGCAGACTCTTGTGTTTTTAGTATTGATATGGAAATAAAGCAAAGTATTCTGCTTATATACCACCCCATACCACTTCAAGTAGTCTCTGGGCGGTTTACAGTTTTTAATTGAAGTATGCAGGTTACACCTTGCCCCCCCCCCCAAGCAAGCTGGGTACTCATTTTACCGACCTCAGAAGGATGGAAGGCTGAGCCAACCATGAGCCTGATACCTGGGGTTGAACACCAGATTGTGAGCACAGTTTTACCTGCAGTACAGTACAGGCATTTAACGACTACACCATGGGGCAGTGGAACAAAATTTAGTTCTCAATATTACGTTTTAGGGATGTTTTATTACTGTTCCCTGTGCTAGGAACTATCATTATCAAAACATAGTTTTACAGAAATGTAAGACTATGTTTAATTAAAAGATACAGGCTTTCAAGGTTTGTCTTGATAAAAAAAAGTTGAGACTTGAGCCATTGCTTGATAGCTTGCTTGTGACTAAAGTTCATTCAAAGGATATGCTTGCTGCCTCTTTGCAGGTACAGTGGTCCCCCGCCATTTCGCAGTTCAAATAGTGTGGTCCCGATATATTGCGGGGCCGAAGTATACAAAAGGCAAGGCCCCCCTGGGGTAAGATGCTTGGGCCTGTTTGAGGCTTACTGCACTTAACCCAAGCCTGACGGGCTGCCCCAAATGGGAAGCACGTCGTAGGCCCATTCAGGGCAGCGCCAGGCCTCAGGTAAATGTAGGAGGCCCCAGATATTCCCCCCAGTCCCGACCTGACTAAGCATCCCCATATCGCGGATTTTCAATTATCGCGGGTCAGGCCGGGTCCCTAACCCCCGCGATAGGTGGGGGATTACTGCACTCTGTATTTATTCAGAGTCATTTGTACACATGTTTATACTTTATGTAACTGTGCTGTATTCAACTTTTTTTCACAATGTATTTACTAGTGAAAATTGGTTCAATTTTTCTGTAGTAAGCACTCTCAGTGTAAAATGATTTAGTCCAGTGGCTGAAGATCCCACTAAGATGATTTTAGTTAGTTTAGTTTATTTAGTTCTCCCTCCAGTTGCTCAATGTAACGTATACATGCTATTTCCACAATAAGCTTCAGGAGAGTTTAGGTAGAGTGGTAGTAACTGGCCCAAGTTAATCAGTGAACTTGATGGCTGAATGAGGAATTTGAACCTATTACACTTCAATAGTCCTGGTCCATTATATTGTTCACTGCATCACACTGGTTCTTGAATATGCATAGCTCTAAAATTATTTATTTATTCATTCATTTCTAGACCACCCGATTTCCCAAATAGGGCATCTGGGCGGTTTACACGAAAGCAAATTAATCAGTGATTAAAAGGCTTATTGAAAATATAGACCACATCTATAGTGTTATAGCCCAGCATCTATCTTGGCAGTTTGATAAGAAAAGGCAAGATCTAATCATGGCAGTACCCTTTTACCAACTCAATATATAGTGGATAGGATATATAACCCCAAGATACATTGTTAGCAAGCATGCTGTAAGACCTTCGTTGCATTACTATAATATCAGTTTTAAATCTGAAGCAGAACTTTGGAACAAAAGCTGACCAAAAAATACCCATAGCTGTAGACACTTTTCGCTACATATATTTTTTAAAATGCTATGCAGTTTCTTTGCACTCAAGAATAATTTATGGCTTTGGTTTATAAACCAATTAATACTTTCTAAATGCCAGGTGCTGATTAATGAATATAATGTAGTAGTTAATCAGACAAACTTTACATACCTACAAGGCCTTCTGGTCCATGGATTTTGAATAGCTCTTAATATCAATTATTAAGTCCTTTAGATTTATCTTTTTATGTTTAGCATATGTAGTCTGTTTTTGTTTTTGTTTTTTGTGTTGCTCCTCCAGTTAAAGTTTCTTGTCCAACACAACAAAAATATTCACAGTAGTGACAGATATTCAGTGGTTTTGTGTCCTTGCAAGTGTCTGTTTTGCTATTTTAAGGGGCCATCCTGGGGATCCTGGTAATTTTTTGAGGTATGAGAGATGTTCAAGGAGTGGATCATTGCTTCCCCCAGTGAGTCTTCAATACTCTACCCACTACACCACATGGACTTGATTAGTGTGGTAAGGTAAAAGGTAAAGGTTTCCCCCCACACGTGCGTGCTACTCCTGTCCGACTCTAGGGGTGGTGCTCATCTCCATGTTCAAGCCAAAGAGCCAGTGTTGTGCAAGTCTGTGGCCATGTGGGCGGCATGGCTGCAAGGAAACACTGTTTTACCTTCCCACTTTTTACGGCGGTACCTATTTTTCTACTTGCATTTACATGCTTTTGAACTGCTAGGTTGGCAGGAGCTGGGGTTAACAGCAGGAGCTCGCTCTGCTGCGTGGCACCCAGGATTCAAACTGCCGAGCTGCCGACTTTGCAGCTGACAGTTTCAGCACTCTTGCGCACTGAACCACCAATCAATGTGGTATTTCCCCCCAAAAAAACCCTGGGTATCGGGCATTTCAGAGTTAACAAGATCAAAAACAGAATTTAAAAGAAGGAAAAATGAAGAAGCTGTTCTGGTACTAAAGCATTGTGGGTATTAAAATCATTTGCTTTTTAAAGTTCAGTACCAATCCTTTTTGTTAGCAGCCGCTCAGTTGCTAAATAGAATAGAAATGTCAAGCTTGCTGCCAGGAAAACATGAAGGGACTAGCTTAGCCTACCTGGGTCCCTTTTCATTAGGATAGTAATAGCGATAGATAAAAATGAAACAAATATAAATGAATAAAGAGTCTTCACAGCCTGTCAGCAGTCACCGCAAAGGCCTTGTAATACCTCTTTATTATAATCTGTGTTCATTTAAAAAGGGGGCAAGGAAAGAAAAATCGGTCATGTTGTTCACATGCCTCGGATGATGTGCTAATTTTGAGCCGTGCTTAAATTGAAACCAGAGAAGGATAGGACTGGAATGTAATCTCTACTTACTGCTTTCTTTCTTAGGTGATGTTTATGCTTTTGTTTCTTGGATCAGAAACATTAGTGCTGTTGGTAGAGCACATATCATAATAATGAACATTCGCTGTGGCATTCAAAGCCATGCTGATGATGGCAAGGGCTCCTTCAGTTCTTTGCATTTAGGGCAGACATCGGCCCTTCTCTACAGAAGTCTGTCCTGTGCTTATACTTTCCACTTCCCCATCTCCTTTCTAGCTTTCGCACTTTTCCAGAAGCAGTATCATTTATTGGTCGCCTGGAAGTGCCGTGGGCTCATTTTTCACTTCTGAAACACAGATCTCATGTATTGAGTATTCTTCCTTTCCTCTGGTCTGATCAGCGCAGTATTCAATTTTTGACTCTTTACATTTAGCTCTTTTGGTGTCTTGCATGCTTTCTTCCACTGGCCTTCATGTTTCCTTCTAATGCCACATACAACCCAGGCACTTGCATGCCCGGAAAATAAATTCCTCCATGCCCCCCCCCAACGTTCTTTTTACATCTGCTAGAGTTAGAGTAGTGTCTCAAGCATGCCTTAGATTAAGAAGTCAGTGTTTCTGCTGAATACAGACATGGGCTTGAACATCAGGAAGTTAGATTCAACCCATCTCTCTGCAGGCCCCAGTTCATTATCTATTAAATGATTGAAATCACCCTTTAAAATAAGTATTTTGTAAAAGAATACATTGTACTGTTTCTGTACTTCAAACCATTTTAGAAACGACAGGCAAAGAAAGGCATGGCTGTATCTTGAAGCATAGTCCTTTATTGGTTTGCTTTACAGGTGGAATATGAAAAAGGGGAATTATATGTACATCTTCTTCACTGTTACAAACAATAGTAGTGTGCCAACACAAACCTATGCATATGTACTCAAATTAAATTCCACCGGGCTCACTGTGACTTATTTCCAAGTGAGTGTACTTTGGATTGCAGCAAAAGGAACTATAATGATCTGAATCATTGAAAACTGTAAAATGGTTTCCATAGATTAAACTGACTTTTAATTCCGTATATAATTTATAGAATGAGTAATAACAAAAGAGTTTCAAAGCCCCTGGTTTGCATTCTATATGTGGCTTAAAATTCCTTGTAATCTCTATATTTTCCTGAATTTAATTGAATTCGTGATATCAGTAGCTGATTCTAATAGTATACATTGTTTCTTTCAAGGTATGAAATATTTGCTTATTTTTATGGAATTTGTCACTAAGAGAATGGCTTAAAAATATAAAATTCTTATAAGGACTGATACTACATTGTGTATTAGTAAAAATGTTATAAAAATGGCATCTTCTCTATAGAATATATTTACAGGCATGGATGCAGTTGGTAATCTAAAGGCAAGTATGTCTGGCACAAGTGTCAACAGCACAGAACTTAAAAGTATTGTGGAAGATAGACAATTAAAATTGTATTTATTCATAATACAGTACTTAGCAGTTACATCCCCACACACACACAATAATGGTTTTTAAATGTACTGTACTCTTTTCTAGCCCAGACCCCTTTGAATTTTTAAATCACAAAAATTCAAGAACATAATAGGGATCAAGCAAAACATAAGAGTTTATGGCACCCATTATCTTTCATTGTTTAACCTGCCTATAGTACTAATGCCTTGCATATTCATTGGCAGAAGAACACCATATGCATTTTTCAGCATTTGAATTTATTAGCTGAATAACTATCTGTCTTCCTTTACATAATTTAATACTCTTAACTGGGTTTACATATATATATTACAGTCCCTGGCACTGAGCCCCTCACTAGGCACTTCTCTCTGGAATGTGTTTGACCTTCGGTAGCCTTGTCTCCCGTTAGGTGTTGGTCACCAATTCTGTGGGTCATGGTTGGTGTTCAGAGTTCCTAGAAAACCGTCAAAGTGTTGTGTAAATGTACACAAAAACAATTACAAAGAGATTAAGCACTGTTCCAATAATTCCCAGCAGAGCTAAAATAGATTCCTCTTTCTCCTCACTCTCTTCTTGCCTTTTTACATCTTCTAAGGTTGTGATGGCAGAGCTCCTCATTTTTTCTGCAAAAATCTTCACCACTGTTCTGACTGCTGGCTAGAAAAAAAGGAGAAAGAACAGTAACTAACTTGAGGGGGATAGGATGTTTCTTTCACACTTTCACACATTCACAAGTATGTGTACACTCATAGTAAGATTCCTGGGTGGAAAATGAAAGACCACCCTAGTTTATTCCCCTCTTATTTAAATTGGGGGTGGGAGGGATGTGTATTTTAAAAATAAATTTGTTATTGTTTTTCCAGCACCTGTACAACTTCTGTTTCAATACAGTATTAACTATTAAGGTTGCTATAAGCTCTACTGGTATCTCTACTGGTAACCAATAAATGTATATATAAGAATTATCCAGGTGTTTACATAGTTTATGACAGAATATAGAAGTTTAAATTTCCATCATAGAACAATTAGTAATAAACATTGTAAGGAGTCCCTGTGGGAAATTTGAGGAGCTTGAGCAGGGTTCATGCCTGTTGATCCTTTCTATTGTATATTTGTATAACAAAGTGAACAGTAGAAAATGTATGCATTAGAAAAAGAAACAGTACATCAGTCCCAGAAAATTTGAGGTGGTGTGATAGAAAATACTTGGTGTCAGAAATATTTGGAAGAAGTGCTTTCATAATGTGTAATTGTAGCTATTCAGTAAATTAATTTGTTGCACCGAAATAGACTTAACATAAATTCTGCTGCATAGTTCTGCCCGTAGTCTTCGTTAACATAGTATCAAGAATGCCAACAATTTATTTAAGCAGGGATCTAATGTCTGTCACACTTAAAAATTACTGCTGAAAAAAATCATTTTTGTTCTAAACAGAATTTAATGCCCAACAGTTGTATCGCTTTACAGCCTTGATAATCGAAAAGACATTTCACATTACAGTGCTCTTAATGTCTGCTAACGCACTGGTAACAATCAAAAATAATAAGTTAATTTTCACATAAAGATTTTTAAAAGCCTCTCTTACCCTACACTGCATCAGGAATAAAATCTCATCAGACATGCTGCTTACTCCTCACTGCAGTGGAGAAACAGCCTTATCTTCATGGAGGACTGTTCTTTTCACTCAGAGCCAAAATGGTATGCATGCATGAACAATTTCTTGATACATTGGAAGCAATAATATCATAAAATCATCCCAGAAATGCAGGCCGTATTTTTGGTTATCCACTGAAGTGATATGTTGTTAGGAAAGAAAACTCTGATTTGCATATCCAGGTTTTTGTTGTTGTTGTTGTTTTCCTTTTAAATCCTGGATTCTTCCATAGGATGAGACACTTTCTGTGCAAAGAGGAAATAAATCATTGTGGCTTCCAGATAAAATCTCCCACTTCTTGTCCTAAATGCGTCGCTCTTCCCCAAAACACTTCAGTGCCATGATCGTTCAACATGCTCTCAGATCTTGCTCACTCTCAGGAGGAGGATTCTCTTATATGGCTGAGCTGTAAATCCAAATGTAGCAGATCGTATTAGATTAGTCTGTTTACATTTTTAGTGCTGAAGAAACAAAGTTTTCTGTTGACTCTAGGGTGAGGGCTGTTGCACACCTGCATTTAAAGCATCGACAAATAATTCCAAGGCATTCTTCAGAGCATTGCATAACTTAGCAGCCAGTCAGATCTGAGGAGCGGAATGACAGTGGCTTCAGTTGCATACCGTAGTGAGTGGTGACATTGATTAAACATGCGGTTGGCACTTGCTGAATAGAGAACAAGCTACAAGTCACCCTTGCAGACAGTGGGTTGCATAACAATATCCAGTGGATCTGCTGCTTCATTGTCAGGCTAGGCACATTTTAATCTAGTAACTGTGAAAGTGTGCTGTGTAGAATAAAGCAGAGTTAACTGTTTGTTGGCGGTTTCTGGCAGGCTGCTTTGTTCCACGTATTGACAGTTAAGGTACAGTATTGGAACTAAAACAGGATTGATGGGCATATTTTTGTTTGGGAACCCTTCTGCCTTTGGTAGGCTATTGTCTCTGGATGGCATTTCCTTCTTAAATATCCATTTGTCCTTCTCCTATTTGTGAAGAACACAGGTCAGTGTGAATATCAGATCTATTGTAGCAGAGCATGGCAATTTCATGTCTTTGTCCAGCTGAATTATAGATCTGTTTTCAAGCAGGTTGGTATATTGGCATACGAGTTATACGCTTGTACAGTTCCTTTTTGTAAGCAGCTCATTACTGATTCATTAACGTACTTGGAGGATGCTATTAAGCGATCATTTTCATTTGCATGCAGTGTTTCTGTATAGCTTGGCTGAGTGATCTAGCTGTCTTTCCTTGTGAACATTTTTTATTGAAGAGATAATATGTTTTATAAATTTCCCTTCTGAACTCATCAAAAACATTCAACAGATGCATGTGAAATAAAAAGAGGGTTACTGCGGTATTTAAAGCATAGACCATGATGAAGTACATAAGATGATAAATCATTTTAAATCTATAGTGCTATTACATGGATTTGTTGATGTGAATTAGCATATTTGTTATACTCTTGACATTCTTAGTGCTTATTTTGCCTGGCATGAAATAGTGTGATGATATATTTCAGTGTCTGAAAGCTACAGGAGAGATAGTAATGAAACTTGATTTATTCTTTATGTGGTTTTAATTGTGCCATACGTCCTACTGATTTTTAAAACAAAGCTGACAGATTTTTTATTACTTTCTGAATCCACATGCTGCTTTGGTTTAAAATAGACTACATTTAAAAAGACACAACTGAAATGCATGCAAAATATTACTAATAATTCCCAAGTATGTAGGCTTACTGACTGAATATTTCATTTAAAAGAATGTGCATATATGATTCCTGATAAATTAGTTAACACCTCTTTCTGCAATAGTTCACAGTAGCACATAAATCTCTAGGTATGACATACACATGACATCTGAGTTTTCTGACATAAATATTCTAGAGACCTCTGTTATCAAATGTTATCCTTACCTCTGATTCTTAAATGGCCTAGTAAGTCATTCTAGATCTGAAGTGTTTGAATATATTCTATTCTTAAGCAGTCTTTGGTAGCCTGTAAGTTTTCTTACTGCAAGAACTGCTGAACTCACCAGCATATTTTGAATAAATTGTGTGATATGCATAATGCTTACATTCAAGATACAAAGCTATACTTTAGGCTTGTTATTTCTGTCTGTCACACTTACTTTCAGAGTATGTGACAGGATTCATTAGTGTATATGTGTTTTCTGTTTCAGAGCACTTCTACTACATATGACCTGTTTCAATGACTTGCCCATCGAGCCATTTATTAAGTAGTAAAAAATAAATAACAATGTATATCTGTTCATCATACATTCTTCCAAGTTCCTACATGGGAATTTGTAAGAATATGTTTAACAGTACGGTTATTGTTGCATAATCTGTTCCTCCATGAGTTCCATTAATTCAAACAGATTTATTTAGCTATGAATTACTATAGCATAGATAATATACATACACATGTATGTGTGTCTGTACTCACACACAAGTCACAGTTAGAGGAGGCCTACTTGAATTGATGTTGAACTTAATTGACTTACCAAATATCCACTGATTCAGTGGGCCTATTATAGTGTGATTTACTATTCTAAGCCACAGGATTTAAGATAACATGTTTACAGATGTTTCTGTGTTAATATGGATAACTATCAAAACATTTTGCTGAATAATCTTGTTTAATTTTGACAATCAACAGACTCTTCTTATTGTGATGTTTGTCCTATAACTAATTAAACTGAAAGGCATTGAGTTGCTTTGGACATTGTTGTAAAATATAGTTTTGCTGAAGGATGCAAACCACAGAGGATTTGAGATTTTCAGGTCCCCCCATTGTCTGATTCTGGTTTTGATTAGTCAGAGTTCAACATACCATCTGAAATCTAAACTGTGATTGAACTACACTTGAATTAGGCAAAACAAACTGGTTTTGTAATCCATCGTTTGAAATATGATTATTTTGAGCAAATCGTGTTTTGCAGTTGCACAGTGGTTAATGCCTGTACTGCAGGAAAAACTATGCTCATGACCTGGGGTTCAATCCCAGGTAGCTGGCTCATAGCTGACTCAGCCTTCCATCTGCCCAAGGTCAGTAAATTGAGCACCCAGCTTGCTGGGGGGGGAGCAATTTGTAGCCTGCATAATTAAACTGTAAACGCCCAGAGGCTACTTGAAGTTGTATGGGGCGGTATATACCGTGTTTCCCCAAAAATAAGACACTGTCTTATATTTATTTTTTCTCAAGAAGACACACTAGGGCTTATTTTCAGGGGATGTCTTACTTTTATTAAGTATAATATGCTTGAATGTCAGCCCTGCACACAACCATAGCCACACCCATCACTAGGTATTATCAGGGTAAAGCTTATATTTAACAAATGCATAGAAATCCTGCTAGGGCTTATTTTGGGGGGAGGTCTTATTTTTGGGGAAACAGGGTAGGCAGAACACTTTGCTTTTAAGGTTAAAAATATTTTGTTGGACAACAGGCTGCAGCTAATAAAAAAGAAGCAATCTGCTTGTTGGCTGAGTAAAACTGGAGTGCAAGCATGAGTGCTTTGGCCAATTTATGTCATGTTTATCTCTTTATGTGACAGCCAAATCTGACCCCCCTCTTTTTTTTAAAGTTCCTAAAAGGGTGTCCAAGTGGTGCAAAACTATAGCAATGTGAATAATATACAGTATACTTTTCAAAAGATGCAGCTGTTTATCTTAGTTCCTATCTGAAATCAGAAATGTTCACGTCTTTAACTGGTATTCTGGAAAATATAGATA
This sequence comes from Phrynocephalus versicolor, assembly GCA_023846285.1. NCBI lineage: Eukaryota > Metazoa > Chordata > Lepidosauria > Squamata > Agamidae > Phrynocephalus > Phrynocephalus versicolor. The sequence continues at coordinate 30,465,018 of JAHTLZ010000275.1, read as the reverse complement.
AATGAGCAAAAATATTTTATTGAATGCTTAGAATTGATTCACAGTGTAAATGGTGTATTTAATTTGAACTTATTTCACAGTATTTTAATCAGAGCTTAAAGTATTGTGCAAGTATTGCACATTTTGTTGAATCTGGAGAACACCGTGGCTTAAATCCAGTTGCTTAGTGGGCCTACTCTAATTGCAACTATACTAAAGTAAGCTGCAAGTAGAGCGGACATATTGAATCACATAAACCTATGGAGGAGTTGACTCACCAAATCATCACTGATTCAGTGGCCTACTCTGGTGCAGCTTACTACATTAAACAATAGGATTTCAGCCTATGCGTAAAGCTATTGGTTGGTTTGACATAAATACGGTATATCTGGAGAGTAGTTTTAAACTGGAGGGAAAATATGAACCTGAAAAATATTTCAGTTTTGATACTTTCATTAAAATAGTTGAGGAAGGTTTTATTTGCTTTTCTTACTGCAGGAGCCCTATCGAAATTCAGCACTATAGCATAGGTAGCAGTTCTCAAAAATTGTAAGACTCATATCCAAAACTAAAATGGAATTAGATTTAATTTTAACTATGTAGTGCTTAAACAGACTGCAGCTGAACCCTTCAGGCTGCTAAATTACGGTATGGGAATTCTCAAGCCCATGGTTCAGCTTCTCGTACATGGCTTTGCTTTCTTTTTATCTGGCTGTCTTGATTGAGAGATTCTGGAAAGTCAAGCAAAGAACAATGGAGGCAAAAATAAAGCATAGTGATACCTTAAATAACTTTGGCCAGCAACTCATCACAGTTCAGATGATTACAATTGACTTGCCAATCTGTCTGCTTACTTAGCCACTTGCCAGTGACTTTCTCATAATAATCCAGCTGTGCCTTACTGCAGAAGACTCTTCAGAGAAGGGAAAATGCTGAATAGAGTTACTTCCCTGCATTCTAAGGATAGAGATTTAGATAAACTTGAAAAGTAAACTGAAATTAAAATTGCAATAGAAAGGAATCATTACAATCCCTATAGACATTGTTGAGAATGTGTAGCAGTTTCATGAAAATAGAAAATCAGTTTCTGGAGAATGACAACTTTCTTTTCTAAGTTCTTCCTTGTTTTAAAAATGTCAAAAATGGGAAGTGAGACTTCAGGATCAGAGGAATTAGAAATGAGAACTCTAGTAATTGTAGGAGAAGCATCTGTGAAACCTCCATTTCCCATAGAATGAGAGGAGCAGACTTAATTGTGCAAAATAAAATTAACTTGAGACTGAGTTATACAAACCTAATATCTCAAGAGCATTGAGAGGAATTATTTTAATACAATTTTTAATGTAATTCAGAACTAGGAAAACCTTTTTTCTTAGGCCTTTGTAAATAATGGCATTACTAAAGGTACATGCTAGCCTGTTGTACATCTACAGTTATAAAGGAATGTAAACAAAACCCAAAGGTTCGTTCCATCTAAGAAGCGAGTGAACACTGATTGGTCTAAGAAGACATGTGACTGTTTTTCCCATGCTGTGAGCTGCCGGAGACAAAGAGATACAGATATTTTTTTTCCTGAATGGCTTCTGTTATATGGACTAATGGACTAATGCTTAGCAATGTAGTCTTAAAGTAGAATTAGTGAGGCCCTTGCCTCTGAAGTTTGCTTTAGATTTCTTTAGGTTAGGAAGGGAAATCATGTTTTTATTTTTCAGTCAGAGAATATTCCTGTGAGATCCTCATTAGTCAAATAAATGATTTATTCAAGTGAAGATGCCTTGTTGAATAATTATTCTGGTGAATGAGAAAGATTTTATAAGCAAGGCTGGTGGATTCTTAATGAACCCATTCGGGGTTTGACTTCTCCAGGCACCAGCTTTCAAGCAACTGCGGTTGATTGATTGCAGTTGGGTCTGGGCAGAGGAGCAACCCCGCATATTCCGTTACACCATTCAACAACCAAACAGATGCAGAAATAACTACTGTATATATAAGTTGCATTGTCACTGGACTCATTTATAAACTACAGACTAACAAGAAGAAAATTTGTTCATTAACAACTTTTCCTCATTTTCTCTAGCTCAGTGTGGCCTTCTTCCCCTAAGAAATAATTTAGAGACTCTTTGGTCAATCTTACTTGGCTGGTCCATTTTTCTCAGATATTTCTGTATAGCTGAGAGTGCTTAAATGTTCACTTTCCAGTTTGCTCCCACCAACAATCTAAACTTTAAAACATCCTTTAAAATTAACCAGTCCCAGTTTTGTGTTATAACGTTTTCTGAATTGGAAATACTGTTCACGTTATTAGTTATAAAATAGAAAAAAGGTAGGCGAAGCCATGTGGTCATTGTACACAATCCAAAGGCAAGGAGGGGAGATGGTATCTCTATCAGACTGCTACTACTATAAAAAAATAAGTACTAGTTCTCTGTTAGACCACTTAAATGTTGCAATTATAAGCTGATCCATTACAGGTCTTCATCAAACTTGGTATGATAGAGCTGTGGATGGTGCAAAAAAAAAAATAACTCCTGAAAGTTTCAAAAATCACAGCTAGATGTTTCTGACAAATTTTGTTTAAAAAAGTTTCAAAATGGGAGCTTCAGACTCAAGTCAGAGGTGTAGATTTCAGATCCTACCTCGGCTTGTGTTGATGGGGTTGAAAACTAGCTTATATAGTACCAATGATTTTGCCAAAAATGCAATGGAAAGCAGTTCAAAGATCAATAAAACCAAGCTAGAAAAAAACCCCACCACTCAGTCGTTCCTACCTAGTGCACAGAAAAAACCCACAAGGATTCTTTGCAAACCCAAACTCAACTCACCCTCCGTTTTAAAATGGAAAGCAATGAAAAAAAGGCACAAGGATTCTTTGCAAATCACAACTCAGCTCACCCTCCATTTTAAAGTGAATAGCAATAAAAAGAAAAAAGGCATGAGGATTCTTTGCAAACCCAAAACTCATCTCACCTTCCATTTTAAAATGGAAAGTAATGAAAAGAAAAGAAAACCACGGGGATTCTTTGCAAACCACAACTCAGCTCCCCCTCCATTTTAAAATGGAAAAGCAATGGAAATTGACAGGGAAAAAGCAAGAAAATCTTAGCACCTACTTTTGCAAGTTCATAAGGTCCAAATCCCTCAGCAAAAAATGTCTCAAATGGCTCCAAAACACCATGGAAAAATGCTCTAACTCCTCCCACCCCTCCACAGACTACAGGGAGTGCAATGCATCCTGGTACACTTTTTTTGCAAGACATTATGAAACATTTGTTATCCGAGACAGCCCATAGGGAGCATTCGCTATTCAAAACAGCCCAATACCTGGAACTTTCCATTTGTACGAAAAATTCGTTATCAGGAGCATTCATTATCCAAGGTATTATTGTTCTTGCTTCTGGTTGTTGCCTAAATAGAAAAGCCAAAATGCAATAGAGCATGAAATATTTGGAATGGAAACTGTAGCCTTTAACTTATACTGTGTATATCTCATATTTTTGGTTCTTAAGGAAAGATAGATTATGGAAGTCTATGATTCTAAATGTTTAAGAAACTTTTGGAATGTTCTTGATATTTTTTGTTTGTGAATCTACTGTTTGTTATTTGCTATCTGCTATTTATGGTGGGGTTGTTCCTATTGCAGAAAGACTGATCCTAGATAATTTAAACTACAATATTTTTAACTGCCATTTTAAGGCTTTGGAGTGTAAATGAGATTTTTGAAAATCCTATTAATAAACAGACCCTGAGGGCTTTAGGCTTGTTAGCACTATTAGTTCATAACCTAAGAATGAGTGATGTCAATAATTAATGAAATTATTATATATTCATAGGAGGATGGAATTAGATTCTTGTTAGAGTTTTGTTTACTATACATTGCATAGCACTTGTTTCTGTCATATTGTATGTATCAGGCTTTGAATTTTTTGTTAAACATGGTTTATGTTACTTATTTTTTAAATTCCAGTTTATATATTTGGGATGGTTGAAAAAATATCGGTGACTGTGAGTGTTCTTTTTCTCATGTTTAAATGTTTTTATTTGTTTTGATCCATTTGCTTTAATGTACTATCATAATAGGTAGATGATGGTGTTGTTTGTATTGTGCTATTGCTGATTTTTATATACCTTGCCCTCAAATTAGAGAAGATGCTGGCTAAAATCCTGTTTGTTTTTTCACTTACAACAGACTGTTATGTATCCCATTGCAGTCTTTGTCAGTTGCACACAAAGGTATTCACTACCGACTTGCACATACATACACCCTTTTCTTTTCAATAGAGTGATCTCTGATTTAGATCATTACAATCCAGAAGATTGTGAGAGCAGTCAAATAACAGTTATGCTCTATGATAGCAAACAGGATTCTGCAACATGCTAATACATTTTTAATATAAAAAATAACTGGCAAAAGGAGATTTTTTTTCTAAAATTGTTAGAATAAAAATTGAGGGTCGTCTTGTACACAGAAGTAGAGAAGAACTGGAGGAGATAATTACGCAGTTGCAGAATTGTAATTCTCCCTCGTGGCCTTCATGAAGCCACACAAATGGGTTTCCCAGTGTGTACGTGTAGAGGTCGGACTTCCCTAACAATTGGAAAGTTCATTAGTCTCCTCCCCCTTGCCCCGCGGATGAGCGAGAGGCTTCCCACCTAAACACCTCAGTACCTTCTTACCACCACAATAAGAGGTCACGTTATCATTGGTCTCCGTGTAAGAATTATTTTCTACAACTATTGGGTCTTTACTCAGTTCTTATGTCCTTCCTGCCTCCCTTTAAGAAGTGTGTTTCGTGTGGGGCTAAAATCCGTCACACCGACAGCCACCTCCACTGCCTTTACCGCCTCGGAGAATCTCACCATCCCAAGACTTGTTGCACCTGCAAAGGCTTCAGCGCTCAAGCTTCGAAGAACCAGACGAACCGTCTTAAGACATTTCTACTAATCCTTCGCAAATATTACTAAGTTTTATCCAAGTCTAAAACTTCCTGGACATATTATGTTAACTTCAGTACATACCTTGTATAATACTAACTTTTTTTCACTGTGGCTTCTTCTACTGGGGAAATTTTCACAATGGAGAGAGGTGAAAAGTGGTGTGCCCCAGGGGTCTGTCCTGGGACCGGTGCTTTTCAGTCTGTTCATAAATGAGCTGGAAACAGGGATAAGCCAAGTTTGCAGATGACACAAAACGTTTCCTTGTGGTAAAAACCAGAGAAGATTGTGAAGAGCTCCAGAAGGATCTCTCCAAACTGGGGGAATGGGCTACGAAATGGCAAATGTGTTTTAATGTAGCCAAATGTAAAGTAATGCATATTGGGGCAAAAAATCAAAACTTTATCTATCAACTCATGGGCTCTGAGTTATCCGTGACAGATCAGGAAAGAGATCTTGGTGTGTTGGTGGACAGCTCCATGAAGGTGTCTCCCCAATGTGTGGCAGCGGTGAAGGAGGCCAATTCCATGCTAGGAATTATCAAAAAGGGGATTGAAAATAAAACAGCCAACATTATAATGCCATTATACAAAACAATAGTAAGACCGCACCTGGAGTATTGTGTACAATTCTGGTCACCGCATCTCAAGAAAGACATAGTGGAACTGGAAAAGGTGCAGAAGAGGGCGACTAAAATGATTACTGGGCTGGGGCACCTCCCTTATGAGGAAAGGCTAAAACATTTGGGGCTCTTTAGTCTGGAAAAAGGTGCTTGAGGGGGGATATGATTGAGACGTACAAAATAATGCAGGGCATGAGTAAAGAGGATAGAGGGAAGCTCTTCTCCCTCTCACAAAATACCAGAACTAGGGGACATCCACTCAAATTGAGGGCTGGGAAAGTAAGAACAGACAAAAGAAAATATTTTTTCACCCAGCGCGTTGTTAGTCTATGGAACTCCCTGCCACAGAATGTGGTGATGGCATCTGGCCTGGATGCCTTCATAAAGGGATTGGACAGATTCCTGGAGGAAAAGTCCATCACGGGTTACAAACCATGATGGAGATGTGTAATTCCCCAGGCTTAAAACCAGGGTACTTCAAGGGCCAGATGCAGGGGAGTGCTATCAGGAGACAGATATCTAGTCTCATGCGCTCCCAAACGCATCTGGTGGGGCCACTGTGAGATACAGGAAGCTGGACTAGATGGGCCTTTGGCCTGATCCAGCATGGCTCTTCTTATGTTCTTATGTTACTGCTTACATCAGTGTTGAAAAAGTACCATACGGCACCAGCATGTTATTATTTGTGGGTGCACAGATGTCTGACCCAGCCATTTTCTGAAGTGTGTTATTTTTGGTAGCAGCTTTCTGTTTGGTATATTGGCAAGGCTTTTTGTAGGTCCAGGTTCAATCCAGAAGGACATCTGAATACTTTAGTATTTCAAACAAACATAACCTGTTTCATGTTTTGGAGACCACAATATTCATCATTTACATACCACCAGCAAATGATTAAATTGAGCAAGAGCAAGATAATGCTAGGTGCCGTAGTGTCATTATGAAAGCTATTTCTTACTGGGCCCTGTTTTGGGAAACTTCCACTTATTTACTGTAATATCTGATTATTATTTTTCTTAAATTAAAATATGATTCATGGGTAGAATGCAGGAAATAATTTCCCTACTATAGCTGAAGAAAAATGTTTGTGAAATTTATTGCAGTACATCCCAGCCAATTCCTTTCTTTGCAATTTATTTTTATGCATGGTTACATGATGTTGTGTAATGCCTGGTGTTTATCTTTTCCATTATGATTGCATGTGCTTTCTTCATGCTGTTTTTTGAGGATAAATTTCACATTTCATTGGCAACAAAAGGACTTTTTATAGCCAATTAAGTTATATTTGGAATGTTAAATGGCTTGGAAAAAGAATTAAAGGTGTTCAATGTTATGTATTTAATGATCTGTTAGATTTGTTTATTCCTAGTCTGAAGTATACCGGATCATTAAAGATCTAAGGAATGATTATGTTTAGAGATGCTCTATTGTGATGTAAAATCTAAAGTTAATGTTCTTTAATATACATCTGTCAGTATGACTATAAAGCCAAAGAGTAAATGAAGCATTTTGTCATATCCTGCAGTAAATGAGGAAATAGTCATGTAATGCTGGTGGGGAGGGGGTGTCAATGCTTCACTCACTTTAAAATCACTTAAAATCACTTTAAAATTAATGTCAATACCATTTGCCCCATCTTCTTGTTTACATTGGAAATGTTGATTTAAATTTGCCCCACCTTGTATGTATTTATTTATTTATTTATTTATATACCGCACCCATTTCCCAAGAGGGAACTCTGGGCGGTTCACATAAAAACACAAGAAGTCCACAAAATAATAATACTGTAATAAATGAAATAACAATAAAATGGGGGGGGGAGCCCAACAACAAACAGGTTATTGGCAAGAGGCATAGGATAACTGATGACAGTTGTACTCTTCAGCACTTCCAGAACATCTGTATGGTTAGAGGTTTTCTTTTTCTTTTTTACTAGCAATGCTTGTAGTTGCATGTTTTTCAAAGACAGATAGGATTTCAATAACAACAAAAATAGTGCTCATTGTTTGGTCAGCACCTGTGTATGCCGCTAAGTATTGTTTAAAAAGTGCTTCTTGGGTGGTTTGCAAGTATGTTATGTACCACATTTTCCAACTCAGAATTTCAGTTTTGCAACCACACAGTTCTCTCCTCGGCTTGCTTCCATGTTTAAGATGACACTCAATATTTAGTCTAGCAATGTTAGACAAGAATACAGTCTTATACACAGGAAAATACTGTAACTGTCTCTTCTTGGAGTCATACAACTGAAATGAAAACTTGGTTGCTTTCACAGAATATTTCTATAGTGTTCATTTTAGATACAACAATGATATTCTTTATCTAAAAGCAAAATGCCTATTTGATAAATCAAGACTAATTAAATCACTTAGCAGTAAAGATGACTGTGCAATCTGGACCACTTCAGATTTGACATTGAGAAGGCTGAGTTTGAATACTCTTGCTTCAGAAGCCTGTATATCAACCCAATTTTTGTTCTGACAGTTGTTAGTAGAGATGGGCACGAAACGAACAATTTTTCGTTTCCGTTTTCATTTTTTTGTTTTGTTACATAACGAAACGACAAACAAATTTTTTCTCTAAAATGAAACGAAACGAACAGAAACACCGGAAATTTTGTCGTGCGTTTTGTTTTCGTTACGGCAATACAAGTGATCTGCTTTAAATGCTAAAAAAATCACAAAAAATTGAACTAAATGGTAACGAAATGGTAACAAAATGAACGAAAACGAAAACGATTTTTTTGCAAAAATTTGCAAAAAACAGTAACGAACCAAAACAGACCCCCTAAATGACAAACGAAACACCTTTTTTTTAATTCATGCCCATCTCTAGTTGTTAGTGTAACAGGCAGAACCATAAAGAAGGAGACAGATTAGCAAGGAACAGATGTGGACAGGGATGCAATGTTTATCTCAGTGAGCTGTCATTTAGCAGTAATGATTCAACAGGAACAGCATCTTGGAAATGAAGAGCCTTGTGTAATTTTAAAAGTGTCATAAATCACATGCAAATAAATACAATGGAAAAAATTGAGAGCCTTATCCATTTCTAAAGGGCATGAAGTACACAGAACACTATCAGAATTAGTCTATGCAATATGCTTTGTTCTGAGTATTTCAAGGGTAAGCACAATGGAAACAAAGACTCATTTTCTAATGCTAAATGAAGGTAACTTGTACTAGGCACAGGGAGAGGAATATTAGTAAGAAGCAAGGCTGATTTAATTTTGATTTTTCTAGAAAATGGTATGTTTAATGTCAGCTTTCTTTTTCTTTAATCTTTTGACTTAACAAAACAATGGTATATACGAGTGGTGGTGAACCTTCGGCACTCCAGATGTTTTGGACCACAACTCCCACAGTCCTTTGTTATTGGCAGTACAGGCTTGGAACTCTGGGAGTTGTGGTTCAAAACATCTGAAGTGCCGAAGTTTTACCACCATTAGTAAATACTGATTGCAGTGGCCTGATAGTCCTTGGTTCAACTCTCCATCTAATAAGGAAGCTGTCTAGGTGACCTTTGGCCTGGCATCTCTTTCAGCTAATGCCAATTAAAGGGTAACGAAGGTAGATGGGAGCATAGGATATTCCCCGCCTCCACTGCCCCCCACTGTTGCAAATGAGAGAAAGTCAACATCCCTCTCTTTCCCCATGCTGTAAACAGGCATGCCCGATTAGATGCCATAGATTTATTGGCAGCACATAAAAAGATAAGTGAATATTTTCTTCTCTTCAAGGTATTTTTTATTAATTTAAGACTAGTCCTGCTTCTGTTAGGAGTATCACCACTTTTAGGAAATGTTAAAGTAATCAGTTACTTTTCTCGAATAAACTTTGATCAGAGTGGATTTGATTTAATTCATGATTTAAATTTTTAAAAAATTGAATTTTCTTTGAGAATTTAATTTTTTAAAATTATTTAAATTATTATTCAGATCAATTTGAATTTTTAAGTTGACTTTTATCCACCATGATTTTGATTATGTTAGGTTTTGAAAATCTTGGTTTGTAAATATGATTTCAACAGCAAGCATTGTACAGGGTATGTTACCAGACATACTGTCCTAAGTGTCTTCTGAATACCAGTTCTTCTGAATACCAGTTCTTCTGTTTAAAATAAAAGTTGAATACTTGATAAATATTTGAGCTTGGTTGCCCCAAAACACAGCTGGCTACCTCTTAGATGTAACTGATTTGGAAATCTGTGCTGGGATATAAGCTTTCTGCATACAAAGGAGGGCAGATGGGAACAAAGATGCAAATAGTTATTTTCAATGTCTTCTAGTGAACATTATGTTTCGGTGTCATAACTTATGTTTATTTTATAGTATTATTTGTCTATATTTTCTATACCGCCCCCTTACTGCAAATTGCACTATCCACAGTGGTTTACTGAATGGTCAAGCATAAAATGTCATTTAAAGTACAATTAAAATACAATTAAAAGTCATATAAAACACATTTTTTAAAACCATTAACAAAACCTATTTGATGGCAAACACCTCACCCATAAGAATTTTAAAATGCCCATAAGAATCAAAAAATGAAATACTGTCGTACCTCTGCTTACGAGTTTAATCCGTTCCAAATGCATGCTCATAATTCGATCAACTCGTAAGCAGAGCAGGCGTATCTAAATAATCAAAAAATAAAAAATGTAAGGAGAGCAGACCGCATCTAAAATTTGTAAGGCAGCAGTGAAAACGCCAAAGGTTTTCCACTCTTAAGTCAAATTGCTCGTAAGTAGAGCTGCTTGTAAGTAGAGGTACATTCGTCCCCTGCCCTTTCACGGTTCATATACCACAGTCCCGCTATATTGCGGGACCACAGGATATGAAAACAGGCCTCCTGGGGTAAGGGGGGAAGGTCCCTCAAAGGCCTCAGAAATGATTTTCAGTGGTCACCTGCAAACCGGAAGTCACTTCCGGTTTGCAGGGAGGCCTTTTGGGGGGCTCCAGAAGGCCCAGGAAGGCCCTCGCAGGCACATTCAGGGCAGGGCCATGCTAGGGGTAAGTACTAGAACCCCCAGCCTGACCCGACCTGCATCCGAATATCATGGATTTTCAATTATCGCGGGTTGGCTCAGTTCCCTAGCCCCAGCTATAGGTGGGGGGTCACTGTACCATTGTATCCCCAAAAGTGGGGGGCAAAATAGAAAACATAATAAAATATGCTCCCTGCCAGATGGCTGGCGTCATGGGGGAACCCACTAACTAGGGAAGTTTTAATCAAATACATAAGTGTTCAGGGTGTTCAGAAAGGAAAGTTGAGATGGAGCTTGCCTTATCTCTGCTGGGACATAGTTCCACATTTCAGGGGCCACAACTGAGAAGGCATGGCAGGTCATCTTGTTATTATCTTTTTGGCCTGCCTCGGAGTGGCCAACTGTAGCAAGAAAGATTGGCAGGACAGGAGGGATTTCTTGGGGGGGGGGGATACTATTATACTATTTTTCCACCAAAAGCACCAACTCAGTTAATAAAAATCAAAATAATCAAATGTAGAAAGATTGAAAGCTGTAATAAGCCACACTACACTATTTAAGGCAATTATAGATAGATAGATAGATAGATAGATAGATAGATAGATAGATAGATAGATAGATAGATAGATAGATAGATAGATAGATAGATAGATAGATAGATATAGATATAGATATAGATATATAGATATAATCTTTAAAGATACAATGTATGAGTTTTGCATTTTATTTAAAGCTATCTATCTACCTACCTACCTACCTACCTACCTGTCTATCTGTCTATCTATCTGTCTATCTATATATCTATAGGGGCAGGATCCAATAATACAGCTTCACTATACTGTATTCCAGTACTTTATTAAGACGTAATGATACATTTTCCTGTGTAATCTTCCTTTGGAAGGCTGGCAACCATTCTGAGTAACTCTTTGGCAGCATGGAAACTGGAGTTGGTCAGGGACTGTCACTTCCATTACTAGTAGATATTGAAACCACTGGATTATTATAACACAGAAAAGCATTTAGATGTGATGCTGATTTGTGGTTCAACATTACATTAACTAACTATATCAAAATCACATTACACTCTTTACAAGTGTAGCCAATGCCATAAGTAAATCACAGAAGACTGTGCTTCATTTTTTGATTACTCATAGGTTCCCAAAGTCAGGAAGAAAGCTGTTTTAAAGCAAACAGTTACATTTAAAAATACACCCTTCCATCCCAAAATAAAGGTTAGAACGCAGAGTATCCTACACAAAATATGGGACACATGCTTATGGAACCTTAACTTCTGTCACAAACATGAGACACGGGCATCACCAATTAAAAATATTTTTAAAAGTAAAACCTTTGCTGACCTGAGGTTAAGCTCACTAAACACAATGACACTTCCTTTTCCAAAATCCAGATAAATTGAACTGAACAAGCAGAGATTATGTAACTGGATAGGATTACCTTGCAAATTTACTGTGTGTACACTATCAGTGCCTGTATTTCAGTTCATCTTTTCCTCTGTATTAGTAACACACATATAGAAAGTGGAATGGCTAAGTGGAAGCATGCTGCAGTTTTGACCTGAAGTAGAATTGAAAGTAAGAGGAAAAACAATTAAAAGCCATTGTATGAATAGACAAAGTAAGCAGTTGACAGCACCAAACCATATTGGATTCACCACGTTCTCCAAACAGTTATAGCTGTATAGCCAGATCATATAAAAGAGAGGTACTTTCTATCAAAGCTGTTCTCTAAAACAGACATTTACTGTCTGTTTGTGTACTAAAAGTGTTACTCACAGATTGCCAGTCAGTTTATATGTTGATCATAGTCCCCCTAACCAGAAAGCATGCCACAGAATCAGACATGTTTTAGCAAAAGTTAATTCCACCAGGGGGTAGAAAAAGAGAATTTTTATCCCATTTGGCCTTTATACTTTGTGTAACTGGATAAAAGATACAAGTAAAGTTTTCAAGTAGACCGAGAAGTCAAATTACAACAAAAATATATAATAACTGTAGGATTTGCAGGGGGAAAAGTGGGGAATTTGAAGTGATCTGTGTCTTGTTTAAAAGACTTACCTTTGCTGCAATCTGTTTTATTTCACACTTGAGTGATCCTTCCATTCACACAGAAGACTGTATGAAAGATCCAAACAGCATCTCAGATTGCTCCAATTTCTCCTCCTTTTAATTATCAATGCCCCTATATTTACCCCTGTCTCTTACTGTGGCTATCATTCTGTGTGCTGTGCTGACTTCTCTTTTAGAAATATTCTTATTATTATCACCTGCTGGGAATAAAAGGGTCAGATCAAATATGGTTAGTTCACTTATTTGCATGCTCTTTTTGCCAACTTATAGCATAAAAGTACAATTTTGTTGAAACGTGATGGTGTCGTTCTATAGATTCCCACTGAACAAAGATCTGTAAGAAAAAATGGTCCTGCTACATAAGATACATCTTAAATCAGTTTAACTGCATGAAGCCTTTATTGTCTGTCTTTCTAGTACTGGATATGGCCAGACATGTCCCCCTCTACAGAGCTTTGTTAGAGCTTCTTCGTGCTATTGCGTCATGCCCGTCTATGGTGCCATTGCTGCTGCCTCTATCCGGGGATAATGGAGAAGAAGAAGAGGAGCAGTTGGAGTCCCAAGCTTCAGTTGGAACTCTGTTGGCTAAAATGAAGACATGCGTGGACACCTACACTAATCGACTGAGGTATTTCTTTGCCCTCTTCACTCTTAAGATAATAATCTGTTGCTGTGCTGTTCTACCTTGTAATCATACTACAGTGGGATTAAATACTTGTCTCTGTAAAAAATTTGCTCTGCTAAAAAAAATCAATAATTGTTTGTTTGTTTATATGGTGTGCAAAATAAACTTTCATCATAGCAGACTTGCTCAAATTATTTTATCAGCAGTGATATAAAGTAATTAAACTAAAGTAAACTAAACTGGTTGTCACAACTGACAATATTTTGTATTATGACCTTCAGATTAAGACGTTCAATAATAACATGAGGAAACATTTCTGCTTAGTCATTTCAGTAGAAGTAGAAAGAATCAGAAATGCACACTGAGTTTAATTTCAATTAGATACTAGATCATTTATGTATTTATTTATTTTAGGGTATTTTTACCCTGCCTTTCTCCTTGGAAAAGGATCCAAGGTGGGTCATATTTCAGGATATTTATGAACACTGTAATTAATAATTATAATTACTATTATTAATAATAATTGCATCCTGTTAAGTTGATTACTACTCAAGGCAACTCTTCCAGGAGTTTTTTAGGTATGGAATGCTCACCATTTCCTTTTTCTGGGGACATCCTGGAATTGTGCCGCTTACCCAAGGATACACAATCTGCCTCTTTGCCCAGGAGGCACAGTGGAGAATTGAACTCCCATGTTCTTTAGTCAGATACTGAACTCACTGTGCTATCTTGTTAAATGAGATGATTTGATAACCCAACTAATTATAATGATCAATAATTTGCTGCCACTTAGGCGGTTACACTGGTGTAAATAAATCCCCGATAAAGTTCTGGCCAAAATATGCCAGCATATAAGATGCAAGCATCTTAGATTAATGGAGACTTTCCATTGTTTCCGTTTTATTAATAGTTATGCTTGTATCTAAAATAAACATCGTAGCACCTTGTCACACCATTCCCTGGTGCTGTATGTCTGAAGTGGACATATCCACGAAATGTTACATTGAAATATGAAAGTTAGTCTTTAAGGTGCCACATGTTTTGTGTCTTTTGTATCTTTCATTTTGTTTTATTTTTCTTTGATTTTTGCCTGGAATTCTTGAAAAGTCTAACACGGCTACCCTCTCCAAAATATTTCGATATGAAATTAAATGAGAATAAAAAGAAAAGAGTTACTTCTTTGGAACCAGATAAGATGTTCATTCAGAGTCAGGGAATTTTTGAACAAATTTAGGACTTCTAATACCTTCACCATTTCAGTTCTAAAACAGTGAAATGGGTCAAGCGCCTTGAGACATTGCCTGCTAAGGTTTGTCTCAGGGGCTTGCTTCTGTTTCCATTTGGGATCAGTTTATGGAACAAAACTTGGTAGACATTCTTATGCTTCAAGAACTCAAGAGATGCACTGTGTTCTTCCTTCCACAAATCAATTCTGGAAGCAATAGGTCTCTATACTAACATCCTACTTCATGCAGCTGAATATTACCTTGATCCTAGAAATGAATGACCATGGTGAGAATACAGAAAAGCCTATGCACTGCAATGGAGGTAGAACTGATGACTCAGGGTTTGAAAGGAAGTGCAGGCTTCTTTGAATAGTTAGTGTTTTACTTATTGCCTGTGTTTCATTACCATACAAATTGAAGTCTGTAGGAACTAGGATCCTAAAGCAAGGGAGAAAAATGCTATATATACAGTATACTCCAAGGATGACTTGAATTTCTATCTTTAAATCTACAAAAAGCTTGAAATATTCTCAGATTTGGAAGGAAAGAGGAAATGTTTGGCTCATCAAAGCATATTCCTATCTCACAGACTTTTTTATACCTCAGCACATGTGATATAGAATAGATAGAAACATGTTGATGATAAATAAAACATTCTCTTGTAACGTACAGTATAGTACAACAGTTCTTCTGACGTCCTTGGAAGAAATTCAGTCTGTACAAAATATATAAAACATAACTCTATGAGCTGAAAAATCTACTTTAGCCCAAAATAAAAGTAGCTATGGAATGACTGACGAAGGTAAACATAGTGAGACAGATACACATATAGACCCATGTCTCAAGAAGCAAGATAATGGGAAAAAGAAAAAGAGAATAACCAGATGCATCAAGAATAGAGAATATTTCAGTGAGACAGTAATCTCATTCCTTTTCAGAAATAGGACAGTTTTTTTTTGCAAAATAAAGAATAATTTGAGTTGAAAGCAAGTCAATAATTTTGCGAAAAGATTAAATAAAAATTGAAATTCAGAAACAACTTACAAAATGAAAAAGCAGAGGAATTGGATGATATCCAGTAGGAAAGAATTAAGACTCAGTACTGTATTTTATTGGAGAAGCTGAAGATGATTTCAACTCTGAGGAAATCTAGAAGAAGTCTGAAATAGTAGAAGTAAACTGAGGAGAATTGCTACAATCTCTTTTAAGGGCAGCGGGGAGAAGAAAATAAGATCAAGAACCCAAGTAGGACCAATCAGAATATGCCTGTATTTTGTGCTATAAACATTCAGTACTCTTGTATCATAAATGTTCACATTACATTTGCACAGAAAAGAGAGTCAGCAGCAGGAGCAACACATTGCCAATCATTAACAAATTCTTTTTTATATTTAAGATGAGCATGTCTTGCTTACAATGAGACAGAACTGTGTGCACCCTGAAATTAAAAAAAGGAAATATTTAATTGGCAGCAATGTGCTAATGACAGCATCATTCCCATTGCTCAAACAGAACTGCTGCAGAGGGATTTTGGCCAGTGACTTATTCCTATACTGTAACTTGCATTTTCATGTTAAGAATCATGTGTTATTGGTCTCATGAGAGGTGTATTTTTGACATTCCACACGAATAAGTTTATCAAAGCATTTCTTAAAACTGTAGTCACTCTTGGCTTTCCAGGTCTAAGAAGGACAAGTCTAAAACTGGAGCAAAGTCTGATAGTTCGGATCAGGAACCAGAGGGCCTCACACTTCTGGTGCCAGATATCCAAAGGACTGCTGAGATCGTATATACTGCTACAACAAGTTTGCGCCAAGCAAATCAAGGTAAACAACTTCAGTCATACTCCTTTTTTAGGCATATTGTCTAAATATACTGCAGTAGTGACCTATTCCTTTAGGCCACTATCCTGTTTGCAGAATTTTATTTGCATACACTGCAGCAGCAAATTTCCACTAATTAATAAATTACACATTGCATTCTTGCAATATGGCATATGACCAGGAATTTTTAAAAAACCCCAACTAATTATAATAATCAGTAATGTGCTGCCATTTATTTATTTATTTATTTATTGGATTTCTGTATCGCCCATCTGACAGTAAATTAACTTAGGCTGGTGTAAATTCCCAATAAAGTTCTGTCCAAAATTTGGCAGGATATAGGATGCAAGCATCATTAAGTGGGAGAACTTTTAAAGGAAATCTTAGATTAATGGAGACCTTCCATTGTTTCAGTTTTATTAATAGTTATGCTTGTATCTACGATAAGCATTATTGTCAGCACCTTGTCACATCATTCCCTGCTGAATGAGAAACAGATGCAGTAGCGTATTTAAATATAAAAATCTGTGGTTAGATCAGATGTAATTATTTTTGTAAATTGATTGTTCTGTCTAAGAGAATGTGCAAAAACATGCTCAGATGAATATCACACATCCTAACAAGCACATATATTCATGGGATTGAATGTTCCCCTTCTGAAATATGCACATGTGTCTTCCTCCTTCCAGCTTCTGTACCTGGAATATCTTATTTCAGACTTCTGCAAAGTATAAACTAAAGAGAATGGTGCTACTGAGACAAAACATTTGTCTGTAGGATTTTCATTTTTCCTTTGCAATTCCCTTTAGAAAAACTTTGGTGGTATGTGATCAATGCCAGTCAGCTTATTGAACTGCATAAGGCATTGATGATAATGAATATGATTAGCTAAAACAGGGAACATCATGGCATGCTGATAGACGTAGAGTGTATGCTAGTTTTCCAAAATCCTTGACTACTCAGCTCTAGGGTGATATGGTGGAAGTCGGGGGGGGGGGGAGAGAACAGGCTGAATTACAAGTAGCCTCTTCATACTATCAGCCTGATTTTTGCCCATATATTTGATTTACCTGACATATGCAGTAGCAGACTGTATCTTCAATTCTACAGAATTCTGCCCATGAATTTATCTATGATTAATTTTTGAAGACTTTGTGTTTTACATTATTTTTTCACTTCCTTTCTTACAACTGTTATAACAGAGAGAAAATTGGCTGAATACTCTAAAAAGGCTGCAGTGAAACCCAAGCCCTTGTCTGTTTTAAGATCCCTTGAAGAAAAATATGTGGTTGTAATGAAAAAACTCCAGTTTGGTAAGTTAAATAAATCTGTGTAGAAAACCCCAAAAGACATGTTTGAGGTATCAGCCTTTTTTCACGTGTGATTTTCTTCGTGTCTCCTCCTAACAAAACCTGCTGTCTCCTGAAAACATGAGCAGAAATATAAACAAGAGAATATGTTGAAATCATGTCAGCACTCATTTGTAACCTTATCTCTCATAGCTCTGTTGCAAAGCCAACAGAAGATTTTAACATTGAAGTATGATGAGATAATTTCTTTATTTGCCTCTATAATCAGTTATCAGTGCTAGACCCAGAAGGATGTAACAGTATTGTTCATGTAGTCCTGAATGGTGCCCAAGTTAGTGAATGCCACTGTGTGTGTAATCAAGAGTACAGTAGGACCCCCATATCCGTGGGGGAGTTCCAGGACGCACATACCACGCACACACATCCCTGATAGTGAAATCTGCAGATAAGAGCAAACACTCTTATCTGAGGATCACAGTGGTGCCAGTGGTGAGGGGGAAGCAGCGACATCAGTAGTGGGGTAGCAAGGGCAAAAAGGGGGGATGCCGCATGGCAGGTGGGCCAGGAAGGAGTCACTGGGTAAGCAGCCGGGCTTCCTCCTCTCCTGGATGGCTGGGCAGAGGAGAGGAGGAGGAATGTTGGCCCAAAGCCGTCGGCCCAGCCATCCCGATCGCTCCACATAATTTCCCACCTTCTATGTTCCCTTGCCTGCCTGCCTGGCTCCGTTTCTGCTCCATTTCACTGCTCGCCTCCTCTCTTGGCATTTCAAAACAAATAGGCAAACCAAGGAGGCAACAAAGCGACACTCGTTCCTTTGAACTGGACACTGCGATTTTGCTGCCTCCACCCTCGGGCTGTTGACATGGAAAAGGAGGCGGAAGTGACAGTGGCTGGGTTCGGTCCCTTTGCAAAAGGGTCACTGCTGCCACCTTGCTCTTGGGAAAACCCTGAGGAGGAGGAGCAGCAGCTTTTGCCACGTGGCACTAGAGCCAGTTCCACTATGCAGGAATGGGCGTGGCTTTGTTGCCTCCTCGGTTTGAAATGTGGAGAGGAGGCGAGCAGTGAAACAGCACAGAGTCAGGCAAGGGCACATGGTGGGCGGGCACTCGGGCCCATGTGGCTTCTGTCATCACTGCTGCTGCTGCAGGCAACCACTTGCCGGCTGTGCCACCTCTGCTGCCACCAATGCGGGTGGCCCATGCAGCTGCTGCTGCAGGTGAGTACTTGATGGCTGCACTGCTAATGAAGTGGGCAAGTGCTCATGAGCCACTCCACCTACGCCAGTGATGTTGCAGGTGGGCGCTTGCGGACCTCGCAGCCTCCACCACTGCCACTGATGTCCTGTGTGGGTGCCCTGGGCCACGTGTCTTCTACAGCCAGCACACCACCACCATCCCTGCACCTTGCACCATCACTCACCATCCACGGATAACTGAATCCGCAGATAGCAAATCAGCAGATACGGGGGTGGTACTGTACTGTGATAGCTTATACATCTGAACTAAAGAAGAAGCTTGATTCTGCCCTTTTACTCTACTGTATTGAAATTAAGTCTGAAGAGAAAGGTGAAATGTTTCTCTACCAGTTATGCTTTCTTGTAAATTTAACTAATTTATCCAGTGTAGCTGCATTATCCTCTACAAATTAAAATGTCCTACTTCTTATACTTTCAGATACTTTTGAAATGGTTTCTGAAGATGATGATGGAAAACTGGTGTTTAAAGTAAATTACCACTACGTGTCTCAGGTGAAAAACGCCAGTGACGCAAATAGTGCTGCCAGAGCCCGGCGTCTTGCACAAGAAGCTGTAACACTTTCCACATCGCTGCCACTTTCTTCTTCATCCAGTGTTTTTGTCCGTTGTGATGAGGAAAGATTAGACATCATGAAGGTAAACTTTCTTTCGGGTCCCAGAAATGTTGAGGTCTACAATTTTTATTAATCCCACTAGGATGGATACTTATTTTGCATGGATTAATGTGGCTTCAGACCTGAAAAGAACTGGGGCGGAGGCGTTCCAGCCACTCAGCCATTACTGTTGAGTAGACATTAGTTGTCTTTTGAAACACAGACATTAGTTATCTTTTGAAATGTATCCCTTAATACACCGTTACACACATCCTAAAAACATGGTCAGCTACCAGTTTTTCCAGAAAGCCTGTTTGAGGAGGAATGGGAGTGGAGAAGCATGATCCTTCTCCCAAATTAATCTAATAGTAAGACTTGCAGTAACAGACATTATTTCTTCAGTCCTCTTTTTCATTTGATTCAGTCTAATTTCTACCTCATATTGTCATTGTGAAATGGAAGTCTTAAAATACACTAGGTACCCTCTTGGAAGTTAAGGGGAAGATGGCAAAGATGCAAGTAGAAAAGAGGAGGTGGAAGAGGTAGGAGGCAAAGGTAGAATTTAGTGAGAAGCGGAGATGGTGGATACAAGCCACGTGGCTCTTGAAAAGAAAACACTTGCCTACCTGTGTAGAAGAAAAAAACGTGGCAGGTGGCATGGGAAGCTTATGGCCCATACTCTTACTCTAGGGAGATAAAAATGCACCACTTATGGTGTGACTTTTATATAGACAGTGATTTCCCAAACCTCTTGTTGTGACTTTACTTAATGTTTTTTTTCCAAAAGGTTTTAATAACTGGCCCTGCAGACACACCTTATGCAAATGGCTGCTTTGAATTCGATGTCTATTTTCCGCAAGACTATCCTAATTCCCCTCCACTTGTGAATCTGGAAACAACCGGAGGACACAGTGTGAGATTTAATCCAAACCTTTACAATGATGGCAAGGTAAATAAGTTGATCTCAGTATCATTGCAGACGATAATGCTTTGCCTACTTGTGTAAGCATATAATTTTTAAAGATACAACATAGATTCCAGTGAATAGAAAAGAGACCTCTGTGTATTGATTGTCATTCTGGGTAGCAGAAAACAGCTCCTGCTCCCATTTCCATATACTAAAATGTTTTACTGGTTTTCTTCAGGTTTGTTTAAGTATACTTAATACCTGGCATGGAAGACCAGAAGAGAAGTGGAATCCTCAGACATCAAGCTTTTTACAGGTAAGTGACATTTTCTGGTGTAGTAAAGAGCTGCTGGTATTTGTGTTTGTTTATAAGCATGCGGATGGGAGTACACACAGAGAAAAACAAATGTTTGTCTTTGTGAGCAATCTATAGTAATTAGACATAGGCACAACTTGGCGAAATTGTCGTTTCCGTTCTCGTTCTTCGTTCTCGTTACGTAACGGGGAACGAGAACGACAGTTACTCTGCTCCAGCTTGAACCCGACCCGATAAAGATAAGTTGGGTCTGATTTGTCGTTGTTGTTCATGGCATCGCGGCGCCGGCGATCGTGCGATGCCAAGTGGCGCAGCACATAAAAAAGTTTTAAAAATTAAAAAAAACAACGATTCCCAGCCATAAAAGCAGGCGAAAATATGCCTGCCTCAGTGAGGGCACCTACCGAGGGGTGGTTTCTGGGGGGGGGGTCCCCGGCCTTCCCCCCCTCTCCTATCCTGGGCTGCTGGTACCAGGCTGGGGGGGGGAATCGTCGTCTCCATTTGCCATGCGGTGGGGGGGATCCAAAATGGCGACCGCAATATTTTTTTTTAAATCGTGGTCCAAAAACCCACCAAAGCACCACAGAAACATTTGAAAATTAGGTATTTTAAATACCTGATTTTAATAGTAGCAGCAGTGGGTTTTTCTTGCAATAAAACGTCTCCATTTATTTTATTTTATTTTATTTTTTTACACCTGCGCAGGCGCAATGATGGGCTGGCCATGGGATGGGACCATGCAAATTTTTGGAGCCATTCCACCAATCGCATGGCCAGGTTCTGACTGAGACTTCTGGGTGTGCCAGAGAGGGCATTAAAAGCCCACAAACCCGAACCAGAACCCTAATCCTAACCCTAACCCTAACCCATACACCAGTACGCTGTCCTTCTTAGTGGGTCAGAGGCACCCAGAGGAGGAGCCCAATAACCCACCCTAACCTTAACCGTAACCCTAAGCCTAGCCCTTACCCTAACCCCACCAACCCTAATCCAGATATGTACGCAAGTACACTTCCCTTCTTAGTGAGTCAAAGTGGGCGCCTTGCAGAGCCCACTCTCACTATCCCATTCCCAATCCCTAACCTGTATGCCGGTACGCTAGTATGCTGCCCTTCTTAGTGAGTGAGTCAGAGGCACCCAGAGAGAGAGGTGCCTCTGCCACTTACCCCCCCCACCTTAACATATGTAAAAAATAGAGGTGCCTCCCAGAGCCCACTTACCCCCCCAACCCACAAACGACAAACAGAACGACAAATTTTTGAAAATTATTGCGACAAACGGAAACAACCCGAAACAGACCTGTCCCGACAAACGACAACTCGAAACGTCATTTTTTCTGGTAGTGCCCATCTCTAATAGCAATATACTTTGCTGCTGAAACATAAGCTATAACCGATAAGATCATATGAAGAATTTGTGTCATGACTAAAGCTTCTAAGATTTCCTTGTCTACCACTTCCAGTTCTGTTAAAGTTTCAAAGATTATCAGGTGAAAGAAAAAGAAAAATGAAGAAGACAAAAACATTTTGGTACCTTAAAGACTAACTGCTTCATTTTAATGTGTGTTTTCATGGACAAGTCAACGTCATCAGACTTGAGATACAGCAGATACGTATAAGAATATCATCCCACTCCTGTGTCTGAATAAGTGGACTTGTCCACTCAAGCATATAATTTAAAATATGGCAGTTAGTCTTTAAGGTGCTACAATGTTTTTGCCTTAGTTATTTATTGTTTGGTTGGTTGTTTTGATTGATTGATTGATTGATTGATTGATTGATATGGTAGCACACCTGCCTCTAAAGTTTTAAATAATGTTTCTGAATGGCCCATATTGTGTTTCAGGAGGGCCATTTAATGGAGTTTAAGGCATAATTTTGAAAGCATACTGTGAAAATATGATAAGATGTAATATAGATTGCAGGTGTTTGAGTGACATGTTTTTGTAGTGTCTAGTAAATGCCTAAAACAGCTTTATGTTCACCTGTTTTGCAGAAGGGATCGTATAGTTTTTGTTTTGTATTGCCTCACTCTTTTCCTTTCTACCAATTATAATTTGACTGGTTTGAACTTCAGAAATGACACCCCCTGATTACTACATCATATTCTGTTATCTATTTCTGATCTCAGTCTACATTAATTATCCAAAAATGAGTCATGGTTACCTGCAATTTTTTTAATGTAGAAATTCATGTAATCAGCTCAGTTGCAGTAACTAGGTGATATATTTAGCTTAATATGTGCACAGTAGCCTAATTATGTGTAACAAGCACTGTCTCGAATACAAAATAATAATTTTCCAGCACATTAAGAGCAAAATCTTTGTAAACCACATTTGCTTTTCCAGTTCTTATCCATATCAGCATTTGAAAATGACAAGAACCTAATTCAATTGTGATAGCACAATTACTAGTTGAAAGTGTACATATGTTTGCTAATATTCATGAGGGGTAGTAGGCATTTTAATCTATATGTTGGGAATTTCCCATAAAATGGTTAACGATCGAGTTATTTGATCTAGCAAATACTGCTGTAGAGATGTCACTGCAGCCTTCCAGCTCCCCTCACAGTTTGCGTTCCTGGCGGATGAAACAGTGGCATTGACATACCTGTGACATTTCTTCAGAGCTTGCACTCTTTTTGTCTGATTCTGAAGAAACTCGGTCTAGATCCAAATCAATAAGAAATGTCCTTCCTTTGGTAAAACCTCTCCAGTTGTACTCATAGACAGCAAAAACAAGTCTCATGCTGTATATTATTTATCATCAGCATTCATAAACTGTAGCCTACTTCTTCAGATTTGTCTGAAGAACTGCTTGTTCTCTTTTTGTTTCTCAGTTTGTCAAATATTGTTAAGATAAATTGCAATGATAGGTACGTGGAATACACCTACCTCTGTTAAATTAAAGAAAACATACTTGGGAGTCAATCTGTATCCAAGGTTCCATTCTCTGAACTTAGAAAGAGTAAAATTCTTAGTCACTATAGTTGCAGTTTTTAAACAGAAATATTTTACTTGACCATTTTTGGAATCATAAAATAACTGCCTTTTAGTTACTTTTTAAAATCTGGATAATGAACCACTATAAGAGAATGTGTTGGTTGGTACTTGAATCCCATGTTATTCTTCCTTCATTTAATGAGGCCACATCCTATAGCAATACAGTAACTGAAAAATCACAGGCAAATGTTGATGATGGTGGTGATGACAGTGACAATGACAAAAATATTGTGGCACCTGAAAGACCAACTGCTATATGCTAAAGTTAGCTTTTGTGGAGAAGTTTCCTTCTGTGAGGTCACATATCTATTATAAAAGGAGTGGAGGTACTCCTCCTTAACTTACAGTTGCAATCTAACTTAGTTACATTTTCATTGTTTACAAAATAAATAATTACAGTGCACAAGTTATTTGCTGTTGGTAAGTTAATCCAAGGTCTGGGGAAACTGCAGATTCAGCAGGGCTGGAGTTCTTTTGAGGTTTTGCTTCTGCTGATTAAGCAAGCCACTTTTTCAATAAACCAGCAGTTTACCTTTGGAGCCGTAGGAGAAGAATCAGTGTAGTATATTCAGTGCTGTTAATTCCATTCAAGCAGAGATCCTTCCACTTGTGGAAACTCCCATTTTTCTTCTTGTGCAGATGCCAAGTCCATTGCTCTGACTTCACTTACATGAGCTTTCACAGTTCCCTATGAATTCTGCTAGGTGTTTACTTGTGCTGTCTGTTGGGCCAGGGCAGCTGCAAGTATGAACACTGTCATTTATTCGTTCCCCTTCCCCCATGAGTATTACCTTGGCTATAACTCCTTGACAGCTCTGGAAAGTTTTTAGAGGTCTCTAAAACCACCACTTGTTTCCCAATCAGTTTGTTTTCTTGTGATTTTAGTTAACAGAAAAAGTTAATTTCTGAAGTAATTTAAATGGATTCTCTAATGCAGAAAATTTTATTTAAAAGAAATACTGCATTAGTTATAATTTGGTCATTCTCTTAAAGATAGAAGGTCTCAAACGGGCTGTCCTCTAATACCCAACAATATTTGGACAATGGTCCTGCCACTGCACTGTTTCTGAGAAAGTGGAACAGGAGAGAATGGAAGTTGGATTTACTTTTTTGTTTTCCTATGCCATCATGCTTGTTTGTTTGTTTCCTTTCACTTATTGCAAACTCTTTGAATTGGTTCTGTTTGCAGGTGCTGGTGTCCGTACAATCCCTTATACTAGTTGCAGAGCCCTATTTCAATGAGCCTGGATATGAAAGATCTAGAGGGACTCCAAGTGGTACTCAGAGTTCCAGAGAATATGACGGCAATATACGGCAAGCAACTGTCAAGTGGGCAATGCTTGAACAAATCAGAAACCCTTCGCCATGTTTTAAAGAGGTCTGTGTTTCCTGCTATAGTTTGCTACACCTGCCTGTGATTTAACTGTTGAAAACCTAGAAATTCTGAAAAAGCTTTGTTGTACTGAAATCAAAACTAAGTTAAAGGCGTTTTGCAAGTTGATTGTGGAAATGAGAGCAATAGCCTATGTACTCCAGCACTAAATAGCAAAATGAAAACTTGCCTTAAAGAAACTGAAACCATGTGTCCATATAGTTCTCGCTGTCCACTATCTGCAGTTCTCCATGGGCATTCCTGCATATCCCTGTTATTGTTGATGGACATTCCCTCCATGCAGGCTTGTCCCTGATTAGCTTCTAAAATCAGATGAGCTCAAGAGTCTTCAGGGTAGCCTGACAGAAGCCTCTGGAAAGGACACAAGTTGTTTCTATCGATCCTTTCCAAAGTTGATATTCAGTGGAATACTCCTTCTGAAGCTGAAGGCCACATAGTGGTCATCATGACTATTTTATTTTTATTTTCATTTATTTATTTATTTCATTAGATTTTTATACCACCTATCTGGCAGCTAGGCCATTATTAGTCATTAGGCCTTTAAAATACCTTCATTGAAGACATGGGAAATTGTTTTAGGAAATGTGGTATTGTTTTTGCATACTTGGTATAGGCTATTGTCATCAATAGGCTTTGTTGGGACTGTAAGTGGTTGGTATGCGATCCGCTAATCATATTTACCCAGTTCTACGCATTGGTTGCAATTAGCTCCTTGATCTGGAGGAACCACAGCAGTCTCTGAAAAGGTTTGCTCTAGTTGGGAAGAAAAGCAAAGGAAGAGTTTAACATTCAAGTTTGTTTGTTCATTCATTCGTTCGTTCTTTCCTTCCTTCCTCCCTTCCTCCCTCCTGTTGCGTAAATGGACAGGTACTATTTCTCTCTTCCAAACCTTCCAGTAAGGAATGTTGTATGCAAAGGAAAGGCAAAGTGTTCTGTCACTTACATGGAGGTTTTAGACAAGGTTAGAAACAGCAAAAACTCTTTCTTACCTACAATTTCAGATTATTATTTTTTAATCATATACCACTCTGACTCATTCAGCTTGCTAGAAAACAAACTCACTTGGAGCCTTTTCACACGACCCCTAAGATCCGCTGGCCACTTAAATTCAGACCAGAGATCTTAGGGGTTTGTCACTGTTCCTGCGTTCCTACCCCCTCCGCACTCCTGGCTGCTGGCTGCGTGAGGGGAGGGAGAAAAAAAGGAAGAAAAGAATGCCGCTCACCTCCGTTCTGCCGTCCCGGCACTGCATTCAGATCTCTTAAAGGGGCGGGGGGCAAAAAAAGAACAAACAGAAGCAAGGAGAGCCCGGCAGTCACTACATTATATCCGCATCAGGACTTTTCATCTCCGGAGAGCAGGTACCTGAAAAGTGCGCTGGGACGCGCTTAGGTGGGCGTGGTCGCACTTAATTATCTGTAAACTCCGGAGCTGGTGGGGAAACAATTTTAAGCTCTGGAGCTGGGAGCCATTTGCGGCGGAGTTTAGGGGTCGTGTACAAATACCCTTAGAGAGTTTCATCTTATTTGATGCCGCAATTTGAAGGCATCAAGGGGGAAATGGCTTCTGTTTCTCCTTGGTTTCCTTTGAATCCTGCCAAAATAACAGGAAAGCTTGCCTCCTCCTCGAGGCTTTGCTCTGTCCCAGGAGGTGGGAGGCATTAATGAGACCAAACTGACACTAGCTTATATGCAAACTTGTGATAATTAGTTTCTGGGAACA
This sequence comes from Phrynocephalus versicolor, assembly GCA_023846285.1. Taxonomy (NCBI): domain Eukaryota; kingdom Metazoa; phylum Chordata; class Lepidosauria; order Squamata; family Agamidae; genus Phrynocephalus; species Phrynocephalus versicolor. Next base: position 30,438,244 of record JAHTLZ010000275.1, on the reverse strand, counting down.
CATCAGTGCAGTTAACATAACCAAGTTACAGAAATGAGATATTAAATCACAAGAGGGAATTTAAACTAGCTTCAAAATCCATATGAATTCAAAAACAGCACTGTTCTGTAACTTTCTTTTTGTTGGCTTTGGTTCATTTAAGTGCCTGGCTGCATAGTCAGAGATGGGAAGTTCAATTCCCTGGTGTGTATACAAGAAGAGCCAGTCCACCTGAGTGCTGGCTTCCTAGAAAACCCTGAAAGGGGTCACCATAGGTCAGAGTTGATGACAGCACACAGTCATTTAACCTTCTCCTGGTCAGGATCACTGCTTATGTGGTCATCTTAATGCTAGTTAGTTGTATGTTTTAGGTATGAATTGCTTACTGCTTTGTTTATAATGGTATTTTGTAGCTATTTTCTTTTTCCTAGAAATTGAGGATTCTTATTTTAAAAACTGGAGAAAGAGAGAGATCTATCATAAAACATACTCAAGTCTCAGGATGAAAAGTGGTGAAAGAAGGCAGAGGGAAACCATGGATCTAACAGAGCTAATAGGGGAGCAAGGAGATGACGAGGAAAAAAAATTCCCATGCAGTTTGGGTGAAGGAAAGATTTAGCAAAGGAGGAAAACGTAGAAAAACAGTGTTTTGTACACACACCCTTTCATTTACACAAAACCTTAGAGTTCAAGATTCTCTCAGGAATCCACAAAAGAACACAAAAGTGAAAGAAAGAAAGAGCTTCTATTAGGTTCTCCCTACTCCCTTTTCTGGATAACCCAAAAGTTCCATCACTGAACATTAATACAACTTGAAGAACTTGTTTGATTTCAGTAGTGTTCACTTTGTGTTGCTCTGTTTGTAAACCGCCCAGAGTTCCCTTTAGGAGAACTGGTGCGGTATAGAAACTTAAAAATAAAAAAAATAAAATACAGTGGACCCTCATATAACAAGTGGTTTGTTTAACAGAAATCCACTTAAAGGAAAAAATTTCCAGAGATAGGAGGAAATCCCTTAACATAATTACCTATGGGGTGAATCCATACAACAGAAAAATGGTCGAAATTAGGGATTAATCCGTTTTCGGTGCATTCCTATGGGAAATTTGTACAAAGGCAATTTTGCTTAACAGAATTTCATTTGGAATGAATTAATTCCTTTAAACAAGGCATCACTGTAAAATAAATAAATAAAACTTGAGCAGTCGGTATGAATCATGGCCATAGACAAAGCTGGTATGCTAACTCAGTGTTCCGCCAGTCTGGTAGAATTTAGCTCTTCATTCACTGTGCTGTCCAACATGCAGAAGACAGAAGACATGGAAGAAGGCTACCCCAATACCCTAGCCATCTTTTCTTAGATTAAAATTAATTTTATTGACCAGAGGTTCTTAGACTTGGGTCCTCAAGGGTTCTTGGACTGCAACTCCCAGAATTCCTGAACATGGCTGTTTTAGTGAAGGGTTCTGGGAACTGTAGTCCAAGAACCTCTGAGACCCCCAGCATTGAAAATTGCTGTTCTAGACTACCAGGTGCTGTTGCACTGAAAGACTCCAGCATCTGAGGGCATTTTAAGTATGCCAGCAATGGCTTTGACAAAAGAAGTCATTAATCCCTATTCATCCCATTCATTGATGCTCACTTGCAATTTCCTCCCCTTCACTTTGCTGGCTCTGTGTGACATTGCCTAAAGCATTTGTAAATTGCAGGGACTGGCAGTATGAGCTGAATCATTGATTTATAAGTCTAATAATGAAGAACCTCAATGTTACACTGAGAATGCCTTTGACTCCTCACAGCACAGCAAGGACAAGGCAGAGAGCACTACCAGTCTTGGTTGAAAGCTGTGTGGCACTTAAGACGCTCAAATGAAATACACAGTTGGCTCTTACTTTCCCCTGCATTGTCTGTCAATTCCTTTCCTTAGCTTCCTTCCAAATTCAGAAGTGACCTTGAAAGTGTGCATTAGGCAAGACAGGATAATAATTTTTTTTTCAAGCCCCACCACTACACAGACTCTGCCCACCCATTTGTATTTTCCATCCTTCCTTTCTCCCCAAAAGGACCCATGGCAGCTAATCAATAATGTGATTGTGGCTAGAGTGGGGTCTGCCTGTGCAACAGGACTAACGTTAAAGGGATCAGCATATCATCACTGATTAAAAGTACTGTATATTTCTGTGAAGCTGCCTAGATGCCCTAAGCACATCCCATCTCGCTTGATTTTGGAAGCTAAGCAGGGTCAGCCCTGGTTAGTACTTTGATGGGAGACCACCAGGGAATGCCAGGTGTTGTAGGCGCCTGGAGTAGGAACTGGCAAGCCACTCCAGTACTCCTGCCAAGAAAACTCTATGGACATGGAGTCACGAATAGTCGGTCAAGACTGTAAGGACACAACACGCACACACATATTTCTGTGAATTTGGGAGTGCAAACAAATTTGTCACATTGTGTACAAGTCTTTTGCACTGGAAAATTGCAAAAGGAAAGTTTTAATCAATGGCAATCTGCTGCTGATGGTGATGCCAGTCCTGTTGTGGAGGCATAACTTGCACACAACAGGATTTCAGGTTTTTAAGTGGTCTTTATTATCTTAGCTTCCTAGAGATTAAAGGTGTGTGATACGTGGCTGGAATTTGTCCAACATTTTAGACTTTCCAAGGCAATATATCATGCTGGTGTACCAGATGTTTCTCCTCCTTCCCTTAAGGACTTGAATGGCCTCACAGGACTACTTCCTCCTGGCACTTGCATTCCCATTGTTAATTGTTACTATTGACAAGTGTTTTGAAGGCAGCAGAGTGTTGTTTAAACTTTTGATTAGCTATAACTGGTTAAAATCAGTAGGAATCAAACTGATCTCATTGTGTTCTACTGCCAATTGTTTGACACTTAAGTAATTGTAAATTAGCTGTTAAATATGCACTGCTAAAGTGCCAAACTGAAACAAGAGAAACCTCTGATGTAAGTTACATATGGTGTGTTTTAAAAGGAACATTTCTTTGTCTAGCCTATTACTACATTTAGTGATGTTCAGCCATTTTTTAAAAGTGTTGGGTTGCTTGAGAATCACCCCTGAAAAGGAGAATCTCCATTCAGGTTTCAGTTCAGAGCTCAGGGAAATCAGTGTTCTGAATTGCATCAAGAGTCTCCTTTTCAGAAGGTCTCCAATACTAAAAGATGACAGAAATTCATGAGGTAGGGGAGGGACTAGCGACTAGCTAAGGGCAACTCCCTCTTGTTATGGGCTTACTCAGCACTTTCTCATTTGAGCAGGATTTGTACAAGTACTGTATTAAATGCAAAAAGAATATCTACCACCCAAGCTCCTCCCACTCTGCTTCGGGGCGCCACCACTACTGCTACTGACAGGGGAAAGTGCCCATTTCCTTGGGTGACAATTCAGTGACAAAAGGGGGAAATGGTATGGCGCCAGCTGTTTGTGCCTTTTTCTTCACCAGCTTGCGGCAACCCCTGTGAAAGGGTTGTTTGACCCCCCAAAGGGGTCCTGACCCCCAGGTTGAGAACCGCTGCCTTAGTAGAAGAATCCAGTGGGCTATTTGTTAGCAGTGGTTTTATAAGTTAAATTTGTCTTCTAATTAAAAATCACTACTTCGGATGTGCAAAATGAGTCTATTTTTCTTCTTATAGGTTATACATAAACACTTTTACTTGAAGAGAATAGAGATTATGGCTCAGTGTGAGGAGTGGATAGCAGATATACAGCAGTACAGCAGCGATAAGCGGGTAGGCAGGACTATGTCTCATCACGCTGCAGCTCTAAAGGTAAGTTCTCTGGATATGATTGTTTGCTTACAGTGTGGCCACAGCTAAGAACCCATATTGGTCCTCATATGTCTGATCAAGTGAACTTGTCCACAAATGCTCACACTGAAAAAATATAAAAGTTAGTCACCACCTTATGAGGCAGTCCACTGCATTGTCAACAAATAATCTTGCTTTTAGGAAGTCTTTCCTAATGTCGAGTCAAAATTCTTCCTTAGTTTAAAGCTGTTATTTGGGATCTGATTCTCTGAAGCTGGAGAAAACAACTTCTTTCCATCTTCTAAAAGCTAAAGCAAATTGTTCAGCTTGTATACTGCCCCATAGTGCTTAAAGTACTCTCTGGGCAGGTTACAATTTACAGTGGTGCCTCTAGTTACGAATTTAATCAATTCCCAATGCATTTTCTTAAGTCAAATTTTTTGTAAGTTGAAACAGTTTCCCATAGAAATGCATTAGAAATGGATTAATCTGTTCCAAGTGGGAAAGCACCCCCTGAATGAAAAAAACACATTAACAGGCATGCAGATGACAGAAACTCAGCTCCCTACCTTTCAACCGCTTGAGAAATCCTCCCAAAAGTTCCAAAAAGTCCCTAAAATGGTGCCAGATATATTCAAAACAGGCAGTTTGGAAAGGTTATTTTTTAAAAAGAAGCCCCGGTTCTCAGCTTTCCTGTTCAAAATGTGGCTCTTTTCTAATTGCAGCACTGGAGTCAGGTGACCACAATTGGCTGTATTGCTATTGTAAACAAGCAGGAGCTATTTTGAAAAGGAATGTTTCCTTTTCCCTTTCATAACTCAAAAAATAGGCTTTTATTTTCATAAGTCAAATTTTTCCTATACCCACAGATTACTATTCGTGAGTTGAATGTTTTTGTTAGTTGGGGCATCCGTAAGTCAGGGTACCACTGTATTTATGCAGGCTTCTATGAACAGAGCTTTCCACATCTAGCTCTTATATTTGCTCCAAGCCTTTAAACTCTGTACAGAATTACCATTCTAGAATTCCATCCCAAGTATGTCAAATTGAAACCAAGGTGCAGTCAAAGTCCTCTCCAAGAGCAGCCTTAATACTCAATCTTGGTGCAGCTCCAGTTCAGCTGGAGTGGTTGCAGTGAGTGGCAGACATGTGTGTCTTTTGCCACCAAGTCAAGAGTGCTCATGCTTTTATTGGAACTGGCTTTTATTTGATCTGAACAATGTCTCGCATTTTGACTTCATAACCTGCTACGAAAGAGAACCTTTCCTCACTGTGAATGTATATGTGCACAGCGTCACACAGCTCAGCTGCGGGAAGAGCTCCAGAAACTCCCTTGCCCCGAAGGCCTGGACCCAGATGCCGATGATTCAGCTGAAATGTGCAGTGCCATGACAAGTGCTGAGGATGCTCTGTTGCATGAGCAAGTCAAACCGAGCAGCAGTAAAGACCTCCCAAGTGACTTCAAATTATGAGCTGCATTGACATGGACTTGATAGACACACGAGGCTTTGAAGCACAAGCCAAATATGTCAATATTTGTATCTAAGAAGCTAATTATGTAATAGGTAATGAAACCGAAACTATACTATGCCCTTCAGGTTATACAGTTTAATTCAAGATGATCTTTTTATTTACCTGTACAAGAGTGTAAACTTTTTTGTGCTTTTATTTTCCAATTGTGAGAACCACTGATTGGTATGTTCAAAAAGTAATGTATACAAGAATGGATAAATCACTGATATATAAGGGAAGCTACCTTAGGAAAGAATGTTTACTGAATGTTTATTATTATTATTTTTTACTTGTAGAGTGAGGGCGGTTGTAACAAAGAATATATATTGGTCATTCTTACAGCTACTATTTAAAGTCAGACAGTTTTCACCGAATTTGATAGATTTTACGTTTGGCCATATCTCCATTCTCATATTGATTTCTAAAGAGAACCTCCTGTATACTTCAATAAAGGTCAAATGGACATGCTCCCTCTTATGATTGCTGGTACATTTTTTAAATAATCTGCCGTAAGTTCATTATAGTCAAAGACTTGCACTTATATGACTGAATTTATTACAGTCAACCTATTTAATTTTATGCTTAACTAATTCTAAAATGCGGATGAAATAAATGCACATGGTTTTACCTCAGCCAAAATGTGGACTGCTGAATTCATCTTTCCTAGCTCTTTGCTATCAGCTGGATGACTTCTGTTCAAGAACTGTGGGAAGATCTTTGACAATTCATTACAAATTTTTAATCACACTCCCTGAAGGACTTCCTAATAAATACAGACCAATAGGGGCAGAGGTGGCAATGGTGAACTATTTGAACATCTCACATGCAGTGGTGATCAGAGATTTGAACCTAGGTTTTCTGAGACTTAGTCCAACACTCGAGCCACTACACTCGACTTAACACTCCTAGAAACTCAGTGGTACTCACTGTATATTCTTGTGTGTAAGCCAAGTTTTTCGGCCCTAATTTTGGGCTGAAAAAAAGGGGTCCTTGGCTTATACCCAGGTCAATTAAAGGTGAGGACCAGGGGGATGGGGGAAGGCGGTGCCGGTGCCCCGTGGCTTTGCCCCACTTTGCCTGCCACCAAGGTGCCCGGCGGCAGCAGCAAAGCAGGAGAGGTGGGAGCCACTGGGTCCAACCTTGTACATTGCTCCCTCTCCCCAGTGATTTAAATAAAATAAAGAAAAATTATTCCTGCAGATCTCCTTGACTAAGGTCAAGGCAGAGCCGCTTTCCCCCTTCTTGCCTGACCTATAAGCCTCCAAGCCACTCCGAAGACCTCCATTTTTCTCACTCCCTCTACATCTCCTGAGTTCTGCCTCGCTACAGCCCAAGGTGCCCGAGGGCAGCGGTGGCAGAGGAGAGGATGGGGGGAGGCAGCACTAGTGGCATGCAGCTTTGCCTGGCTTTGCTTGCTACCCGGGTGCCCACCGGCAGTGGCGGCAGCAAAGGAGAAGAGGTGGGGGATGGGGGAGGCACCACCGGTGGTGTGCGGCTTCATCCAGCTTCACCTGCCACCGAGGTACCTGGCTGGTTTCCCTCCACCGCACGCCGCTGTCCTTGTCCCTCGGGCGGCCCAGAGGCTCCCACCGAATGTGCCATCCCTGCACCCGCTCTCCCTTTTTCCTCGGCACCGTGGCTCCCACCTGCCTGCCCCCTTGCCTGGAGGCCACCACTGCCACCACTGTGACTCACTGCTTAGACGGCAGGGCTTCGCAAGAGACGGTGTGGGAGCCTGCCTGCCTCGCAGTGCCCGGAGACTTTGCAGCTTGTGCAAAGGGAAGGCAAGTGCAGGGAGAAGGGGGGAAGGCAGCGGAGGGAAATATTGATTCAGCTAATAAGCGAGTTGATAAGTTTAAATTTGTTTAAAAAATAACTCTTCATCAACACCTTGCTGTATGGGGCAAGTAGATCTTTATTGCATAACACAAATAGAAAGCAAAGAGAATGTAAAGGTATTAAAACACTTGACAAGACAAGGCATAAAACTAAATGCATTTAGGGTCACAGAATTTGGACAACGCTAACTAACAGTGGTCACCAGAAATTCTGGACAACCAAATAGTCCAGAGCACTTCCTTATATACCCTTCAGACTGCCATAACCTGAGTCCAGAACCTTCCACAGCAGTTCCGCTTTTACGGGAACAAGATCAAACCGGATCAAACCAGTTAGTTCCTAGCCATTAAGTTACCTCCTTCCGTACCTCAGATGACCTCAACTTTATACATTTAGATCTCTGCAAAGTGACCAGACAAAACCCTCTATGAAATCATACTATGTTCAGAGATCTGGTTACCAATAAGACCATCTGTAAACACTTCCTCTTTCAGGTTCTTCTTCTACAGGAAGCTGTGGTTAGGCCTCTGTGGTTTTAGGCTTCACAGGTGTTACAGAAGTTACCTAAGTCTGTCTTGCTGGCTCTGTGAGCTCAGAGAATGCAGAAGTTGTCATCAAGCTGACACCCTTGTACAAGTGTTTTATTGTAAACCGCCTAGAGTCCCATTGGGAAATGGTGCGATATAGAAGTGTAATAATAAATAAATAAATAAATAAATTTTATATATACTGTGAATCAAAATAATGCTGTGATAGTTAACCCATTTAGAAAATACCTAAAATTTCAGACGTATCAGAGTCAATCAATTTTCCCAGTTTTTGAGGCAAAATTAAGGGCCTCGGCTTACACCCGGGTCGGCTTATACCCAAGTATATGCCTGAGTACTATGTATACGGTACTTCCACTTCATGAATCAATTTGCTACATTTGTTATGTGCTGTCAAGCAGCTGCTGAGTTATGGTACATAGTACATAGTATAAATATTAAGTGAAAGTTGATTGCCCACTTAAGTTAATCATGTTTGGTATGCATTCAGGCTACAACGCAATGATTAATCAATTCTTAGAAACAGATGGATTCTTGCTTCATCTTGATATGGTGCATGTCATTATTCTTTATTGACTTTTCGTAGAATCATAGACTAATTGAGTTAGAAGGGCCCTGTAAGGCCATTGAGTCCAACCCCTTGCTCAAGGCAGGAATTCAAATCAAAGCAAATGTAACAGATGGCTGTGCAATTTTTTCTTGAATGCCTCCAGCGTTAGAGCCACATCCCAAGATAATTGGTTCCATCGTCTTATTGCTCGCCGTTGAAATGTTTTTCCTGCTATTCAGCCTGAATCTGGCTTTTTTCAGCTTGAGCCCATTATTACATGCCCTATATTCTTAGATGACTGAGAACCGCTCCTGCCCTTCCTCTGTATTACTACCTTTCAAGTGTTTGAAAAATGCTGTCGTATCTCCCCTCAGTCTTCATTTCTCAAGGCTGAACATGCCCCGTTGTTGGGTGTGGTTTCCACTTCCTTCTTTATCCTTGTTGACCTCCTCTGAACTTGCTCCATTTCGTTGTTCTTAAAGTGTAGTGTCTAGAAGTGGACACAGTCCTCTAGATGAGGCCAAACAGTGAGGCGAGGCCTAACTGGTGCTCGAAAGTTTTGTCACCTCTTCATTTGCTGTCCAACATGGCTTCCCTCCTTGACATAGTTGCCCTTTGGCTTTGAAACAACATCTCACTGCTTTTCTTCAGTATACTGTACTCAATTGGTTTTTAAAGAGAAGCATGTTTTGTGAGAAGAGAGCCCACAATAACTTGAAAAGCATCTCCCACAGAAACACACCTGGCTCTGCTTCTCTTCTAGAAGTGGAGTTGAAGTGTTTCTGTTTTTGAGGGGAGGGTATTTTTTCCTAAATTTTAACATCAAAATATATTTTAATAACCAAGCATATCAATTTATGCATACAATGCCAATAATCCTCTAGCTGTTGGCGTAAGTTTTGCATAGCTTGCTGCAATGAATTGCAGCTTATTCTCAGGGTAATTGGGCACACCTCAGTCACATGCTTGGCCATGCACCTGGCTGTACAATCAAGATGTGGCCTGGGACCTCATTAATTACTCATAGCAAGTTACACAAAGGTCAACAGGTTTCCAACCATAGTTATTATCCCACCATTGCTATTTCTTACTCCGTCTTCTGAAGAATAAGCTATGGTGTTTGGGCTGAGCTACAGTGTAATTATGTACATGCCTTCTGAGAAGTAAGCCTTTACTTCTGTGTGACCTATTTCCAGGTATGTGTCCCTAATTTTCTTGGCTAGGGCTGCTGGGAGTTATAGCAGCATCATAAAACCACATAAGCACCACTTCTGGTATATACAGGATTACAGCCTTATTTTTCTCTGTAATAAAATCTGTTAATGAATCTATTTAGTATGTGAGACAAGAGTTAATGTTTTCTTGATTTGACATGGTTTATACACGACTTCTACATATCACAACCATTATTTCCTCTATCCTATGTGTGATCTTTTTTCTGTGTATTGTTTGATTAGATCTTTCTCTATTTACATGCTTCTGTATTCCACTCCCATGTAAGATTAATATGTATCACAGGTGCTATAAATTAAGTTTTACCAGAGGAGAAAATAACTGTTTAACTGTTTAATGAAATGTAAAACCTGAGCGAAAATTTTGAAAATCATATGTCATTTTAGATGTTTTAAAATAATTTTATAATTTTAATATGAAATGGTACTTTTGTACTAATGATGGAATTCCAATATTATGCACTTAAAGAGACTAGGACCATGGGTCTTTCTAAACCACATTCATTTATTGTTTGTCTTATAAAAGATAAAATTAGCAGGCTGATTTGGATTTCTGAGCACCGAGTAAATTGAAAAAGACAAAATCGTTTATTTCTTAGTTTATGCATTTATCATAAATCATATTAACTAGGTTATACTTTAGTTCTCCAAAGCTTAATGTAATTGTCATATTTATGGTTGCAGTCAAGATCATGGAACACTGTGATGACAGTAAGCAAACTTCTTTAATACACATTACTGAAATAAATTAGATTTTCCCTTTCTTACCCATGTTACAGCATTTCAGTTGTTCAGCATTCTCTACAGACTTAACAAATCTCTTATATGTTTCACAACATTAAGGTGCAGCCTTACTATTGTTTTGTATAATGACATTATAATGTTGGCTGTTTTATTTTCAATCCCCCTTTTGATAATCCCTAGCATGGAATTGGCCTTCTTCACCACTGCCACACATTGGGTAGACACCTTCATGGAGATGTCCACCAACACACCAAGATCTCTTTCCTGATCCGTCATGGATAACTCAGAGCCCGTGAGTTGATAGATAAAGTTTTGATTTTTTTTGCCCCAATATGCATTACTTTACATTTGGCTACATTAAAACACATTTGCCATTTCTCAGCCCATTCCCCCAGTTTGGAGAGATCCTTCTGGAGCTCTTCACAATCTTCTCTGGTTTTTACCACACGGAAAAGTTTCGTGTCATCTGCAAACTTCGCCACCTCCCTGTTTATCCCTGTCTCCAGCTCATTTATGAACAGATTGAAAAGCACCGGTCCCAGGACAGATCCCTGGGGCACACCACTTTTCACTTCTCTCCATTGTGAAAATTTCCCATTGACACCTACTCTTTGTTTCCTGGATCTCAACCAGTTCTCAATCCATAAGAGGACCTGCCTTCTTATCCCCTGATTGTGCAATTTTTTGAGCAGCCTTTGGTGAGGGACTGTGTCAAAAGCCTTCTGATAATCCAGATATATATCCACCGGTTCACCCAAATCCACATGCCTGTTGACCTTTTCAAAAAATTCTAAAAGATTTGTCAGACAAGATTTACCCTTACAGAAGCCATGCTGATTTTCTCTCAGAAAGGTTTGTTCTTCTATGTGTTTTAAGATTTTCTCTTGGATGAGGCTTTCTACCATCTTCCCTGGGACAGATGTAAGGCTAACTGACCTGTAGTTTCCTGGGTCCCCCTTCCTTCCTTTTTAAAAAATTGGTGTGAAATCCATTATCCTCCAGTCCTCCAGCACTGTGGCCGTTTTAAGAGACAAGTTGCATATTACCATTAAGAAATCTTCAATTTATCAATTAGTCCTAAAACATCCTCTCTTTTAACCTGTATTTGATTTAATTCTTTAGTCATGAGGGGCCGTTCAGGCAGCGGAATCTGCTCAAGGTCTTCTGTCATGAAGACAGATGTAAAGAATTTAATTTCTCTGCAATTTCCAAGTCCTCCTTAACCTCCCCTTTTCCTCCCTCACCATCCAGAGGGCCAACTGGTTCTCTGGCAGGTTTTCTACTTCTAACATATTTAAAGAAGCTTTTATTATTACCCTTTATATTGCTAGCCATGCGTTCCTCAAAATCTTTCTTTGACTCTCTTATCATCTTCTTACATTTATTTTGCCAGAGTTTGTGTTCCTTTTTATTTTCCTCATTTGGGGAGGATTTCCATTTACAGAAAGACCTCTCCTTGTGCTTTAGAGCCTCTCTAACTCCACTCGTTAACCATGCCGGCGCCCTCTTGGACTTAGATGAGCTTTTATTTCTTTGTGGTATGCACTTGTGCTGGGCCTCTATTACCGTTGTTTTAAACAGGCTCCATGCACGCTGGAGAGATTGGATTCTTTTTACCTTCCCTTTCAATTTCTTTCTAACTAGTTTCCTCATCTGAGGGAAGTTTGCCCTTCGGAAATCAAGAGTTTTTATGTCTGATTTGCTTGACACTCTTCCTCCAACATGCGTGGCAAAGGAGATTGCAACATGGTCATTGTTCCCCAGAGGCTCAGAGAAACTTAACCACACACACACACACACACACACACACACACAAATTAGAAAAACTTAACCAGTCATAAAAACAACTAATCAAAAAAGTCTACTTCTGCAATTTACAGGTAAATTTTTACTTCTATCACAAACAACCCATACTTTTCAGTCAGATGCACCCAGTCTGTCAAATAAATAGCTAACAATATAGTATATATTTCCCCTAAAATGCAGCTGAGTGTTGCTCATGTAGGGCATTTTATATGGATGAGTAAATGAATGATTAACAAGTATGCATAAGTAATTTAAAACCCCTTTCATTTTGGAATGCTTACAACATCCCAAGCACTGATTCTGTCACACCTTACAACTTGAGTAGGTCAAGTGAATATTGTATGAAGGTGAGTTTATTGCCTTCAACAGATGTTTGTGCCAGAATTCTAATAGATTTTGAACCCCTTCAGATTCCAATATGGTTTGTCATCTGGGACAAAGACTGGTGGCTTGAGAAACAGAAGCCAAAAAGATCCCTGAGTTGGAAAAGATCTGGAATATTTTTTTTTTGTCATTGCTACCTTTCCTCATTTAGGTTGTAAACCCTGTCTCCATTTTAAGATATCCCTCACTTAATCTTCTATGAAAATAAATTATTTCTTGAATTAATTAAAAAGGAGCAGAGGAAGAATGTAAAGTAGCCAGTCATTTTCAAATCCTTTTTATCTTTACAGTTAAGTCATTAATCACCATAATCTAATTTTGTCTAAGAGCAATTGTAATAGATTGTTCTATGTAAATCACTGTCCTGTCCTGTCTGGTGTCAAAACACATAAAAAGACATACTAATAAATACTCCCTATGGTAATGCTGATTACTTTGAAGGTTAGCTAGGATGTGCATGTTTCACCCCTAGTGCTGCCAAGAGCCACATGCTCGGCTAATTTTTGCAAAATTATATGCCCTTGGTTTATTGAGGTGGGTGGCACACCAATGTCTGCACATACATAATTAGAGCATAAAGCTTGGTATATGACTCTCCAGAATAGGGTTTTAATTTTTCTAGGTTTTCTGATTCAGTAAAAAGGAACTAATCCACTCAGATTAAGTCTTGTTCGAGCCTGCTGAATAAAGAGCAAGTTGCACATTAAAGCAACACATAGTCAGTAGAGCACAGTGAACAAATGTTCTGAACATTTTAAAAATATGAACTGAGAGCAAGACAGCAGCAATGATATTCTGACAACCACTAGAGTTCAAAGAGCTGTTTTAATTAGTAAGTCTGATGACTGCCAAAGTGCTGCCTGTGGCTGGCTGGCCTAACGTTTTTGTTCCCTGGAGCAAAGGATGACAAGTTGGCACCACCATCTCCATGAACAGAAGCTGACCTAACAGGCATTTTAACTGTATAACTTTGCTGGCAACAGGAGAGGTTCCTCCACCACATCTCATAGCCACTGGCCAATGAGTGTGGACAGGCAAGGTGGCATGGCTAGCAGGACTGGGGGTGGGGGTGGGGGTGGGTCACAGGGAACTGTCACTGCTGCTGAAAAGGAACTCAAAAGAATATGCCTTTTTTAACAGCCAGTCCTGAGAGTAATTCAAGAATCCTCAGAGTTCCAGCCTACAGACATCTACATTTTGCCAACCTCAAGAAGGTCTTAGCTTGGAGACCACTTCACCTCACCCTAGGTTTATTCCTGTTGTAAACATCAAAATAAGGAAGCAACTACCATACTTCCTGGTATTAGACTCTACAGATGGCAGTTCCCGATGAACTGCCAATCCCAGGAAGGACTGTGACAACACACTCTTCTGTGTGTTGTCACAGGAAGTAAGGCTGCAGCCAGGCCAGGCCGGCTTGGAGCTACGCTCTTCTCCGGGTGAGCAAAATGTGTCTGTCGGCATCAGTCTGTGGGCTGGAATTCCCAGAATTCTGCCTGGGGAATTATTGACGAATGCTGGGTGACGACATTTTAAAAAAGAAGAATGGCACTTCCCTACTGCCTATTATCTGCTACCTAAGATGGCTGCCTCGTTCTTCATGGCAAGGCCATCCCTGATTATGATCCGAGATGGGAATGAATTTCTTCGGCCCAGTTCATCTAATCTACATTCATAACTGTGGCACCATGGTGCTGGGTGTTTGTCTCCCCCCCCCACATGCTCCGGCCAGCATGCATCCACACAATGGCCAGGTCCTCCTCCTGCAGTGGCTGTCCACTCCAGAGAGAAGCAGAGACTTCTTTTGTCTTCCTCGCTTCCTCTGGCAGCTGCCCACTGAAAGGCTGCAGGGAAAGAATCCCTGCCTGAGTGGGCAGCTGCTGGAGGGGCCAGGGAAGGCAAAGGAAGCCCCTGCTCTTGTCCAGAGTGGACAGCTACCCCAGGAGGAGGACCTGGCTTGCATGAGGAGGCTTGTGAGTGGGACAGATGGCTGGGGGAGGGGGGTGGACAGAGAGAATGCACAACACCTAGGGTGCCGCGCCAACAAACTTAGACAAACGTCCATATCGATTTGCGCCCATCTCTAATTGCATCTGGATTCGCTTTTCTGCAGGCTGACAGAAACAACAGTTTTTGAAAATGCTTATGAAACCATATCACCGTTTACTACGACAGTAAAAATGTTAGCAAACCATTTTAAAACAAATAACCCAGCTGTATGATTTACTGCACTAATTCTTTCTTGTATTCTATACCACCACTGTCCTAGTCCACCATGGCTTCCTCATTTAA
>JAHTLZ010000275.1:30381186-30421867 GCA_023846285.1 Phrynocephalus versicolor | reverse complement strand
CACACACACACACACACACACACACACACACACACACACACACACACACACACACACACCATCAGCATCACACATTTTAAAGTAGAAAATTGAGGTTTTTGTAGCCATCTGAAAGACCCTTACATGGATATGCAAATGTTGTCGTTTTCGTGCCGAATCAGACAAAGCATAGTGATCTCCCACCCTCCCAAATTCACCAACCTCAGAAATAGCCTGGAGCCCCTAAGACAATGGTGGCGAATCTTTGGCACTCCCGATGTTTTGGACGACCACTCTCAAAATTCTGAGCCTACACTGCCAATGACAAAGGACCGTTGAAGTTGTGGTCCAAAACATCTGGAGTTCACCCCCACTGCCCTAAGAGTACAAAATATAAACCATGGGTTGTCGGGGGGGGGAGTGGGGTATAGCTGGCCATGTCAGAGATCCAAACAAGAAAAGTGATGTCTCTGGGTATTGGGAGAGAATCTAATGGGGGCCAAAAGGTTGTTCAGTGCCTTGAGGCTGAGATGTAGATCCAGGGAAGTCCCCCAGCTCACTCTAACCAGCTGAAGAAGAGAGAGAGAGAGAGAGAGAGGGAACACCTACTCCCTAAAAGCCACTGGCTTCCTGTTAGGCTCGTGCGGGCACTGTTGCCATGTCTCATCTTGCTTTTGTTCAGGGATCAATCTAAAGAGGGCTTACTTGACCTGTTGCTCTAAGGAGCATCCCATAAGGCACTGCTTCACTCAACCCCCACTCTTCGAACCTAACAATATGAAGTGTCTGTGAGATGATTTGCCAGAACCATGAATGTTACAGCCCTGAGGTGTGCTCGTTGGGGCTGATGGGGTTGTACTACAATTCCAAGAATCCTTTAGGCAGGCAATCTGCACATCTACAGTTCTTCACATCGGTGCTAGATCAGACCAAAAGCCTGCAACTAATCCAGCACACTGGTTCCTATGGTGACTAACCAACTATCTCAGGGAAGCCCACGGTGGAAGGAGAACGGGTGCCCTAATCCTGCAACTGTTTCCCAGCAACTAGGGCTTGGATGTATGATGCTTTGGGCCCTGCAGATATCATAGGTAATAGGTACTAGCAGCTTGTTGTTGTGTCTACATATGGTCTAATCATTGATAGGCCGTTCTGCTCTTAACCTTGAGCTGCAGATGTTTTGTTCGCTGTATCCAAGTTTGTAGGAAGAGAGACCGAGTCCTTGGCAGCATCATTTCCTGGGGATTAAATGGCTCTTTTCCACATTGTAGCTTGGCAAAGATTTAGGTTGTGTTTGGCCCTATGCGATTTCTTCCTACATGGATATTCTTTAAGCAGTGGGTGTGGTGATAATGCAATTATTACGCTGACCATCTCATCATGCAGATTATTAACATAGGTAGGTGATAACCATTTTATAGAATGTTCATCTATTTGCTTCTAAAAGCTGCAACACAAAATAGCTCTCTGGAATTATAAAGCTTTTGATAGTTGTCCAAAAGGCAAGACAACCATTCAAAAATTTCTGCAGACATTGATTACGGCCTATGGGTTCTCATATGCGGTCAGAGAAGATTCAGTTTCAACATGTGAATTATGAGCAAGGCTTTGGTGAGTTTCTTTATGGGACTACAACTCCCAGAAGCTCCAGGCACCATTAGTGAAGCTGCAGTTGAAAATGTAACTCATCTGAGCTTAGGTTCTAAGAAATCCTTAATTTGGTTATGTGTATACATATATATAACCAACTTATGTATACCTAAGTGTGGTGGCTCAGCAGGCTAGAGTACTGAAAACTGTCCACTGCAAAGTCGGCAGTTCAGCACTTCAAATCCCGGGTGCCACGCAGAGGAGTGAGCTCCCACTGTTGACCCCAGCTCTTGCCAGTCTAGCACTTTGAAAGCATGTAAAGAGAAATAGGTACCACCGTAAAAAGCAAGAAGATAAAACATATTTCCTTGCAGCCATGCCAGCCACGTGGCCACGGACTCACACATCACTGGCTCTTCGGCTTGAATACGGAGATGAGCATCACCTCTTGAGTCCAACACGACTAGCACACATATGCAGGGAAAACCTTTACCTTTATCTTTATGGATATTACATGCAAAATAAAAAAGACAAAAATGTTGTGGCACTTAATGCTGTATTTTAATGTGTACTTTTGTGGACAAACCCACGTCCTCCATAGAACTGCTGGTGGCTTTAGGTCCTTAGGTCATCTACTAAAAATAGCACAGGATAGTGTTCTGCTTATATACTGCCCCATAGCGCCTCAAGCACTTTCCGGGCAGTTTACAAGTTATTATATGCAGGCTACATATTTTACCGACCTAGGAAAGAAAGAAGGCTGAGTCAACCATGAGCCCGCTCCCTGGGTAAACGTGCTCTAATGTGTAACTGGTATTTCTCTTCCAACCCCCAACATGTTCTACTGCATATAGCCAGAAGCATTTTCTACAACTTTAAGACATACTTTTTCAAACGTAACTGTTTTTCATGGTTTGTAGGAAGAAAGGCAGAAAAACAGAATTTTCTCTTTTGAGCAAAGGAAATGGTAGCGATTTCTGGCCACACCATCTCTGCACGACTATCATTTTGCAGTTGTGTCTAAACTGCTTATGTAGAGAGATTTCAACTTTCTAGGCTACTTTTCACTCACCTTTTAACCATTATATAAGATAAAAAAATGGGCTCCAATTTCCCAGTTTCTCACTTGTAAACAACATTTAACAGTAGCTGGGAAAATTTTGCTCTTTGCTCTTCTCCCTAAAAACTTGATGTTTGTTTCATTACTTATTAAAATAAATTATGTAGCCAATTAAAAAGCACCATGCCACAGATAGTATTATTGTTTATACTTCTGTGTTCTGGTGCAATTGTAGTCCAATGGTGCAATGGTGTCAACCATTATCTGAATAACATGAATAAGACCATTCATAATTGCATTTTACTGGTAAAAAGGACATAGTGTGAGCAAAGTTTACTCAGGAATAAGGCCTGCAGATTTAAGAGGTGTAGTAGCTATGCTTAGATCTCTTTCAATCTTTCAGTGCCTTTTCTTTCCGTCATTATAAAACCAAGACATGACTCGAACATTGCAGTTGATGGAATTCTAAATCCCCTGTGGAGGTGGAAAGGCTGCCAAATTCAATCTCCTCTTCTCGGGATGCAGCCCATTTGGCACCCTGGAAACCAATTCTGGGAACTGGAAAAAATGTGGATTTGGTTTTTGGACAGTTCTAATGACTGTTGGGGACAAAGGAAAGGAAAAGGCATCCCACTCTCATGCCGTTGTCGTGCCCACACAATCCTGGATTCATTGCCAAAGAATTAAATGAAATTACACTCATCCCTCAAGGCTTTTTTTGAAAGCTTGCACAGATTGCACGGAATACAATATTTGTTTACCTTGCAAGAAGTCCGGGGAATTGAGTGGTAGTAGTAGGGTTAGGGTTTTAAAAACCAAAGGTATCTTGGGACAGTTATGTGTGTTCCTTATCCAGAATGGAAACACAAACCACAGAGATTTACAGAAAGCGAAAGACCTTTATTAACATAAAGAGAACGGCACTCAAGGCGTGGTCTCTGCTCAAGCACACATGTTCAAAGTTACCGTAATATACCCAATGCCTATTTCCACCTCTTGCCCTCTAGCCAATTCTAGCTATACAGAAGGCGTACAATTTGTCTATCACCGACGCAGAATGTAAAATTTAACCCTATATGGTATGCCTAACCGTTAATTTCTCCCTCCTTGTACCAACAATGTCTCCAATCCCTGCTTAGCATATCATGGCATATTCAGCATAAGTAACTCACCATAAGCAACACATAAATTTTAAAACATATTTTCCACTCCATTATCACGACCTCTTTAATTTTTTTTTGGGTCCTAACATTTTCCCGGAGTCTGTTAAAAGAGGAAAAACTAGGCAGAAGAAATAACCAAAACTCAAATATAATTTTTACAACTCAGTGGTCAACAGACATTGAAATCCGGGGGTGTTTTTGTCACCACGCAGAATAACGATTGACTCAAGATTCCAACTGATGAAAACAAAACTTAGTTTTATTTCTACGAGGTATCCAAAAGACAAAAAGGAATGACAAAAAGGAAAAACAGCATGCGCGCACGTGGGCCATCCCAAATGGAAGACCCCGAATTATACCCGAGGACAGCCTCTTATACACATAATAGATCAATTGCCATTCGCTGGCAAAAGGATACATAGCATTACATAGTCCTGATTTGCTAAGACGGTGGGATGGCTATTCTGCCCCTGCGATTCTGATAATTTTCTGTAGGATGTGGTCAAGACAACGGGATCTATAGTGAGCCTCTGTGGTTTTGCTTAGGTACAGAGCGACCTGGGACTTTCCACAGTTTGCAAAAGCAAGTCCTCCCTCCCTTGAAGGTCTGTGGGGTTATGCAGAGTTCAGATAGAAAGATTCCTTTAACCTTCCAATATGGACCAAGACAGGGGGCATGAGGTGGCTCAGCAGACTAAGGCTCCGAAAACTGTTGGCTGCAAAGTCAGCAGCTCGGCGGTTCAAATCCCGGGTGCCATGCAGTGGAATGAGCTCCTGCTGTTCACCCCAGCTCCTGCCAACCTAGACGTTTGAAAGCATGTGAATGTAAGCAGATAAATAGGTACCACCAAAAAGCGGTAAGGCAAAAAAACAAACAAAAAAAACAGTGTTTCCTTGTAGCCATGCTGGCCACATGGCCATGGACTTGCACAACACCTGCTCTTCGGCTTGAATACGGAGATGAGCACCGAGTCAGACACAACTAGCACACATGTAAAATTCCTGTATTGAATTCTGCAACAACATGTGATTCTGACACTCTGCATAAAGGTTATATCAGAAATTTATATTATTTGCACTGCAGTTTTTATAAATAGAAATATCACAGTGTTTTCTTGAAATGTATGTTTTACAACTTACAGCCTACGATGCATGTGCCACTTGACTTTCCATGGAAGCCAAACATTTATGCAAGCACTTTGTGTGGTGCAACTACAAAAGACACATATTTGGAGCCTGAGATAAAGCATTAGCAGTCACCAGTCGAATGCAATTCTAACAAAGAATCAAGACACGGGAGTCTGATTAGCATAGCAGGTCACATTATATGGAAGAATAAAGCTTAGTATTCAGCATTTTAAACAGACTTTTTGTCCTGTTCAAAACTAGCTTAGGAGATTTTGAATGCAGGTAGTGGGATAAGTCAAGCTCCAGCGGTGATATCTTGATTTATGGCAATTGTTTTAACAATTTCTGATAGTAATAAAACAGAAATGCAGCGTATGTGCAATGAATAAATGAACAGTCTTTTTTGATCAAAGCTATCTCTGGGCTCAATGCAGCCAGGGAACACACACTTTGGAAAACTTGAACACTGTTGTTAAAGTAAACAAGGGACACATTTAGTACTAAGTTCATTTGTCAAGCTGACAGGGCTTGGAAGCTCCCTGCATGCAAAATGAAGGAGCATCTGGCTATCAAGAATATTTAAGTCCTTGCTGAGTTATCTTCTTCATCTCTTGAAATGAGTGAAATATGCTGAGAAGTTTCACAGTGCAGAAGACAAACATTCAAAGAAAAAGCTCTACAGGAAAGGATATGCAAACTGCTGCCGCAGAGGGCAACATTTTAGGTACAAATACAGAGTACACTAATGAGGTGGATTTGGCCTGATAGCAGGACATGGACAGAATTCTTGGGTAGCAATGCAGGAGAAAGGGGGAGTGTTCATGTACTAGAACTTGCTGTTCCGTTTTTATTACCTTCAAAATGGAACAGCAGCATCTACATGGTTTCAAAGCAAACAAATAGAATGGAACGGCCCCTTAATGTGTTACCCAAAAAATAAAAGAAAGCAGAGGAAAGGCATCACCTGAGAAGTGGAGAGAGAGAGAGAAGCAGGTATATGCATAAAATTACTAATTAATACTTCATGTTCCAAACTGAGAAATAATTGCTATCTTACAAATAAAACTGAATCTGGAAACAAAGAATTCAGAAGAAATGGAGTGGTTCTAAGAAATGAAGGGTTTGTTGGAGCACTTTTGTGTGTGTGTTGCGTTGTTACAGTCGTGACCGACCCTTCGTGACCCCATGTACATGGAGTTTTCTTGGCAGGAATACTGGAGTGGCTTGCCAGTTCCTACTCCAGGCGCCCACAGCACCTGGTATTCCCTGGTTGTCTCGCATCCAAATACTAACCAGGACCGTCCCTGCTTAGCTTCCAAAATCAGGCAAGATCGGATGTGCTTAGGGCACTTAGCACCCTGTAAATATAGAATAAGGAAGTAGGTCTACCTCCTCATGCAGTTGACCTTCTCAAGGTGGAGAAGGTCAACTGCATAATCACAGATTTTGACACCATTTGAAGCAAGACAAGCTTCATATCATGCAGACAGTGAGGGAAATGCTAAAAAGACTTGCTATAGATTGTTCCTTTCTCCATCTTCTCCTACACAGAAAATCCCACTAACACCCTTTGTTTACTCTTAGCTCCTCTTTAAATCAAACTTCTGATTGGTATGTCACACACCCTGTGGAAACTCCTTCTCCACTAGCACTCTTTTGTACATTCCCCCTTGTCAGTGTTAGCTGTCTGTGAGAAGTGGATGTTTCGATAGATGAACCCCCAATTATTTGAACTAGGAGCCCGTTCATAGATAACAAGATTTTATCTGAGGGAGAGGGGGACGATGGGACTGTCTGTGGTGGCTCTAGTCTATCCCCAACTACCCTCCAAAGAAAGCAAGTAGTGAGGCAATTAAGGAGCAGTCAAAGTCCCCATTATCACATCAGAAATATATACACAAAGGTTTGGCCACACCTCATCCTGTCGTCTCTTGCACTGGTACCATAACAAGGAGAGCAACGCAAGTGCTGCATGGCATGCCAGAACAAAAAAAAAAAAGTTGGGGGGAGAGAAATTGCTTCTGTGTACTTGTGTAGATAAGAAGAATGGACTGTTCGGAGAGGAGCTCCTGCACTGGCAGGAACCTGGGAAAAGAAGAGGCCAACAGCCTGTGGGAGAGAGGGACCTTTTACCACAGTTCTGCTCAAAGTAACGCCAGAAAGAGGAAAATGTGACCAGTCTTCCATCTGATGAGCTATAGGAGAATCAATGGGGACAGAGAGGAAGCTTTAACTCCTCCCCATTATACCGATTCTGCTCCAAAACACTAAGCAAGATTCCCACGCACATGTCGGATTATCGAAAAATGTGAGCATCTGTAACTTATCTGGAAGTTGAGTCATGGCTACTGGACTTCTTTTTCTTGAGAGATAGAAATGTTTTGCTGCTCGTCCAAATGCTTCTGTCTCTCAAGAAAAAGAAGTCTAGTAGCCATGACTCAACTTTCAGATAAACTCACCTGGATGACTGAGAATCTTCACAGACATCTGTAACTTACATATCTCTACGTTGTGCTCTTTTATTACCTGATCTACAGAGGGAGGGGGAGGGGGAGAGAGATTGTCACTGGAAGAGCAAGCTTATAGAACCTCTTGTTCAAGCATGGTATTGCCCTGGCATCTGGTAGCTGTTCTATTTGATTAAACTCATCTCCAAGCCTGTGACCTGTACAATTTTGCGTCCCGGTCATGTTTTCAATTCAACCAGCCAATGAATTTTCAAGAATTCAAGTGAGCAGTTGCTGTTTCCCCGGGTATTTGTTGCATGTTGTGCAACTCCTTTGCAGACTTTTGATGCTGTGCTCTAATCTTGTTCCTAGTTTGATTTATCCCAGGAGTCCTAAGAGGACATTGATAAAAGGATGTTGAGCTGCTGCATCCTGGATCTGTTTTGTGTAGTGCCATGTGAGTTTATAACCATACTATTTTCCCTGTTCAATATGCCTTGAGTTATTAAGGACCGTTTGGAGGTTCATGCAGGTTCATGCAGATGGCACTACAGATGCCACAGGTTCCCTTCCCCTGCCTCCCCAGCTGGATCTCCCACTCTCCAGCCAGAGCACACGCCTCTCCTTCTCCTTGGCTATTCATCCAATCACTGGCAGGAGCACCAGCTTCCCTGTCCCACCTCCCTGGCTGATCACCCACTCAGAGGAGGAGGTGGGACAGAGAAGACCACCTCCTGCCAGGGACTGGCTGAACAGCTGAAGAGGAGGCAGAAAGAGCACACTCTGACTGGTAAGGGGGGGGAGGCAGGGGGAGGGAACGCGTGGCACTTGTGAGGCTGCGTATACAAACTGTTACAGACTTATGAACCAAGGCTCATGCTCTTCTCGAAAAACTTGGTCAATCTGTGTTTTTCTATTTTCATGTGCTAAATATCAATATATTGCTTACATGTCCTTGTTCTTAGTAGGCTCTCCAAGGCCACAGGGACAAGAAGTTCAGAGATCAGACTTCTGGTTCCTTGAGTAGCTTTTCTCCATGGAATAATGAAAGACATGTGTGTGTGTTGCGTTACGGTCGTGAGTTGGGGGCCGCATGTGTTTTATCCCAGCACAAGAGAGAACAGACTCTCTGAGATGGGTTAGGAGTCTTTCTTTTAGTTTATTTCCATGTCAAATTTGTGTAAAATATTACTTATGTCCTTCAGGGGTTTTTTTTGTTTTGTTTTGTTTTTTTGTTTTTTTGGAGAGGGGAGAGAAAGTAGATATGCTTGACTCAACTACAAGTTCCTCCAGTCTTATCCCCATCTGGTTTTCTCTTCCTCTGACATCCCTGGCCTCAACTCTACCAACCTTCCTGGCCATCAGCCACCATGCCCTTCGTCATTCGATGCAAAGGACAACATTATATCCACTGGCAATTGAGTCTTTTACTTTTGAAGGCACAACTTTTAATTATTTTAAAAAATATATAGCCAACTATAGAATGCACTGTTTCTGTTGTCATGTGTGATCCCAAAGTAAAACTGAATCTCATGGCATAGCATAATTATGTGCAAAAGCAGCTGTCTTATCTACTGGACACAGTACAGGCCAGTTTAGAGGATATGGGGGAACAGCAGGAAAGAGGCAGCTTCCTTGTGGCATCTGTGGCCCAAGACAACTACCTAATTCTGCCTAATTTCTCCCTTCTTTTGTCTGGGAACAAGGAGATGACATTATATCTGAATAATTTATCACTGGGAGCAAAACAAAATTAAATGTAAACCTCTGCTACGCCATGAGATTCAGTTTTACTTTGGGGTCACACATGCCAATAGAAATAGTGCATTCTATAGTTGGCTATATATTTTTAAAATAATTAATTCATTAAAGAATTGCCTTGTCAGTATAACACTAGTAGCAATTAAGCCTGATGTAATACAGCATCGCAGAGCTCAATGTTAAAGACAAACAAACAAGCAGCCACAGATTCCAGCTATGTTGTACTAATGACTCATAATGAATAGGGCATTCATTTCTCCTCATTTACGAAAGACCCCGGCAACCTTGGTGAAGAGCTGTCTTGGAAAAGAGACAGTGACCTCCTTTGTGTTCATGATTCCCCCCACCTCCATGAATATATGGCTCATTAGTCAATGTTATAAGACAGACAACCTTGAGATGCACTCATTTTATATAAAGGCATCTTACCATTAACAGGAGGAGGCCCTTGACATCTCCCTGCCCTCCTCTGATCCATCAAAAAGGGCAAACAAAGATTTGGGTTGATTGATGGGGTTGGTTGAATGTCAATAAAGATGGCTTTCTGCCAGGGGTTGGAATTTGTAATCTTAATTCCTTAGACAATCCGTGCTTCAGACAAGAGACTGGCAGGAGATACAAGTAGCGATTTAAAGAATACTAATGGTGCACACTTACACATGACCGCTAAGACGTAAGCCCCATTGAGTTAAATTACATGCATTCCTGAATTAGCGGATGTAGGACTGTAGCCTGAAGTTGTTTTTCCATTTTCAAACTGAGGGCTTGGTCTTTGCAATGCAGAAAAGGTCACATTGCCGGGCGTGCTTTGGTGTGAAATCATTGGGTTGCCAGAGAAGGACAATCTATGAGAAACTAGTTCTTCAGCCAAAAGCTTTGAGAGCCTCAGTTAGGGCTGCAAAGCTGTTGTTGGGATCTAAAAATGAAGGTACTGTAAATAAGAAGAGGCCCTGAACAAACCTTATATTGTAAGAGACTATTAATAATTATGCCATAGCAGCAGCAAAACTACCAGGAAATTATGAAATTACAGTAATAAGAAAAATGCTCAGAAAACACACACAAATCTGAGGTGAGAGCAAGATCCTTGCATTCTAGAATGAATGGTTCCAGCATAAATTGACAATTATACTTGAGAACATGCTATGTCATAGCAGAACATAGGGATGGGCTTTTGCTCTTTATACAGATTGGTGACCATATTATTTTCCCATATCACCAGGGCAGTAGCCACAGAAGCTAACAATAGGTTAACCATCCCTAACCTTGACAAATATATAACGACATAAACCTTTCTGAGCTGCCACTCACTTAATCAGAGCCATGAGGTGTTATTCTAGGTTGCACATTTTTACATATGTATGCATACCTGGACTTTGGGAAGGGATTGTAAACAACAATGTCTGTGTGGGGGGTGGGGTGGGGGGTTACAATCGTGACTGACTCTTTGTGACCCCACGTCCATGGAGTTTTCTTGGCAGGAATACTGGAGTGGCTTGCCAGTTCCTACTCCAGGCACCTACAGCACGTGGTATTCCCTGGTGGTCGCCCATCCAAGTACTAGCCAGGGTCGACCCTGCTTAGCTTCCGAAAACAGGTGAGATCGGATGTGCTTAGGGCATCTAGGCAGCTTGTCAGAGGGCAAGGAAGTGCAAAAAGCACAAGCTGTGTCCTGTGTTAGGTAAGAACACCAGTATTCTAGCAGAGAACATATGCAAAAATCAAAGACACTCACTGGTGTCCTTTTTTTTTAAGTTAAGGTTCCGCCTGCACATGTGTGCTAGTCATGTCCGACTCTAGGTGCGGTGCTCATAGGTGCGGTGCTCATCTCTGTTTTCAAGCCAAAGAGCCAGTGTTGTGCAAGTTCATGGCCATGTGGCCGGCATGGCCAAATGCATTTCTGCTCATGGAGCACTAGTCATAGGCAATAGAATTAAACTATTTGATTAGCATTATTCAATCATTGCAATATGTATCTTATTTTTTTTTAAATGTACTACAGTACACAGTAATATTGGAGTAGGAACTGGCAAACCACTGCAGTATTCCTGCCAAGAAAACTCCATGTATTTCATTACAATTCACTTACTTTGTATGCTTTTACAAATGTCTCCTGTGCTACACAGTTTGCATCTAAAGAAGTGTGTTATAGTGGACAAATGTTAATAGCAAATAAATCTTGGCCATTTTTAATAAGCCACAACATTCTTTCATTGTTTTTGTGATTAACTCTTTCAAAAGATATAAGATATATTTCTGTGGATCTTGGATGATAAGGCTGCTGTGAACAATATACTTGGGATCACTCCATGTGAATTTTAATGAGGTAGTAACTAGAACATTCTATTAATACACTGAGGACTAAGAGCAAAGCTCAAATGATGCCCATTTCATTTGACAATGTACTTTTTCCTCTTGTAATAAAAATAATAGCATAGCTTCTGGCATGCCTAAATTGAATTAAATAGAAAGAATCTAATTTAAGAGCAAAAACTTTGCTTGAAGTAAGCAGCCAATCAAGTACAATGAAAATATTTATTAATCAATATAATTTAAATCATGGTCTATTCTGTATTCTGTTTAGATCTGGCTACAGGCTTTATGGCCAATGAAAAGCTTTTCTGGCAGATATAAACAAAACAATGCATGTTTTACATGTTTTTACCATGTGGATTTAACAAGCTACAAATAGCTAGTTACTTTGGGAAGCAATGAAAATGTAGGTCAGTTACAATGCAAAATTAATGTAATAAAGGGTCCAATCACACATGCCAAAAGAATCCCAGTTATACAGTTTGTTCCCTTCTTTGGATTAGCTGAAAATTGTTCATTCATGTAATACATGGCTAACATTGATTCATTTGCCACAACAATGGGTTTATTTCTTCCTCACCAGAAGGGTAGTTTTGAATTGAGCTGATCATGTATGGCTTAATTTATTATAATTTCAGCATGTGTGAATATTGGTGTCGATTTCCTTCTTTTGTGAAGGGGTTGGGTTCATGGGTGGTGTAATCACTTCATGGCCACAGCAATTGTAACTTTAAAAACAACAAGAATACATTGCTTAGATTTTTCCCCATCTCCCTTGTAGGTGAAAGACTGCTTGAGGACAGAAAGAGAAATTTCCTGCTTTGGGTTTTAAAGAAAAGGTGCATTGCATTAACCTCTTATTTCATTTTTTATTTTAAACATGCTTTTCAAAACACTTCGTAAACCTTTTAAAATCTGCTTCTTTGTGCCAACACTGCTCAATGCGAAAAGAAAAATGAAGACCAAGAACTGAGAGGGAGAGATATGCAGGTAAAGAAAAGGAGAATTTAAAAGGGTTGTACTGTTCTATTAATATACAACTTTTGTAGTTGAAACAAAGGCCGAGAAACAGTACAAAAAATGAACTGATACATTAAAAAACAGCATAGCATGGTATAATGGTTCAAATAGAAATAAATGTAGTGATACAGTTCAAAACAATATAAATGTTTCCATATTTTGTACCGTACTACGTGACCACTGGAAAAATATACTATTATAACAGAGGGATGGAAATAATTGGGATAACTGGGGTTATTTTCTCAAATGTGACTAAACCCAACGTTACCTTACTGGTGTAATGAGTAACGTTTTCATTTTACTTTCAGACATTGGCTAAAATCCTGTTCTTTAAGTTACATTGCATATATAATCAGCTATAGGGATGGTATAGAAATAAATAAAAAATTCTGATTCTCACCTGAAGGTGTTGAGGTTCTCAGGGGAAGCTGTTGGGGGCGCCTTTCAATTCTGAAAATTACCAACAGCAATAAATTCATCCCAAGCAGCAGTGATGTTAAGAAATTAAAGATGCTCCCTGTCCTGCAGCTTATGTTGTTTACCCCTTTGTGTTGAATAACAGTTCTTGTCACCACATCTCAAAAAAAAAAAAACCCAACAACAACAACCAAAAAACCACATAGTGGAACTGGAAAAGTTGCAGAAGAGAAAGACTAAAATGATCACTGGGCTGGGGCACCTCCCTTATGAGGAAAGGCTACAGCATTTGGGACTCTTTAGTCTGGAATAAAGGTGCCTGAGGGGGATATAACTGAGATGTACAAAATTATACAGGACAAGAGTAAAGTGGATAGAGGGAGGCTCTTCTCCCTCTCACAGAATACCAGAACTGGGGGACATGCACTCAAAATGAGGGTTGGGAGAGTGAGAACAGTTAAAGGAAAATACTTCTTTACCCAGAATGTTGCTTGCCTGTGGAACTCCCTGCCACAGGATGTGGTGATGGCATCTGGCCTGGATGCCTTCAAAAGGGGATTGGACAAATTCCTGGAGGAAAAGTCCATCACAGGTTACAAACCATGATGGAGATGTGTATTCTCCAGACTTAAAACCAGGGTACTTCAAGGGCCAGATGCAGGGGAGTGGTATCAGGATACAGATATCTAATCTTGTGTGCTCCCTGAGGCATTTTTGTGGGGCCAGTGTGAGATACAGGAAACTGGACTAGATGGGCCTTTAGCCTGATCCAGCATAGCTCTTCTTATGTTCTTAATTTATTAGATGTGTCTATGTAGATTGGTGGTTTGTGAACCAATGAGGGAGTTCGGGGGAGGAGCCTGAGGGGATTTAAGGCTCAGCCCACCTCTAAATTAGTTAGATAGGGACTGACACTGAGTGAAGGTCAGGTGCGGACCTACACTTACTGAGAAAAGATAGATAGAGTATGGGAGTCATTAAATATCAGAGAGAGAAGGGATAGGATTTTAAAACTTCTGTAAGGAAAACTAAGTGTTGAGTGCCTGTAAACTTAAGAACAGGGTGGGCATGTGATCAGCTTTGACAGTAACCAAACTTTGGTGGGTTTGAGCTATATTCTTCCTTTTGTTTGTACCTAAACACATTAGTGTTTATGAGTTTGAATCCACTTTGAAATAAATAAACTTATTTTATCTTTATTTAAAATCAGTCTGAAAGCATTAATTTACTAGAAAAGTTGGTTGGTGGTAGTGAAAAATTAGAAGCCTTGGGGGCCTGAGGACCTTTAGGGGGAGAAACTGGAAGTGTTTTATTTACAAAAAAAATGCCACTGCTGAAGATGTCATCCACCTTGCATGGAGCAATACATTTCTATTTCCTTTAACATGTTTTAATATTTTCATTTATTTGTGTGATTAATATTATTTGTAGGATGCATTTTTCCTGGGGAGAAATATAGCTACATAGTAGTTTAGTGTTATTACTTTTAGGTTGTTATTCTTTTATGTCCATTTTTAAAGAAGATACTTCATGCACTTTTATTTATTTATTTATTTATTTTTGCACTTCTATACCGCACCATTTCCCAAAGGGTCTCTGGGCGGTTTACAGGAAAAATAAGAGACTTCTCTCCTCTCTGGGTTCGGATACGGCAAGTAAGGTGCGGGTTCTAGCTGAAGCCGGTCCCTCAGTCCAAACACGTAAACGGCTTCTCCCCTGTGTGGATTTTCAAGTGGGAGACATAGGTTGCTTGATGCCTAAAGCTCTTCCCACATTCCAGGCATTGGAAGAGTTTTTCCCCATGTGGATTTTCTGATTGTCCTGAAGATGCAAATATAATTTCTAAATAACCAGTATATTAAAGATAGGTAGAATGTTCCAGTAGAGGGTGATCTACAGCTGTATCTAAAGAGGTCAATATCATTTGCACTCTCTGAGATTTCTGGATTACATGTTCACTTGCATTCTCTACCATTTTCAGTATGGCCCTTTCAGGGAAATCAGGGTTGGGACCGGGTTCTAGATACATTATTGTATTTTTACCACCTGATACTTCTGGTTATGTATCAAAACGACATTACAGGTTACAAGTACTACTTCCTTTCACTTTGGATGTGGAATACTTACTGCTGCAACCTCAGACCGCTGGCTTTAGAGATTATAATTCCCCACCTATGTCAATAAGACACATTTTAAATGTGTTTTGAACTGCAATAGTCTTGCCCAAAAGTTTGTCCCATAAAAATTGGCCCCCATTTTCATCCAATTTGGGGAGAAAATAAGTACTCTTGAAAATGATTTTGGAGGAATTTTCAATGAGAAATTATGTTTTGAAGAAGTGATCAGACTTATGTTTTTCTTATTTGCGAAGTGGCAAAGAATGCTACTTAAATATTCTATTTTTCATGGTGCCCGTCATCTGTGAGGCATAGGGGAGCCTCCCACATTTTAGTTCAAGAGTGGCCTTCCTGATCTGGCAATGCTATGTGGAAGGAGCGAGGGTGTCTTTGTCTGTGCTTTAAATTAAAATGTGTATTTTTTCTGTGGACCATTCTCATATGTTTCTTTTTCCGACTCCCCTAGAAACGGGAGGCCATTGCCACAGTCATGTGAATGGTGTGAGGCCCATGACTGACTGGTTCATCTTCCCTTGGAGAAATGTGGCAAAGCTATCCAGCCAATTTCTCCTCCCTTAGAGAGGGCGCTGTATTCCGAGAGGCCATTTCTGCACAGCTCGAGTGCAGGAAGGCACACCAGTGGATCTTACGGACTGGATCGGGGTACCCCTCCCAGCACCAGCAAACAGCCAGCTGAGAACGGAATTAGCAGGACTAGCTGGGGATGAGTAACAAATTGGTGTGTGTGGTGGGAGTGATTAAAGATCGTCCCCCTCCGAGGCTCAATGGCACTTCAGAGAAAACACGTGCAGTTCTGCGCAATGCCAAAGCCGCCTTTAAAGCGCCAAGAGCCAGGTGGGCACGAACCGCAGCCACCAACACCCCCCCCCCGCCACACACACATCCAGCCTCGGAAAGAAGTCTTCCGCCAGGACTGGACGCCGAAAGGTGTGACTGCGCGTGCGCGACAGCTCTCCCCTCCTCCCAGTTTCCCCAGCGCGGCCGACATGGCGGCTCCCAGGGGCTGCTGATGGCACATGGGTTGGGACCAGGAGCGCTCTTGACACGCATCGGGAAAACCGCGCTCGTCGTTTTTTGTTCCCATTCATTCTTTTCCTTCTCCGGCCGAGGCTGAGCAGGCGACGCCCGCCCCGGAAAGATGCGAGCCCTGGAGCGAGTGTTGCTGCGGGGCTTCCCCAGCGCTGCGGAGTCGCCGCGGTGGAAGCAGAACGAGGCGGCTTCGGCTGCGGGTAAGGCTCAGCCCAGCTAAGATCGGGTTCTTGTCTAGTAGGCAGAGCTGCCAGAGTTAAGCCAGGCTGGGTGGGTTGCCTGGGCAGCGCGGTGTCCCATGCTCACCTCGTCTCCCGCCAGCCATCGGGACATGGGAAGGGGCAGGCTGCCCTTTCAAAATAATGACATGGCAGAGAAAGGAAGGAGCCGGCGCTTCATTTGCTGGCTGGGCTCTCGTCCTCCTTTCTTTCTTTCTTTCCTTCGCTCCCGCGTGCTTTTCTGGCGGCGATGGAGGAGGGATTCATCTGTGCCTCCCCCCCCCCCGCCCCGAGTACCGACGAAACCGTAGGTGCCGTATCCTTGCTGGGCATCTTCTGTGTCCACGAGGAGTGGAGGGTCTGGGAGTTAATGAGAGCTTATCTGAGCGTCCAGCGGCAAACTCGGCTTATCCGGGTTGGAATCAGTCAAAAAGCACAGTGGGAGGGATCAGTCAAAAAGTCCAGCGTGTGTAAAGCTGCCAGCTCTGTATTGTTCTGCTTTGAAATGTTGCTGCCATTCTATACAGGATTCATTGAGGGAGGGGGTTGAGCTTAATCCAAGCTAGTTGGTATAACAGTACCATTTCTTCCTTACTTAGTTCTGGCACATCATACACAGCGTGTCAGTGGTTGATATGATTCTTTTTAATTGATCAAAATGTTGCATAAATTTACATTACACATGTCATCTTTGCGCTTTCTGCGTGAGAAACCATAGTGGATGAGATCCTTGGAGTTAATCTGTAGCAGTTCTCTTCCCCACATTGATTTAATCATAGCTGTCTTGTTATTGATTATGGAAAACAATGAGATTGTTAATTCATAACTCTGATACATTATAAGAGGTCCCATGCTAGGTGCCAGCATGACAAATGGCTTTCAATTATAATTTCAACACAATCAATTCACACTGTTGTTTTTCATAAAAGTGATAATGGGTATTTGATCACAACTCTGAAATAGTGAATTTTACTTTCATTAAGAACTTTGGGCCAAGTATGAATGAAAAAGTAGTGTCTGAATTATTCTGGTATGTGAAAGTAATAATGGAAATACACTGATGTAATTGATGATGTATATGAAAATTCTAGGGTACAGGAGTCATACAACTAACAAAAAGAGAGGGAGAAAGAGGAGAAAAGGACACACTAAAACGATATTGGGAAGAACATTCAAGAGTTAGGAAGAAATAATATGATAGCCTTGAAACCTGACCCTTGACCAGCATATGAAATGCTTCAGGGGTTTCACGGATGTATCAAAATATTGTCTAAAAATAGAAATTCACCTTTAGTGTATTTTATTTTAGAAAGTGGGTCCTTGTTGCAGTTGCTGCTGGAAGGAAATTATAAGGCCATCTTACAGAGCAAAGCAGTCCAACATGTCTTCACAACTCCTGCAGGAACAGAAGAGGGAACTATTGACAGCTACTTACAAAACCAGATTCAAGATTATTTAGACTGTACTTCTGCAGATATTGATTCTATGGAGAGGTAAACACAGCTTTATTTGAAAAGCAAATATTGTTACCTTCTAATATTTGCAGTTTATAAACCTGTAACAAGGCTTTGCATGTGTCTGATTGCTTAAAATGTATTTCTAATGTCTTGTCTTTAAAAAAAGGAATGATTCATTTTATGCATTTATTGAATTGACTTTTTTGCTATCCCGTTCATTTCAAAATGTTGGGCTCTTCTCAATGGTTTTATAGCATGAGAAGTTAGCGCATCTCATCTGGTGGTTTTATATGCAATCTCCTTTACCTGTGCATCCTGATAACAACTATTTTTGCAGTTAAAAGTTAAATTCAGAGGGTGACTAAAGGTCCTAGCAAAAGCAAGAAGGAGATGCAATGAGAAGTTGGGAAGCTGTTCCTCTAATTCCATACCATCATCAGTAGTCCTCTAACTCTCATGAGAGTGTTTGAGAAGGGGCTTCAACGAAGTAGAAAGGATAGAGCAGCCACGTTCATTGTTTAGAATTTAGATAGATTGCTCTCAGGCAAGGAATCCCACCTATATACCTTCTTACCAGCAACTGACATTAATGTTTTTTTTTTCATTATACCTTGTAGTTCTAAACATTGCATTGACATTTCTTAAAGCTTGAACTGGCTCATATGTACTACTAATAGTTATCAGATATTTGATAGCTATATCAGTGCCCAACTGATATTTAATGAGCCATCTCAAGTAAAGCAATGCTTGAAAAAGAATACAAGAACAGTTTCTTCAGATGTCTGTTTATTTTCGTAGATTTGTATTCCCACTAAGTCACGTGGCAAGGTTTCCCTTTTTAAAAGTATTCTACAAAGGGAGGAAGTTGATTTTAAACACTTATATGAATTTTTGTCCAGTAGTCATTTATAGCTGTTAAACAATGTTGGTAACAATAGAATTCTTTTACAGACAAAGTGTAGTGTTTCTACTTGGTGTCGGGAGCTTGCAGTTGTTTGTTCAAAGCAACTGGACTGGGCCTCCTGTTGACTTACAACCTCAGGACTTCTTGCCATCTGAATTGGTTCAACAATGCAATAAGGTACACTCCCCCCAAGTCCCAATTAATGCAATGGTTTGAAAAATGTTGCCCCCAGTATTAGAGAGATGAGAAGTGGGATGTAGTAGATGTTGTGATGGACTAAGAGTCAGGAGACTCAGGATCAAATTCCCTCTTGGCCACGGAAAGTCACTGGGTGGTGCCAGTAGTAAAACCATTCCTTAAATATCTCACATACCTTAAAACAATATCAGAGTCACCATAAGTCAAATGAAAAGTAAAAGAAAAAAGACCAAAACATTGTGGCACCTTAACGACTAGCTGATATATTTTATCCTACTTCCTCTGACATGAGAGTGGGATCATATGGTAAATAAGTATGTTGTAAATTTATACATACTGCCAAATGTGACTTGATGACACATACTACACACACAAACCCCCATTATAACAGACCTACTGGCTGCTGATCTATTTCCAGGCACAATTCAAAGTGATGTTTTTGGCTTATAAAGCCCAAGCTATCTGTCCCGCATCTCGCTTTATGAACCAGCCTGGGTGATATGATCATTGGAAGAGCCCTTTCTTTTGGTCCTTTGGTCATAGGTATATTTTGTGGGGTCACGGGAGAGAGCCTTCTCTGTCACTCTTCTCAGACTTTGGAACTCCCTCCTGCAGCAGATGAGGCTGGCTCCATCTTGTTTGCCCTTTTGCAAGCAGACAAAGCTGATACCTTTTGAGTGAAGAATCTGGCACTGAAAGTATGAAAATGGTGGGGTCAGAAAAGCATTCCACAGGTGAGGAGAGCACAGCTGCAAAGTCCTCTCTTTTGTCACTGGCACCTTGGCTTTTCTCAGGAGACAGAGGCACACCAAAATCTCTCTGGTTGGCCGGTAATTAACCTCCAGGCAACAGGCAAATAATTTAAAAATACATATGTACAGGGGTACCTCAAAATTACGAATTTAATCTGTTCCGAATGCCTGCTCTTAAGTCGAACTACACTTAAGTCAGGATACCTAGCTAAAAAAGTTTTTAAAAATGTTTAAAAAATGAAAAAAAAGAAAGAAAAAAATTAAGTTGAGCAGACCATATCTAAATTTTGTAAGGCGGCAGTTAAAACGCCAACAGTTTTCTCTTCTTAAGTCGAATTGCTCTTAAGTCGAGCTGCTCTTAAGTCGGGGTACCACTGTATCCACAAAAGTCAGACAGTGCTCCATTACAAAAATAATATGAGCAGTAACTTCCCCCGCCCCAAGGATCTATTCTATGACTAAACATGACCAGAGCATATGTTTAATTATAACCTCTGGGCTGGGGACTGGAACACCATAGCCAGCAAGGTTCTTGCTTACTCCAAAGAAAAAGCCCTGCGTGGTGAAGAGCTGGTGCCTGGTGCCCAAAAGGTTGGGGGGGGCACAGTTTTAATAGACACATCAACACGGGTTGGGTCACATGATGAGCAGTGAGCCTGAAGAAGAGAGCATCTTTTAACCTTTTCAGGCAACCCCCCCCCCATTTCCAGGGACTAGTCCACCACCAATTTTCAAGGCACATCTGCTTTATATTCGTTGCCCACGAGGTAAGCCACATCATTTTATCATATTAGAACTGCAGAGCTGAAGGGGACCCTGGGGATCATTGAGTTCAGCCCTTGTGAAGGAGGCACAGAAGCATCAGCAGTTGGACAGCTTGACAGACCTTTACTTAAACAAGCATTGTGTTGTTCAGTATATCCTAAACATGATGGTCTACAGAGGAAGATGCAGCTGAAGGTCCATGGATAGAGCAGGTATGGGAGCTAAGGCTGCCTTTCTTTGTTAGGCAAAACAGGGCTGCCCAATTCCTCATTCCAGCCATTCCTGCACAACATTTTTATGGATAATGAATATTTATAAACAAATATTGTGGGTTTCTTGTATGGATATTTACAATATTCATAAATAAATATGGGTTTTCTGTATGGATCACTGATCATTTTCAAAAACAGAGATGTCACTTCATCTAATATTAAAAATGGAGTTTATTTTTCCCCCAATTTAAAAAAAACACACCTTTATGTTCACGTTCTGCTAACAACAGGTCATATGTCCTCCTGAGGAAGATTTGTGTTGTGTATTATAAATCACCATATACACTGACTGTGTAAACCATTTGATTTTAATGTATTTAAATGTATAAAGTATTTGAGAGAAGGATGAGAATATGATTTGGGTCAATGAGAAAGTCACCGATGGCGATGAGTAACCAATGCAAATGTGCAAAGACCACAAAATCATAGAGCAAATAAAATGCAGTAAACTGGAATACTTCAGTTGAATAGACCAGAATGCCAATGATTACTTACATATGCATAGCAGAAAATGTGGGAGTTGATCCTGTTTGGGAACAAAGTGCCAGTGACATCGTGGTTGTGTGGCGGATCCTGTGCTTGGTACATGGCTGGCTTCTTGTCAGTAAGTGGCACTTAGTGGTGGTGGCTTCTACGTTTCCTCTTAAAATGCACTTGTGAATAATCAGTCAGAGTCTGTCCATAGTGGGAAAGGGAAAGCCCAGATGGTTGCACCTGATCAGCTTTAGCTAAAATCAATTACAGAACTAGCCCAGGAAACTGAAGAGCTTATTGGGTATAAAAAAACTTTGGATACTAGTTTAGCAGTAACACAACATCATTTAAAGCTGTTCCATCCAGTCAGAATTGAGATGATGACATCTAACTTCCAGTAGGTAAGGGGTGCTTACCAGGCAGGCTTTATGACACCTTATAGAATAATTTCAGGCAACTTAAACTGAATTCTTTTGTTTGCTCTTTCCAGACGCATCCTTTGTCTACAGCTCTCCTGAACACGTTGGTTTTAGATGGTGAAGCAGTCTACAGTCTGACTTCCCATTCAGTCTTGCTGGTGCTGGCTAGAGCAGTGCTTGTAAACCAGAGGCATAAGCTAGAAGCTATTCAGGTAAAGAAACCTTTAATGAACTATTAAGGCTTATTTCTAGTTTGTATATTACTCACTTCATGTTACTTATTTTATTTCTGTTTGGTTCATATTAATTCTTTTGTCAGTTGTTCCATGTGCATTTCTTCAGTCACAATTTCTCTTCTTTTGCTTCTTTATCATTTTTAGATGATGGATGTAATATTCTTAGAATGTTTAAGATTTTTAGCAGATAAGTTGCATCTGTGACTTGGTAATACTAGTATACAGGGGATCCACAGGAAGTCTAAATGGATTGGTGGAGGGCACACTGATCCAAAACACTGGGCAGTCTAGGATTGACGTGGCAAGACTTTCTTTTTTTAAAGAAAGTACTTTATTCTACCACCTCCCAAAGTGAATTAAACTCTTTTTAAAATCATTATTGAAAGAACATGGGAACAGCAAAATAATACAAGTCTTTCACTAGAAATGTGCAATTTGAAAGAGCACCTCAAACCCTGTACTCTTTAAACTTAAGAGTTTAATCTGTTCCGAATGCATGCTGATAAGTCGAACAACTCATAAGTAGAGCAGACGTATCTAAAATTTGTAAAACAGCAGTTAAATTGCCAACGATTTCCCGCCGTTAAGCTGAATTGCTCATAAGTAGAAATGCTCGTAAGTAGAGGTACCACTGTATTTTCATTTTAACTATTGGGTATCTGACATTTCAAAAGGGCGAGTGTATAAGCTGAAAGTTGAACTCCATGGGAACTCTTTGAACTGAAGTTTACTCTTGTAAGTTTTCAAAAACAATGACACCAGTCTTGAGCAGTAGCACAGACTCTTGCAACCAACCTTGAGACAATGCATTACCACAGATTTTTATTTATTTATTTATTTATATTTTTATATCGCTTGTCTTCCAGAGGAACTCTGGGCGGTTTACAGCAGTCATATAGTTCAGTAATAATAATAGGAAACAAAATGATAAAAAAAATAATCGGCCAAGATGGCGACTTACTTTAAAAAAAAATTATGTTCGCCAAATGCCTCTTTAAGAAGCAAGGGGTCCTGAGAGCTTTGAAAGCCAGCAGGGACTGTGCTAGGCGAATCTCACTTGGCAGTTTGTTCCAAAGTATAGGAGCAGCCACAGAGAAGGCCCGGTTTCGAGTAACTGATTTCTGGGCCTCCCTCGGAGTGACCACCCGAAGTGAGAGCCCCTTTGACATTCTGGTGGGTCGGGCCTCAGTTGACCTCTGGAAGATCCGCTCTGTTAGGTACTCAGGTCCCAAGCCTGAGTATATAAATCCCAGGCTCTGAGACTACAGCAAAGCTGGAACCTGCCAGGCAGTTGCCCCTTAAGTTAGAATCTCCCACATTGACACTCCCAGAATTCGCCCCCCCCCGTGCCCCTATTTAGATCCCCTCATTACATCAGGGGCCTTGCATTTCCTGACACCCCCTCACCAGTGTGAGCAGGACAGGCATGAGTAGCTGAGAGGTGGCAGAAAAGCACTGCATGAGTGCAAAAGATTGTCTTTTGAAATATCCTTCTTCAGCAGTCTGGCAAAGGCTGGGAAAAATAGCATGGCCTTGAAGGATAAAAGGCTTCAGCTGAGCTGCAGCATTGTCCCGCTTCACTCTTCATTATCCAGGTCCATAGACCTCTGTGTGACTCTGCTTCTTGCCTCTCTACTCTACCATGAGTAAGCAATAGTCCATATTTTCCAGTCATTTCTGCAGCTGTAGCCGATGGACAAGGAACATCTTTATAGGAGGGATGCTGCATTGTAACAAATACAGTGGTACCTTAACTGTTCCAAATGCATGCTCTTAAGTTGAACTACTCTTACATTGGGGTACCTATCTAAAAAATTGAAAAAATAACTTAAAAAAATAAAAAAATGCAAAAAAAATTGTAAGTCGAGCAGACCATATCTAAAATTTGTAAGGCGGCACTTAAAACACCAACAATTTTCCACTCTTAAGTCAAATTGCTCTTAAGCTGAGCTGCTCTTAAGTCGGGGTCCCACTATATACTGTATCAGGAGGAAACAAACAGATGCTCTTAGGTTCAGGCAGTTTGGATAGTGATGGGCACGAACCATATGAGTCTGGTGATTCATACAGGTTGCTAAAATGCAGGTTAATAGAATTTTTAAAAAGTTATGTTTTTCTCTTGGGGCTGATATGTAATTTTCCTCTTCGAAACAATGCCTTTGTGACTGA
Source organism: Phrynocephalus versicolor (assembly GCA_023846285.1). Classification (NCBI taxonomy): domain Eukaryota; kingdom Metazoa; phylum Chordata; class Lepidosauria; order Squamata; family Agamidae; genus Phrynocephalus; species Phrynocephalus versicolor. Next base: position 30,397,958 of record JAHTLZ010000275.1, on the reverse strand, counting down.
AAGCGTTTGGTGGCAGAATATTGTCTTGAAGCCTGTGAGGGCTATGTTTAGCACCCAGGATGGAGTGCCAAATAGATTTTCCCTCACGTCTTCTAAAGCCTGCATGTTCCCAAATAAAGTACCAGAATGTAAGAGCTGACCTCTCTAACCAGGTCTTCTGGGTACATACCATATTTTATTCAGTTTAATGGTGTGAGTCATATTTCATTGTGTCCGGTTTGAGACAATGCAGTATTCATCTTGACAGGTGTATCTAGAACAGTTTTAATAAAGTGCACAAGACTGTTCCCGGAGATATTTTTTTGCCTTCAAATCGTGCAGCCCCTTAGCACAGTTTGATATCTACCACAGTCATGTCACAGTGTAAATGCTTTGGAGTGAGCAGACTTCTAAATCCATCACTCAACCGAGTTATCCATTAGGCAGTTAGCAAAAGTGTTCTGGAACTTCATAAGGATCTCTGATGTGTTATTGCGCTGACATGTTTATTTGCCACATCTTTTCTGCCAAGGATTTGTGATTATTATTATATGGGTTATAGATACCCATGCTTTCCCCCCACAAGCCATCAGTTTTCATGGAATAGCTTCATGTTGCTGCTGTGATTCTTTTAAGTGCAGTTATCAGTCATTCATAGAAAGGTGCCATATATCTTAGAATCATAGAATCATAGAGTTGGAAGAGACCTCAAGGGCCATCCAGTCCAACCCCCTGCCATGCAGGAACCCCTATCACTAGTAAGACTATTGGTCTGGCTTTTTTTTCTGACTGGCAATGGCTGTCTAGGGTTTTAGAGGGAAGTCATTTCCATCCTACTGGAGAGACTGAGTGCTGAGCCTCAAGTGTTGTGTGCACACAACATGTGCTTTGTGTACCCTTCATTGAGCCACTCCCCTTCTCAGTTTACTGTAGAACCTCCATCCCAGCTATATGTAGGTTCTGTAATCTCTATAAAATACATTCTCTTGGCCAGTCACAAGACCTCCTAGGTTCTCACTTATCAGGAAGGCTCATCTGATTATGAACTAGAACTACCATGCAAATGTGCTGTAATGAAATGGAAACAAGAAGTTTTTGGGGGGGAAAACAATTGAATGTAATGCTTCAAAATATATTTTGTTTTCGCTTTTAGACATTGCCTTGGTGGACTTTGCGGTGTGTCAACATTCACCAACAGTTGCTAGAAGAAAAATCGCCAGAACTTTTTGCACTTGCCCAGATGTGTATACAACAAGGTACTGTATATTTAACATTGCTATCAATTACATGATGAAATGTTACATTTTATTCCGTTGACCACTGTTTGGCTTAATATTTGGGGATTATTTTTGTGTGTGGTTGCTAAGAGCAGAAAGCAGCTTCATAAACTTGTCTGTGAATTGTTTTTATGGGTTTCCTCTCATCTGAGATTTCGGAAATCAAATGGTTTCAATGCATACCGATATTGATTTATAAAACTTTCACCTGCCTCTTATTTGGGAATCCTTTTTTAAATTCAGAATCATGACTGTATAATGACTTTGCCCGAAATAAGCAGTGTGTTGTCTTGTGCAGAGTGGAGAGCCAATCTGAATGTCCCTGTGGATGTTTGGTGGAAGGGAGGCGTAAAACCCATCCTGTGTTAAAGTTAGAGTGACACACAGTGATCTGAGGAGTGCCTACCATCCTCTTTGTTTCTTAAAAATTCTTGAAATCATGGAATATACTAGGATATGTGTAGAAAAAAATAACTTTTAATAGATGTTGAAATTAATATTGCGGGGAAGTGCAGATTTAATGGTATTCATTGAAAACAGCATTTGGAACTAACTGCTTTTAATATACTAAGTGTCCATGTATTACAGTAATTGGTAGGTTGTTTCACTGGGCAATATGAAATAATCTTCTCATTTATCATCATAATAGCCAGGTGAGAAAGACCATTAGCCTCTTAATTGGGAGACTGAAAAGGCAACAAATTATTTAAAGTTAAGGTTGAGCAATTAAGTGGTTATCCAAAAGCAGTTAACATTGTTGCAGGCAACAAAGCATAATGATCATCTTAATTTTTTTTTGTCAGCACAGGCTACTTATACAGTAATTACTTATACAGTAATACAGTAATAAAAAACATAGCCATGTTGCAAATTTAAAAGCAGGATTGAGTGATACCTTTATTGGGCTACTAAAACACAGTGGTACCTCTTATAACAAATTTAATTCGTTCTGTGAGTCAGTTCACTAACTGAAAAATTTGATATCTGAAAGACGATTTCCCATTGATATGAATGGGAAACCGATTAATCCATTCCGGAGGTCCATAAAAAGTCAAAAAAGCTGTAAGTTTTTTCAGACCTCTTTATAAAGTGCACTTTAAAGTCATGCAGTTCTGGGACACACACACGGAGAGAACACCCACCCACCCGTGTAATGCAATGCAAACATGGACAAAAAGAAAGCAGCAAGCCTACCCCCAGCCTCTTCCTGCCAGAAATACAGTTGGGGTGAGTGGGTGGGGAATGCAAACATAGACAAACACAAGCAGCAAGAGAAAACCAGCCAGTTCGTGCCTGCAGAGCAATGGAGATGACTGCAAACATGCACAAAAGAAAGCAGCAAGTCTACCCTAGCCTGTTCCTGCCCAAAGTTGCAGTGAAAAGCAGTGCAAATATGAATAAAACCTAGCCCCAAAACAAACACCAGGTCATTCCTGCTAAAAGTGCAATCAAAACCAATGCAAAAATACAAAAGAAAGCAAGGAAACCTTAGCTCCCTACCTTTCCAATTTCAAAAGCTCCAAATCCCTTAGCAAAAAATGTCCGGAATGGCTCCAAAACATGATGAAAACACTACTCTAACTCTTCCCACCCCTCCACACTCTACATGGGGCGCAATGCACCCTGGGTACACTCTTTTGTCAAAAACTTAATGGAAAATTTGTTATTGGAGGCAGCCCATAGGGAAAATTTGTTATCCGAAACATCCATATTCCTGGAAATTTCCATTTTCTATCCAATTTTTTCATTAACAGAGGTATTACCGTATCACAAAAAGGCAATATTCAAAGGTACTGTATTTACTGTACCTTTCTCCTAGGGATGCTCTGGAACTGTGTAGTTTGCTCAATGCTACTCAGGCTGACTCTTCTCCTGGTCAGGGGAGGAACCCAACCCCCAACTTCTGACTCCTATAGTCAGTTCCCCAACTCACTGAGCTATCCAGCTGGCTAATGATTTTACAGAGTCAATGAACTATCATAATATGGGACTTTCAAGTTGGAACTCTGTATCAGGTGGGGCATTGCAGGGCTGGGGAGAGAAAGATCTCTACATGGGGCTTCCCTTGAGACTGACCTGGAGATTATAGCAGGTCCAGAATGTAGTGACCAGAATGAACCATTGTGCTTCTCAGCTGACTGAGAAGGGTGTGAGCAAATTTAATCACTCAAGAGCCCCCAAAGTGCTGGCTATCCCCCACTGGTTACTTGTGTCCTGGCTCTGGCTGCCATGTTCTGCTCTTCATGATTTGTGGCCACGTTACCCTGTCAGAGTGTCTTTCCCCAATGTTGTCTGCCTGACCCACCAGATCCTCTCAGTGCATCCACCCCAAAAGAGGACCAAAAGTCATCTACCAGAGGTATGGCCTTCTCAGTGGTGGCATCAACATTATGGAATCAGTTTCCAGAGGAGTGATGCCTGGCTCTGTCTGTACTCATTTTGGAGGCAGTTAAAAACACTACTTTTCCCGTTGAACCCAGTAGAATGCCTCTCTTCTCCTGAAATTTGAACTGTGCCACTGGTTTTAAGTTCTTGATTATGCTTTTATGTTATATTTATTTTTATTCTTTTAGTTTGTTTTAAATGCTTTTGAACCACCCAAAATAGTGTTTCAGCATTATTGGGGCAGTATATAAAATATTATATGATTTTCTAGTCGTCCACTAAATGTATTACCCACTTCTAGATCTGGACTTTGTTCAGTTGGGTCCAACAGAGACTGATAGTCTGGTTGCAGAATTTGAAGGATTAGCCATGTTGTTCTATGCTAGCATATAAGATCATAACTAAACCAAAACAACAGTGAGAGACAAAAACTTTATGTCACCTTAAAGACTAACTGCTATATTTTAATGGTAGATCAAGTCACATGAAAGCTCACATGGATCACATGCTGCTTTTGACTTCAGCGAACTTCCAAATTCTTCTACAATCGCTATGTACTTCTGTGTAACGTTCTTGTCTGTGTGATCCCTGTACTGCCTGGAAGAGTGTTCTATTAATCTTAAACAGTTGCATACTTTATCTCCAGCAGAAAGGAATCTTGTAAATGTGCCTATTTATTTGTCCCTCCTAAAAAGGAACATCATTCAAACAGCTACCAGTTCTGACATTGCTAGTTATCAGTTGACCTGCATCAACATCAGTCTTTCTGGACTCTGCCCACTTGGGTTCTCTGTTCAGCAGAAAGCTAGACCTGGGAGGTAGAGCTGCAGCAATTTAATTTATTTTAAAAACACAAACAACAAAAACACATCTTAAAATATTTAAATATCCAATAAAGAAATCTAAGGAAAGAAAAGAAAAGAACAGAAAAGCCACATACATAGTGCACCCCACCGCTGGGACCATTAGGAGAAAGCCAACTACAGAGGTATCTTGTATAAAGGAATTAATTTGTTCCAAATGAAATTATGTTAATCAAATTTTCCTTTATACAAATTTCCCATAGGAATGCATTGAAAACGGAGTAATCCCTAATCACAGCCATTTTTATGTTGTACAGATTCATCCCATAGACGATTCTGTTAAGCAATTTTCCTCATCTTTGAATTTTTTTATGTTGTACAGATTTTATGTTATACAAGCCATTTGTTATACGAGGGTCCACTGTCTATCATTTACCTTTGTGGAGCAGCCTTGCTCTTCTAAAATGATGTAGACTTGAGTTAAACATTTTCCCTTCCCCTTTATTAATACAAAACCAACACATTTTCCCTACATGTCTACAAACACGCCTGTCAATTTTCCCATATTAACTCTTATAAGTTTATTGTCAATTCTTTTATCCCACATTTTCTTATGTCATTCAGTGAACAAAATATTACGAGTTATTTTCCATTTCCTAGCAATTATAATCAATCTTGCAGCTGTTAGCAGATCGGAAAGTAATTCTGTATTTGTCCAATTTCTGACCTCCTTCTCAATTATTGATAAAAGAATTTTACTCAGAAATGTTGGATATGACCTATAAAGCCCTATATGATTTGGATCCTGACCAGCTGAAGGACTATATCTCCAAAGAGCCTTCTTGGCTCTTAAGCTGTTTAGAGGAGGGCTTCCTCTGCATACTTTTACAGAGTCCTCTATTGGGAACATGGGAGAAAACCTTCTCTCTGTCCGTTCTCTAGGTTGTGGAGTGCCCTATCCTGGGGACCTAGATTGTCCCTGTTGCTCTTGCCTCTCCTATGAAAGGTTAGAACAATTTTCCAAAGGCAGGTTTTGAACAACTTGTGTTTGTGTTGTGTCATTACAGTTGTGACCGACTCTTCATGACCCCATGTCCATGGAGTTTTCTTGGCAGGAATACTGGAGTGGTTTGCCAGCTCCTACTCCAGGTGCCTACAGCACCTGGTATTCCCTGATGGTCTCCCATCCAAGTACTAGCCAGGGCCGACCCTGCTTAGCTTCTGAAATCAGGCGCGATCAGATGTGCTTAGGGCATCTAGGCAGCTTTTTAAACAACTTAATGGTCTTTTTTAAAGCTTTTTTTGGTGGTCCAGGTAGTGTTATTGTTTTATATGTTTTCAGTGTTTTGAAGGTGTTTCTAACAGTTGTAGCTAACTGTTTTGATAATACTGAGTGTTAAAGTATTTTTAGTGTCATGATTTATTGTGGTTTTAGGTTTGTGCTTTAATATCTGTGAGCCACCTTGCCTCCCTTAATTGGGAGATAGAAGGGATAAAATGGAATTGTGCAAACAAATATTAAAAGCTATAGGTTTGTGAAAAACTGTATTGTAAAAAAAAAAGGGAACTACTGACTCAATCAGCTGTAAAAAAAGTCACCTTTAGGAATATTCTTTGTTCTGTAAGTGCCCTTCTGTTTGTTGAGCACACCAAATATATAAGCCTTCCTTTGCTTTGACAATAGCAGCCAAGTACAGTACTGCATCATTACCTCAATTACTGATACCAGTAGGGCTGAAAATAGTGGTGTTTTGTTTCACGATTTGTGACTTAAATAACATTGTTAGAAACTGGGATGTGCTTAATGCTGATAAATTAGAAAATACATCAGACTGACTTCATAGGACAGTACATCCTGATGTGACATCAAGTTCACTCATAGCTGAAAGCTGCAGGTTGAGCTAAATTATATTTGGCAGATTTGCAAAGCAGCCTTTTATAGAAATTACGTCATTCAGCTCTTACTAATATCCTGTAACTTTCATTTTTAAAAACATATCATGGACCTCAGCCAGTTTCTGAAATAGAAAACTTTTAGTACAGCTATTATTCAATTTATGAGTGCTGAACAGCATTTTTATATATGCATCTGGCTTTTGATGCCAAATATATAAATAGCCAATTCCCCTTTGTATGTGGAAAAGGTATAAAGGTAGACCTTTATTTCATACTTACTATTCTCTGACCGTAATGAGATTATATTACTGGTTTATCTTGTCTGTGACCTTCACCAGATGCCTTCGCATGATTCATCCTTTCAAAAGTGAGCTGACTTCATTCTGGGAAACCCGAGTTTGGGGGCAGAACTATATACATGCTTTTGATTTGACCCAGTAATGAAAATAGTTTTTAAACTAATTTAAACAGCTGTATTAGACAACAGAATAGTATTTTTCAAGATCATGAAATTTATAAAGGAATCCTTGTTTGGTAATTGGTAATTTAAAAAAACTGTAGCATGGCATATGATACTCAATTTCTGATTATTTTCTCCCTGGAATAATTTATATGTGGACTGGGAAAAAAATACAGTATGAAAAAAGACAGAATGTTTGTTCATAGAAAAAAAGGTAGGATAGAAATTGGGAATATCTTGTGGGTCCTTCCTTCTCCTTTTTCTACAAACTCCACTCTTCTCTGTTGAACTCTAATCTCTATCCTGCAGTTTTATTCAACCCTAGCTCTATGGTCACATCAGCAGCACAAATCCTCTCTCAACCGGATTTCAGTGTAGAAGTAGCCTCCAAAAGAACACTAAGGCAATTGTAATTAGTGGGTGACATGGAAGGAGCCTCCCTGAAGAATGTCAACACTTTTGGGTGTCCCTTGAGCACCCACAGCACCTGCTTGGCTGATCCTTCCATTCCAGAAGTACCATTATGAGGTACCACAACCACCATTGGATGAGTTTGATTATATGACTTTGACAGTGGCCTGCAAGTGGTCGCCAATAGCAAATGGGTCCTTGCCAGGACCAAATATAACTATAGTCTCTGTTGATGTGAAAGGGTTGTCAGCACCCAAAGAAAACCAATTGTGTCAGCTATGCCAGACCCATGATTATGATATACTTTTTATTCAGGAAACTCATAGAAATAGCCACGAGTGATGCCCTGAAATACCTAGGCCCTAGGGAACGAATGGCCAACCTTTTAGAGACCAAGTGCCCAAACTGCGATTCAGAACCCACTAATTTTTTTGCAAAATGCCAATACAGGTGGCTGTGAAGGGGCAATGTCGGGTGCCCACAGAAAGGGCTCTTAGTGCCACCTTTGGCACCCATGCCATAGGTTGGCCAATACTGCCATAGTGTAAGGCTTGAAGCTGAGACACCCAGTAGACAACACCGAAGCACTGTTATAGTCAAGTCTGACCTCCAAATATTATCTATTGCCATCACAAGACAGGATGGTGTAGAGATAATAAAAGCGGAGATACATAATTGCATAGTCTCCTCCATTTATAAACTACCTAATTGCAACCTCTTCCTTTAAACCTCCAGGCAATTTTCATAAGTAAAAAATAGATTTTATATTCTGAGACTTCAGTCGCCACAACAGTATCAGGGGTATGCACTTGATGACAGAGATGGAGGAGCTGTGATAAAATAGGTGGAAACAACACAACTGCCCCTGATTCTCTATGACAAACCTCCATCATCTTTCACCAAAGGATTGTGGCAAAATTCTGTAAATAAATAAATAAAATAAATGAGATGGTTGTAATCTTGAAAACAAGAAGAGGTGTGAAACACAAGAGAAGCAGCTTGAAACATTTTTTTTCGTAAATGTATTTGTTGTGTAGATTGGGAGAGCTTCCAGAGTAATCCGATGGGGGTGGAAGGATTTTTGTCCTCCGTTCCCCATCTCACCTGGCTATTCAGCCTAGAAAAAAGGTCTATTGCTACCAAGGCCAATGTCTTTTCCTATACTTTGTTTTCTTGAAGGACAGTTTTCCTCCTGGGACCAAGGAGGGAGAAGGAAGGATTGGGGATACACCTTCTAAGAGGACAATAATATGATAATATTCTTTTTAGATGCCCCAAGTGCAAATTAGATCCTGTTTTGTGTTAGAGTTCATAGTCTTCTTTATCCTTTCATCCTTTCAGCCGTTCTCCATCTTTTGCCACGTTTCCTCTTTTCTTCTTTCTAGACATTCTTCATTTTCTCCCTTGTTGCTAATTCTTCCCCTCCCCCTGATCCTTAACCCTAAAGCTGCCCCTTTCTTTGTGCCTCCTTATGGATTCTCCTTCTGTATTTTCTTCTTTAATTACTTCCCTCTCCCTCTTGTGCCTTACCCTCCAGCCCTTCCCCCTTGCCTGCTCATTGTTTTGGACCCCCTGCGCTTGCTATGGTGTGTCACTTTATTTAATTTTAAATTCAGTTTATGGAATTAATAATACAGTGGTACCTTGTATAAAGGAATTAATTTGTTCCAAATAAAATTATGTTAAGCAAATTTCCTTTATACAAATTCCCAGAAGAATGCATTGAAAACGGAGTGATCCCATTTTTATGTTGTATGGATTTTCCCCATAGGTGATTATGTTAAGCAAATTTCCCCTATCTCCTGAATTTTTATGTTGTGCAAATTTTATGTTATACAAGCTGTTTGTTATACAAGGGTCCACTGTAATTAGATGGGAATAATTACTTGAAGGCAAATGTGTACATTTTGGAGTTGGAAGTGGGTGCTGAGTGTTCTGAAAGGCAAACCAAGTGTGCCCTTTTCTGCTTTTCCATATACAGTATTCTCTTCATAGTCTGATTTTTCAAATACCTTCTATTTTCTCTCTTTATTTCCCCCTTCTTTTTTTCAGTGCTTGAAATTGAGCCTTTGTTCACTGATGATGAATGTTGGCATCTTGCTGTTCAATTCCATCTAGAGTGTGCATACACGTTTTTGAATTATTATGAGTATAAAAAAGCCAAAGAACACTTCCTCGCAGCTCAAGACACGACCAAGTTACAAATTGAATTGACAGGTACGTTTCTTTTCCACATTCGTGAACATCTGAACATTAACTGGGTTGGACTGCTTGAAACTTCTAAAAGGAGGATGGAGAAAACAGTGAAGAAGGCTGAACAATGGGTTGTTTCCTTTTGTGGCACCGAGGAATCATTGGTTCGGTTCCATAATTTAAGGGTCCTTGGTCACAATTCCTTAACCTGTTAATTTTGCCAGTGCTTCTTACGAATTTTGCCTTCTTCGTTCTCTTACAAAGTTGATATGCGATGTATTTGAAGGAGTGAATATAGTGGTCTAAGAAATGCTGTCATGGATTCACAAATGCATTGACAAAACTCGAATCTGCATATGTAGAAGTGCTTCTGTCCTACTTTGTAGGACAGGGATGTGCAAACTGCAGCTGGCAAGTTCCCAACAACCTTCACAGACACAGTGGCTTTTTGTCATACTTGCACACCTGATGCTCCCAACTTTTTTTTAAACTTAAAAAGGCATCTGACGCCCTCTAGAGGGCACAGAAGGTTGTTTTGCTACATATTCACCCTGTCAGTCTTGTCTTAAATTGGGAGAGGGACTCCCCACCTCCCACCCCACACAAAATGGAAAATGATTTCCATTCACTTACAGTTTTATGGAAGAAAGGTCTCCCATAGGCCTAAGACTGTCGAGAGCATGCTCACAAAGAAAAAAAGATATGTTGTAGGGTTTGGAGAAGGCTGTTCAAGGCTCCAAGTATTCCCCATTGAAGTATAAACAAAGGTAGCCATATTGGTCAACAGCAAAACAAAACCACAATCCAAAGGAAGATAATAACTTTATTAGGACCAACTGAAATTCCTTACCTGGCCAGTTTTTTTTTTAATTTCCTTGCTTCTTCTCCTCTTTCTGTCATTTTTACACCACGTAGCTTAAAGAGGTGTTACAGAAATGCATACATTTTTAGTCAAGCCTGCTAGTGGATTTTAGATTTCATTTAGTTCTTACTGGGGTATTGTCCACATATACACACGCACGCACACAGCATGGTTTGTTCATAGCCTTAATGGCAAGTTTGGCTTTGAGAATATGCTGGCTATGTGCAGAGTCAGACTATTTATTTATTATTTTTATACTGTATTTGTATACCGCGCCAATTTCCCAAAAGGAACTCTGGGCGGTTCACATAAAAGACATAAGAAATAAAAATAATAATATTATTACTATATAATACTGTTATATAGTAATTAATAATAATAATTACTATATAATATTATTCAGCACTACAGGCTATTTTACAAATTAACTCCAGGTAGTAAATGCAGTCACACTGACCAAGTATACTGGCCCTGGAGGTGACAGAATCTAACGGAGGTCCATGTCTGAAGGGAAAGTGTAGTTCCTGGCCATTCCGGCCAGCATCTCCGCAATCAGAACTGTTTGCAAGCGATTGGAGCTTTTCAGACCTAGGGCAGCATGCCATGGGGTGGGGCCTGTAGGCGTTTCCTTCAGTAAAGCTGTGTCTCCTGAAAATAAGATGATTGCTGGGGATGGGGAAAAAAATCTAGTGAGAAGTTGTAAGATGGCTTCAGCAGCTAAAAACAGGGGTTCCCGGCCTTGGTTCCACATATGTTCTTGGACTGCACCTTCCAAAAATCCTGGCCAGCACAGCTAGTTGCTGAAGGTTGCTGGGAGTTTTAACTAAGACCATCAGTGGTTTCAAGCTTGGGAACTACTGAGCTAATCAGAGCAGCAGCAGCAGCAACAACAACAACAACAACAGCAGCAACAACAACAAAAACCTCTGGTGGTGATTCCTTCTTTCTTGTAGGTTGGTGCTTTAGTTTGTGAGATTGAAAAGGCAGGGCATATACTTTCTTTTTATCTTTTGGCTAGGGGTGTAGGAGGGAAAGAGGAGTAGGTGAACATTCCCCACAAGCTCTCCATTTTGGGGGGAGGGGGTAGTGTAGTGGCAGCATGTGGGAGGAGAAGTGCTGCATCTTTCATGGGTCTTAAAAGGAAAGCCATTGTCCAAAGCCACTGCGGTGTGTCCAAAATCCCTTACTAGGCGCTGTCTTCCAGTGGCCTTGCCAAATCAAATGTGTTGGACCGACAACATCATTCCCATCCATCAGGACCCTTCTTCGTTATATTTGGATGGCCCCAGATTGGGCAAGGCCACTCCCACTGTTTTTGAATTAGTTTCATATAATCTTCAGCACCACTGAGTAGTTCTCTGATTACTTGAGTACATTTGCACCAATTTCAGTTACCCTTTGCCCACCGCCACATCTTTCTTCTTATTTTGTCTTTTAAGTCGCATGCTCTGTGAATAGTTATATGATCTGAAGGAGTTGCCAATGTTGTGAGGTGGGTTTATAACTTGCAGCTGTTGAGTAGAGGTGAAGAAGGAGTTGACTGTTGTCTCCCTAACGAGCCTATTCAGGCCATTGTTCATCTTAGGAGCCTAATTCAGGCCAAGAGGTCAAAGCTGACTATAAGATGGAGTACTAGCTGTATTCAGACCGATGAAGCTGTTTGGATGAACAGCGAAACCTTTCTATCTCAAAAAAGAAAGAAAAAAAAAGAAAAAAGAAGCCCAGTAGCCATGACTCAACTTCCAGATAAACTCACCTGGATGATGGAGAATCTTCACAGACATACTGAGCAGGGAATCTTTTCGAGCAAGCCTTTTTAGAACAGAATGCAGCTGTGCTTTTATAAACATGAAGTGGTTGAGAGTCTATCTCCTTTGATCTTTTGTTGGGGTTGGTATTTCTGATTTCAAACACATTAGGCCTTGCTGAGCTACAAAGTGTGGCACTGTCACTTGCAATTCCTACCTGGAAGAGAGATGTTCATTTGCAAGTAGATATAATTAAATTGTATAATGGAACATGGTTGTTTCTTTAGGATTTGCAAGGCACTGTTACGATAGAAATTATGTGATATTTTGTAGAGAAATAAAAGCTGGTCATTTATGCGTTTTAGAATATATTCTAAAATGCATATTCCTCAATTTTTAAAAAATTATTTATATATTTATTTTTATATTTATATACCGCACCAATTTTCCAGAATGGAACTCTGGGCGGTTTACAAAAGAACAACATATATACACTTAAAATACAAGTTCAAATCAAATAATAAAAAGGAAGGAAGGAAGGAAGGAAGGAAGGAAGGAAATAAAGATCTGCTGACCTGCCACATCAGTATAAGGAAGCAGTAATGGGAACACTAGCATGTGCCTCTTTGGGAAGAGGAGTCATAAGTCCGCTATAACTGAAATGTTTAGTTCCCAGTTTCTCCAGTCATATAATGCTGGAGAACCAGAATTGCTTGGGAGATGCCACATTGGACGATATAGACCAGCAGCCTTGCTTCCATTTTCTGTGGTCTTTCTTCTCCAGCACTTATAAGGGCTCCATTTGCTCTGCAGTTAAAGGCTGCTAACAAATTACCCCCTCAGTGCTGCTGCCTACTTAGAGAAGGTCACTGTTGATATAACTATATATGCTTTCGTAGTACGTCCATAGCTGGTTTAAACGTAAAACCTACTGGTAAATTTTAACATGATTGTGTTTCTTTGCTCTGCTTATAAGGCTATAATGAGTACTGTATATACTCGAATATAAGCCTAGTTTTTCAGCCCTAATTTTGGGCTGAAAAAAGGGGTCCTCGGCTTATATTCGGGTCAATACTTTTAGCCACTGAGGCAAGTTTGGGTCGGTGGCTAAAAGTCATTTTAAACATTGTGCGCCACTTCTCTTGACCCCCCCATGTTTAAAATGACTTTTAGCCACCAACTCAAGCACTTGCCTCGGTGGCTAAAAGTCATTTTAAACATCACACACAAACACAGCTCACAAAGGAGGAGTTGCTAGGCCCTGCTGCATTTCCCACCCTAGGCTTATACTTGAGTCAATAAATTTTCCCAGTTTTTGGGTTTAAATTAGGGGCCCTGACTTATACTCGGGTCGACTTATACTCGAGTATGTACGGTACATATTCTCTTTGCCTGTGCATCTCTATAGTGGCTATTCCTTTAAGATTCCCTTTCCAAGGAGAAAGGTGGGGTAAAAATACTCTAAAATAAATAATAAATAATAATCTTGCAGAATAATTCCTTGTAAGTTGTAAGAGTGAGAAAACAGTCTCTGCAAAGAACGAAACATGAAGGTGTTTTGGTGAAACCCCAACCCCTATGCCCACTTGTGGATCATTCTGTAAAATTCAGTAGTACAGTGGTACCTCTTAAAACAAATTTAATTTGTTCTACAGGTCAATTTGTTTTAAGAAAATTTGGTCTTATGAAACACAGTTTCCCATAGGAATGCATTGAAAATGGATTAATCCATTCTGGAGGCTATGGATTGCTTCATTTTATGAAGATTTTGTCTTATGCAACACTGTTTCCTATGGGAATGCATTGGGAATAGCTTAATCCATTCCAGAGACTAGAATAAAGACAAAAATAACCAGGTTTTTTTCCCTGGGTACATGCAGAATGGTTTTTTTTTTTTGTTTTTCAGAGCATCCCATAGGGAATTTTTGGTCATGCGAAACATGCCTATTCCTGGAAATTTTTTTCTTTTTTGTCTTACAAGGTGTCTTAAGAGGTACTACTGTAACTGAGTGGTTTGAAAATGCTGATACCCCACCTCTTACCTATTATAATGTTATTATTTTGCTAGCAGACCTATGAAGAACACTAAGTAGGAGAAAAATTAAAATCTACACAACATTTTTCGTTGCTTAAACTTTTCCCGAGTCTTCCAGCTGGAAGGACATTGTTCTTAATATAATTCTCCTCACGGAAGTAATCTGTGAGTTCATGCCAGAAAAGAAAGACATATGAATTGTACAACTTAATCTTGAAGAACACATAGCACCTGCTGTATTTTAAATTATTTAGTGTGCTGATGTCAAATGGTGAGTTATGCATAACTTTCCAAGAGTGTCATAAACTTAACACTTTATAAGTCTTCATCGTTTGAATCTGATTTATTCTGTTGCTGCTTAGCTCCTAAGATACTGTACCTGGAATAATACCACTAGGTATCTTAGGAGCATTTCTATATTATTACCACAGCTTGATCAACAGGTTTAATGAGATTCAATGCTAAACCAGATGTGATATTAAATATGTCTTCCTATTTAACTTGCATTGTGTGTGTGTGTGTGTGTGTGTGTGTGTGTGTGTGTGTGTGAGAGAGAGAGAGAGAGAGAGAGAGAGAGAGAGATGTAAATAGCATATGGTTCCAGAAGGGATCTCTTCTCAATAAAGCAGCATATGAGAAGGGATATTCCTCACCACACCACCCAGGACCAGAGCAGGGGAGTGGAGGGTTTAATTTCCCCTTCCTACTTGCTATGACCATTATAAATAATTCACGCTTCTCGTGATTTTAATAAGGAATGTACTTTCACCATATCTAATTTGGCCCTCAGTATGTATGTATTTCTTTTGCTAGACTTCTAACCATGAGATATATTCAATCAATGTCTTTCTTTTATTTAGGCAGGCAGTATGGTATGTGACCACCACTGCCCATCCATTGTTGATGATGACCCTTATGCCCTCATGACTTCCTTCTTTAATCTCCTTCCCCTTTCATTGATTGCTTTGCTACCAAAACCTTTTATAACTTGTGCAGCTCTTGCTCAGTGGTCTCGCATAACCTCGCCGTTCTTCCAAGACTAGCCACCTTTGACTTTATTGCTTGGCTTAAACGGGACTAATCTTTGTTTATCTGTTCAACAGCAGATAAATCTTTGTTTATCTGTTCAACAATAAACATAGTTAGTGATGAATGGAAACCCTATTGTTTTATTATTGGCTGTGTGGACTGTTATAGTACAGCTCCTCTGTACATTCAAAAACAACACAAGACATTTTGGACTACATAGAGACCCAAAGAATTAAGTCTCTGAGTTTACTTATTTGACTTTTGAGTGAACAATTTAGTCTGCCCACGTGGTCCTACATCGGCTGTAGATTTCCATTTTAGAGAAGGAGATTTAGTAAAAAAATTCATAGAAGTAAAAAAAGTGGGTTGAGCCACGTGACCAGAAAAACAAATTCAAAAGTAGGCTAGGTGATACCTTTATTGGTCACTAGCTTACATTTTTTGTTTTAGTAGTGACCAATAAAGCTATCACCTAGCCTACTTTTGAATTAGTAAAAAAAAAAATCTGTAGGTCTATCTGGAGTTCAAATGATAGAACAGAGATGTTATTTTGGTGGCAGCATTCTGATTAGTGAAGTTAAATGGAACTTCCCAATGCCAAGGAGAAGATTTATGGTTGTAGCTTCAGTGTGAGCTAATGAAGGATCTCTGGAAGTGCTTGAGTTCTGTGGGTGGAAAGAAGAAGCTATATTTTATCACAGTGCTGTTACGTCAGTAGAATCAAGGCCAAGAAAGACTTAAATTGATGTCTTCCAGCTCGGTTTGGACTTGATCATTAAAGAAAATGGAGGCATCCAAGATGAATAACAGTGATGAAAGATGTTAAGGCAGGATGTTATGAGCTGATCAGTTTTGTTTTAATGCAATTCCTGTGCTGATTTACTACTGAAATGGGCAACTACATCTTTAATGCTTTTGTGGACTGGCTTGTAGTAATTGGCATAAAAACAAACTTTGTGCTTAAAAACACATATAGTTCTGCCACATTAAAAGGGAAAAATATTTTCTGTCCCAGCTATGTTTGGGTTTTCATCAGCTTTGTCAAAATAAATATTTTATGAGTCGGCTGTAAATCACTACTCAGAAGGACTCACACTGACTCAGTGATAATTCATAATTCATTGATTTTGCAGTTCTATAATTAGAGAAGGTTGCCTTTTGTTCCTTAAATTGTAGTTAAAATTTGAACATCCTCTTGAAACTGTGATTAAAAATAGTCCCAAAACATGTTTTACCTTCTATGATAAAACATGAGAAATTTAACATTTTACTCATATGTATTAATAGTGCCTACTGATCTTTTGCATGAAGATCTATGCTGAAAATGACAACTACGACCGAGAGGTGATTTGTTAGAACAGTTCAAACTTTAATTCTACAAAGTTTCAATTTTTTTAAAGAAAGCAACCCTGTTTATATTAAATGTTCATTAATTAAATTTATATCTCATATTTATGCTATGAAAAATAGTCCCCCCCATCTTGCTATCAGTAAAAGAAACAATAATTAAATAAATACAAGAACAGTCCCAATATAAAAACAGAGCAGGAACATATCAACAAAGGAACAGAGACCATTCAGCAAGCCAGATAATATGCACCAAAGCCAGTTTAAGTGCCAGTGCCTGTCTGAATAATAATAATAATAATAATAATAATAATAATAATAATAATAATAATAATAATAATAATAAT
>JAHTLZ010000275.1:30271068-30375900 GCA_023846285.1 Phrynocephalus versicolor | reverse complement strand
TGATGATGATGATGATGATGATGATGATGATGATGATGATGATGATGATGATGATGATGATGATGATGATGATGATGATTTCTTTTACAGCATAGATTTTCAAAAGAACAACCCAGTTCATAAGCTTACAGAGGAGGAACTGCTGGCTTTTACATCAGTAAGTCACTTGTCTATGTTTTCCTTGAATTTTTTTGGTGTTCTGTTTAAGCCTTTCTACCTTCAAGTGGATATTGCATGAATCAAAAAAAGAGCATCCTCCAGGTTTATTGTATTTGGATGGAGGGATATGGAAAGGACTTTGGTGCATGCAAAGTGGTACGTGTACAAGTGTTTCCACACCATTGGGAATCCCTTTAAGATTACAATCCCCAAACGTGGAAGGATCCAACCCTACACTGTTTCTCCCTGCAAACTGCAATGAATTTCTGCTCAAGACTCTCCAGAGTGGGGGCAGGAGCTTCATCATTCTGTCCCAGTTGTGTGCATACACACTCACACAGCAGAGTTAACACCACTTTCCCTACTGCTCCGAAGAACCTCACAAACTGTCAGAGCAGATTCTTCATGGGGCAAAAGTAATTGTCCCCAAATATATGTGGGGGAATAACTGAAGATCAGCCTCACCCTCACTGCACCAGGAGAAATGCTGTTCTAAGCCAGAAGCCTTTGGGGGGTGGCCTAAAATAGAACCTAATTTATTTTAAGGAGTTTGTTGAAAAGACTTTATACCCAGCATTGCTTAGACCTCTATAAAGTGATGTTTTGAGTTGGACTATAGCATGTTGTTATAATCCTGGGGGCACTTTGTTATCCTTCCTCTTCCTGGGGCCTTCCAGTTGGGTTTAACGGCCATCATCCTCAGATAGCATCACCAATGGACATGCAGGATGGGGTGATGGGCCCTGGAGTCCAACACTTCTGTGTGGCACCAAATTTTGGGAGGCAGCTGCAGGCGAAAACTCATGTTACTTGAGTATCCTGTGGTAATGAGCTGATGCATTTTCTAAGGGCACTTCCT
Source organism: Phrynocephalus versicolor (assembly GCA_023846285.1). Taxonomy (NCBI): domain Eukaryota; kingdom Metazoa; phylum Chordata; class Lepidosauria; order Squamata; family Agamidae; genus Phrynocephalus; species Phrynocephalus versicolor. The sequence continues at coordinate 30,374,882 of JAHTLZ010000275.1, read as the reverse complement.
GTGATGCTGAGAATAGAGCTACTACCTTAATAAGCATGATATCAGAACATTCTCATCTCCTCATGGCTGAGATCCAGAGGCTACTTAGAGGATTCTCTATTTTAAGGCCTTCCCTCTATCTGTCAGAATGCCAGTCTGTCTTCATTTGTCTTGCTTTTCCCCTCTCTGCTGCCTTTTCATTATTAGAGGAGTAGAACAAAAGTTCTCTCATAGTGAATTTAATGAATGCACTTTGTTCTTCTTAACTTCTAAAAAGAAAATTTAAAAAATTATGATACCTGGAAGGCTTGATTAGTAGGTTGACTTGATGAATTACTTTGATGTACATGCTGAATTTTTGATCTAATATTCTTGTGGAGATCATGCCAGGGAAGAAATGAACTATGACAGCTATATGCCTTCTGCGGCAAACATCTATCTTAGTATGCTCTTTTAGATACACAATTTATTGTGTGCTTCTTAAAGTCATATGCTGATCCTTTTAGCAAATTCTTCATAACAGGAGCAAACTGTGTATTATTATTCTGCCATCTAGTGGTTGATCATTTGAATATTTTACCAGTTCATCTACTGTCGCTCAATGAATACCTGTTTTGGTTTATTTGCTTAATTTCAAAGAAACTAGATTTCAGCACCTGTGGACAATGTGTTGCAGTAATTACAGTAATATGCTTTAATATTGATCTAAAGATTTGTTCCTTCTGTGAAATTGGTTATATGGAAGAAACATTTCAAAATACCTGTGTGGACTTTTAACACTTATACAGTGCAGGAAACCAAGCGTTGAAAACATAATTAAGTTTCCAGATGTCATATGCCCTCTGCCAGGAGCTTCTATGGTATCTGCCAACTCTGTAAAACACATCACAGTTGCAAGTACCTCCTTGGTTTATATAAACACTCATTGCAAAAGGAGGATTGGTCAATTAAATTAAGGTTGATATTTGACCTTTGCTCTTTTAACATCATATACTGTACACTGTTTTGTGTATGTGTGAGCAGGCATCTTCTCAGCCTACATGTGGATTCCTAAATCTGCAGGCTGGTTAGATGGTTGTCATACATTCATCTGATATCTACTTAATTATAGCTATCCTGAAGAAGGGAGGATTTTCAAGATACCTTGAAGCAGCAGAATCCATGTAGAGTCTCTTAAAGCAAATACCAGAGCATGGGTTTTGTGTCCTAGAACTGTGTTCTAGATCAAGGGAGATGACTGTTTGGAAGGCCCACTGATATTTAGAACTTATTTTGTAAATACATATATTGGTTTAACAAGGCCCATGTGTCTTAGATGGTCATCCCCTGCCTTGCTCCTTCAGTTCTAGTTGACTCACAGTAACATCAAACAGCACCAATTACTGTACAACATTCAGAAATAATTAAAATCCTTTCTTGGAAAACAGCAATGGTACTTGCACAGCCCCATCTTCCATTGTTTAGTCTATTAGATGCTTCTGTTGTGGTTTAACAGCTTTATACATGGGTTGGGGTTACAAAGTCTGAACATTTTGGAGCTAGATATTCTAGATATGGCGGAGTTAGTCACTACCACTAAGAAAAATATATTTGAATTGTGAAAGGAAATGGTTATGGTATGTTCAGAGCACACAATTGAATTCTTGATTGTAGCTTTATCTACAGTTGTGTCGAATATTAGCTAAATGCAAAGGATAATAGTTCTGGTTTTCAAGAACATCTGCTTTTTGCAACAGTATCTTTGAAAATATAAATTCTCTACCCTATTTTTGCTTTAGATTGTGTAATTTAAAGATAGTTGTTTTGTCCTTTTACAGCGTAAAGGCAGGAGAGGTGATACCTTTATTAGACCACTAAAAATATTCCTATTTGTTTGATTTTTTTTTTAAAGTGGTCTAATAATGGAGGGGCATGGTGGCTCAGCACTGAAATCGGTCGGCTGCCAAGTCAGCAGGTTGGCAGTTCGAATCTCAGGTGCCATGCAGCAGAGTGAGTTCCCACTGTTAACCCCAGCTCCTGCCAACCTAGCAGTTCGTAAGCATGTAAATGCAAGTAGATAAATAGGTACCTCAGTAAAAAGCGGGAAGTTAAACAGTGTTTCCTTGCAGCCACGCCAGCCATATGGCCACTAACTTGCACAACACTGGCTCTTTGGCTTGAAAACGGAGATGAGCACCACTCCTGGAGATGGACATGACCATCAGGCATATGCCGGGGGGGGGGGGACACCTTTACCTTTACCTTTACCTTTAATAAAGGGATAATCTCCCCAGCAGTTGTAAGGACACCATGGCTTGCTTTATTTTTTTCCAGAACTTTGAGAGTACCACAAAAGGCCACATACACATACACATTGATATACATACACATACTACCACCACTGCCACCAGGGACATAGAATGGACAATTAACATTAACCAAGCAGTACCGCAAACTGATGAAAACTGCTTGCATCCACTAGATAACATAGTTTGGCTTTAATTGGCTTATTTTGCCTAGCTGGTACAGTATGACCCCCACATCTGCTGATTCACCAACTGCAGATTCCGTTATCCACGGTTGGTGACCAGTGGGGGGTGGGGGGAAGGAGGGGGGAAAATTAAAAATAAAACTGATTTCTGCCTATGCCTGCCACTTTCCTCACTGCCGTGACGGCCAGCACACGCCAGCCAGGCACCCTCCAGAGGGGTGGGGTGGGAACTCACCTAGTTGGCCAACCGACCTTTGCACTTCCCGGTCAGGTCCCAGGCGGCAGACGGGAAGTTTTGAGCTAGCAGTGGTGGCAGTAAGTTTTTTCCCTATCACCGCTGCTGACGCCACTGGCCAGGCACCCTCCAGAGGGATGAGGTGGGGACTTTAAAGACCCACCTGGGCCTTTGAATTTTCTGCTCAGGTCCTGGGTGGTGGATCGGACGTTTGAGCAGGAAGTTCAAAACTTCTAATCCACCGCCTAGGACCCAACCAAGAAGTTCAAAGGCTGGTTGGCCAGGCACGTGAGTCCCCACCCCACCCCACTGGAGGGTGCCTGGTTGGCCTGCGGCAGTGGCAGTGGCAAGGAGAAGGGCAGCGGGCAGCAGTGGTGGTAAGTTTTATTTTTATTCCCCCCCCCCTTCTCACTGCCGTTGGCCGGCCAGCCACCCTCTGGAGGGTTGGAGAACCTGCCTGGCAGGTCCTTCACCCCTCCTAAGGGTGGCTGGCTGGCTAGCAGCGGCAAGGAGGGAATAACTTTTTTCATTTTCTTTTCTCCTTGCAGTGGCCAAGCCCTGTGGCGAGGAGAAAGGGAATTGTTTTTCTTCCCTCCTTGCCATTTGGAGGGTGTCAGGGGCAAAAGCTTTTGACGTGGTACCCCACCACCTTTATAACCACTGTCAACCTGGATAAGAGTTTTCACTATTCACGGGGGTTCCTGGAACTAATCCCCTGTGGACACAGCTGTCCTACTCTATATAAATTCTGGCCTCAGCACATTCCAATAGAGACTGGCACATTTCTGCACTTCCTTTTTCCTAGCCAAATAAGGAATGTTGCATTTCGCATGGAAGACAATGGGTGTTTGTTGGGGGGTGGGGCAGGGATGCAGCTTGTTTTGGTAGTTCTTTGTTTGAAATGTGGAGAAGAAATATCCAATCAAATGTTACCAAGGGTGAAGTTTGAAACTACATACCCTTAAAGTGGCTTGCAACCACCGTTTGAACTCATATTAAGATATTTACCTGGCAGACTTCTGTCATGAATTTTTGGGACTCTCATTATCCCTTAATATCAGTGCATAGTTTGATTTTTTTTTTTAGTGGTCTGTTAAAAAGTAGGTTGGGTTTTAATTGTTTCATAGATTAGCAGAGTTATGCAGTGGTGTGGAAAGATAATTGCTAAGCACAGATTTGAAGCTAGGAGACAGAAGTAAACTTTAGCAGGAAAGCTTGTATTACAAAAACATACACAAATACACGAGGTAAAACACACAGCATAAGTATTACAGAGTAGTGGGGAAACTGCACATCTCACGAAAAAAGCAGCCCCAAAGCAAAATGGGTTACAACCCTGCCTTCTATACATATGGCAGACATCATATAAACCAGGGCTGACCAGCTTTGAACAGGCCAAGGTCTACTTTTTCTGGCCCAAAGTGCCTGAGGGCTACTGCATTAATACCTCTACTTAAGAATTTTATCCATTCCAAGCGCATGCTCATGAGTAAACATTTTTGTAAGTAGAGCAGTGGTTTCCCATAGGAATGCATTGATATCTGTTCCCTCCGGAATGGGTTAATTGATTTTCAATGCATTCCTATGGGAAGCCTGACCATATACATGCTTCCCTTGCACCCGCTCGATCATCTGGCCAGCGGTGGGAGCAAGCGACCACCCCATGGCACTTGAACTGCCCATCTCGGCTGAGACAGTGGGCTGGCAGACCTAGAACTTTGCTGAGGCAGTGGTGGTCCTTGGGTTGGGGGAGGTAGAGATGGAGAACTTAATCCCCTCACTTTTTTATTGCTGTCTGGCGGGCTACTTTTGAACCCTTCATGGGCTACCAGTAGCCTGCGATCTACCTGTTGGGCAGGCCTGATATAAACCAATCACATGAGTACACATAGGCAAACAATGTTAATCAATTATCGATAGCACCTAGATATAATTATTCTGACCTTTTCATGCGATTACACTATTCACCTGTGTCTTGGCAAATGACTATGCATTTATGCACAGAAACCATTTTGAATCTGTTAAATATTATATGTCATACGTTTTATTAAAAGTTACATTGCTTGACATGGTCTAATAAAGGCATCACTGCATTTGTACTGAGTAATTTAGATACGCTTCTTTCAATTAAAACGCAGATGTTCCCCAGAGCACCTACCGACTCTAGGAACGTATTGAAAAAGTAATGTCGGCATTCCATGTGCCTAAGGAAGTGGATTTTTATCCAGTGAAAGCTCACACTGAAACAAATCTGTTAGTCTTGAAGATGCCACTGCTTCTCTCTCTCTCTCTCTCTCTCTCTCTCTCTCTCTTTTTGTCCCCCCCCCTTTAATTTTTTCAACATGCTGAGACATGGCTGCCTGACTGGAAAAAGAGACAGTTTTCCGAGAGGCAGGAAGAAATAATCTGGAATGGGCAAGCAGGAGTCTAGGATTACAGACATGCCACATTCGAAATCATGTTGTGGTTTTCAAGATCTTGCTGTTCAGTGCAAGACTCATAGTATCAGATTTCCAGTACAGTCGTCCCCCGCCATTTCGCATTTCATGTACTGTGGTCCCGGTATATACTGGGACCACAGTATATGAAACAAAGGGTTCCTGGAGCAAGCTGCATGTGCCCATTTGAGGCCTCCTGCACTTACCCCAGGACTGGTGGTGCCCCAAACGGGCCTGTGATGGGTTTCCCGGGTCTGTCGAAGGCCCCACAAGTGGTTTCTAGCAAATAGGAAGTCATCTCTGGGAAACCAGAAGTGCCTTCTGGATCACACAAAACCACTTCTAGGGCCTCCGACAGGATTCCCGGGCATGTTGGAGGCCCCAGAAGTGGTTTCCGGATAACCAGAAGTGATTTCCAGATCACTGGAAACCACTTCTGGGGCCTCCGACAGCCTGCGAAGCCTGTTGGAGGCCCGTTCAGGGGTACGCCAGGCCTCAGGTAAGTGTAAGAAGCCCCAGATAGGGCCCCGGGTCCTGACCTGACCCAGCATCCACATATTGCGGATTTTCCTTTATCGCGGGTCATGTTGGGTCCCTAACTCTCATGATAGGCGGAAGATGTGGTGGAAGTATGTGGTGGAAGGATGTGGTGGAAGGATGATGATGATTTAGCTCAATACAGGGTAGGAAGAACTGTTATAGGATAGAAGGCGTAAGGGCGAGGTTTGCCAACATGGCACGGTGCATGCAACATCTTTGGAACACGCTCCAAAGTGGGATGCTTCAGTGATTGTTGGCCAGGATCTACATTGTACCTCCCAGTTTCTTTGAGAAAGACAGGATATAGAGCAGACCCAATGCATGCCTGCTTCCATTGGTTTCCAGTGCATCCTCTTAAAAACCTTGTGCCGTACAAACCTGCTCTGTAGCACTATGAGATGTTCTGGAGCCAACTTTTGGTGTCACAGAAGGATGCAACAGGAGTGAGAAGGAAATCCCTCTCTGCTGGTGGTGGATACAGAAATACTCCCTTGACTTTTGGGCCTATGAAAGAAACTTTCTAACTTTGTCTTTGCTGACTGCCTGTGCTTGCTTGAGGAAATGCAGATTTTTTTAAAAAAAAATCAGGCAACATAATTGAAAAGATTAAGGTAACAGGGAAATTAATGGAATGTTGTCTGGTTTGATGTTTGCTCAGCCCTCTACTTTCATTTTTTCCTTATTTTCCATAAATGTTCAAATCATGTTGAAATATAAGGAGGACAACCTGCCATCCCTACTTTTTCCTCACCTCTGCTTCTTTCCTAATCTAACACATGTCCTGATTTCTCTGGTTACTGTTTTAGTGCTTCCCTCTCCACTGTAGTTTGATGGTGAGCAAACAGAGATACAGTGGTACCTTGTATAAAGGAATTAATTTGTTCCAAATGAAATTATGTTAAGCAAATTTGCCTTTATACAAATTTCCCATAGGAATGCATTGAAAACAGAGTTGTACCTAATCGCGACCATTTTTATGTTGTACGGCTTCACCCCATAGGCGATTCTGTTAATCAAATTTCTCCTATCTCTGGAAATTTTTATGTTGTACAAATTTTATGTTATACAAACCGCTTGTTATACGAGGGTCCACTGTATGTTGTAAATAAAACGATCTTGGGGCTAGATGGAAGGAACCATGATCAGAAGGAAACGGGTTATAGTGTTGAACATATGTAATAACCTGCATATGTGTTTAGCTAGTTGTTTATTAGGTAGAGGTTGTAGATGTTTTCACACTTGTATTTGTGAAAGAGATTGCAGATGTAGAAGACCATGGCCTGATTTCATTTTGCTTTTCTCATGTAGGGTTCTGGCACAAGGCATAAAATAGCCTTTCAGCAGGCAGAAAATGTATTGCTAGGAGACCAATTTGAATTTCTGTACCTTTAGTACTATAAAATGAATGGCATTCATTTTTCAGCTAAAGTTCTTTTCTGAGATAAAGCAGAAGTACCTCACAGTATTTCTATCAAATTCAGATTAGTTTTTATTATAACCAATGGCCATTATATCTATATACATATACAAATACAATAAAAGCAGTACAGCAATCAGTCAATATCCAAGTATCTATATTCAAGGGCAACACATAATCATAATGGATTACAGTAGAAGCCAACTGTATTTATACCTTATTGCTTAACATTATAAAAGTTAAAATTCAAGTTTAAAGTGTATACAAATATGTTAAAAATCTCTAAAATGGTATCACCATAGTCATAATTGTACAACCTATAAGAAAAACTGTCTGTAAATAACTTAATACCTTGTATTTCTTCAAACACTCCCTGCTCCCTCTTGATTGCTTATCCAGCTAACCCTTAGCTCTATAGCCATCTTTCCAAAACTGGCCACTTTTAAAAAATAATCTCTTTAATCTTATTTTCCAAAAGGTTCTGTAAACACTCTTCCCTATTTCTACCCTCCAAGGAAGATATAATTGGTTTGATAAACCATTCCCTGATATGATTATTTGCACTCTAGGAGCACACGGCTTGGCGTCTCAATGGTTCCCTCACTACAAACACACAATCAACTCTTATAGGGAATAAAGCATTTCTATCAATCAACGGTTGCATCTCTTGGCAACCTAGTGTTCTCCATCTGTTTTGTTCTAAAACTCCCAGCATTCCAGAAAAGCTGAGGTCTAAAAAGGCAAGGGAAACAGATGAGAGGAGGAGAGTGAGCTATTAGGAAGTCGAAGAAAAGGAGTCCATTCTATGCCATTGCACATCAGTATCACAATAATCTGCTCATCTGTCTGGTTTTATGAGCTGTCGACCACCCAGCTGCCCCCACTGCTTGTTTGATTTGATTCCTGCCTTGCCTGGTAGCTCATCAGGTACCTGATAGGAAATGTTTCACAGCAGTCTCTTCTACAACTGAATTGTTCTTGCGAAGAGATGGCTAAAATAGTTAATCACCGACAACTATGACACATATACCGCTGTCAAACATGTCTGTCTGTCTTTTCTAACTAATAAATGTAAACTAACGTCTATTTCCCTATTCAAATTACAGTCCTATAATCAGGAAAACCTGGATGTAAAGGGCAGAATACTAGTGCTATTTGTGTAAGGTTTGCCTCACTTTCTGCATCTAAGGGTGCAGAAGCACCCCAGCTCCTCCTCAGTTAGACACGTCCAGCTGTGTCACGTTCTACAAACTTTATGTCAGCACTAGTAGGATTCTGCCCAAAGTGTACCATAAATTTGTAGTTAGGCAGTGATATTCAGAGAAATATTTTACTTTCTCCTCTCGAAAAATGGTGTAATAGGGCTGACTAATGCCAAGTGTTTTCATATAACTTGTTCAGTGAGGGGTTGATAGTCAAATGTTCACATTTCTTCATTCTGAATGCATTTTAGTTCCTCTGCCTTAGAGATGTGAAGGCCTGGAAAAAACCCGGAAAAACTCAGGAAAAAAAAACACATTTTCCATTAGTTTCCTGAAGTCTTTTTAGGTTTTTTCCTGAAAAAATGGAAAAATTGAAAAAAGAAAAAAACGATTATGGAATGTTTTGTTTTAACATGATGAATAACATATTTTAAGACAAGGTGTTCTGATATTTTCCAAGTCATTACTAAAAAATATGCATAGTGTCAGATTATTCTAATTTCCGTGTACTGAGAACAAGCAACTCCTAGGTTACAAACTGAACTCTCCAATGCAAGAACAAGATGCATTTCTTCCTTTTAGGAGGTGCTGCTATTGTCACAAGAAAAAGAAAAATGTTTCACTTCTGGTTTTGCATGTGGGTGGGTATGTTTGATTCTGTTCTGTCCTCTTCACTAGGCCTCAGAGCACTGGAAGAAAATACAGAGCAACAAAAATGATTCTGATTAAATTTCATGCCCATTCATTGAAACTTAGTCCCACTTCCTTCTATACATTTCCCCCCTCTTCAATTCTTTTTATGAGAATGAGGTTTTTATTTTATTTTTATTTAATACTGTGGAGAGGAAATATGAATCGTTAATTCTGGATTTTTAAACATTGTTTTGTAAAGTTTTTTTCCACATAAACTAGTAGACAGTTCGGGAGATTGTTACGCTATTTGATATTTACAATTTCAAATAAGTATTATGTAAGAAGTAAATTCTATTTGTAATAATTGCTCGGATACACTATATTCCAATATGCTAGTTGTGATAATTTTATGCCAAGTCAAATTGTCCCTATTCATATTTTATGTTCCTAGAGTAACAGAATGAATTTCAAGTTGTAAATGGGGGTGGGGAGTGCTAATGTAGCATTTTTTCAATTTTTTTCTAAAAAAAACCCCGAGCTCCCCACCACTTATGATCTGCCCTGAATATTTCTAGTATTGGTGTTAAAAAGACTCATGATAGTTGCCTGGATCTTCTTCATTTTCTCTTTATTGAAGATGGGGACAATATTTACTTACCTCGTGTTTTCAGGGACCTCACCTGATTCGAGAGCATCAGAGTGATCATGGTTTTGCACTGTGTAATGTGAATCAAAGACAAAACCCCTCACCACTTGGAACAGTGATAGGATCATCCCCATCACCAATGGCCAGTGGGTCTTCAAGCCAGCTGTACATGGGAACCCCTGCATTTTATCTTTTTAAATTTAGCAATCTTTTCCACATATCTGGAATGTTAAATATGTCTCATGTATCCTTCCAATTTAAAAAAAAAACACATGTTCATCTGATTGCTAGGAGATGTGAAAATACTCTTACTAATATGGTTCTTCAATAGATTTGTGATGTACTGCTAAATAAAGTGAAGCCTAAATAGTTTCAGCTGTTGGGCCAAATTATTCTTTTGGCCTCATTTATTCTGATGACAAAGGTAATGAGCCTATAAGATGTACGTATTTCACTATTGCATAAAAGAAAGAGTAGCCTCTAAAATGAGACTGCTTTGAGTGCAAAATAATCTCAAGAACTTGACTGTGAACAGAAGAGTTTTAAGTGTTGACCATAGCTAAGAACCATCTCTAGCTCCTTAATACAGCTGTCAGGTATTATTTTGAAGTAAACAGAAACTTTAGAGTTCAATAGAATTAAGACAAAAGATTCCAGTGTGGACTCTTTGGAGGAATAATGGAGTTAAAAATGTGATGATAAAATAACTGTAACATGCCAAAAGGATTGAAGACTTTCACTTATGATTAAGCATGAAGCAAAGTCAACTTAATTGGAAAAACACAATATATGCAAAAAGGGAATCCTCTAGTTTTCCTTAAGCAAACATTATTAACATTTAAATTTAATAAGACTCAAAATGAGGATGATTCATACATTTTCATCCTACATAATTTCCTCATAGTCTCTTAGTTGGCGACTGTATATCCTCAAGGCGGTAAGTATGCTATGGTAAACACAGCCTTCAGTCAATAACTCCTGTTGTGGTGTCCTAACTCTGGCAATGAAGAGGTAAATCCTTTCATAGAAATCCAAATTCCTGATTTATTGTTGTTGAGATTGGGCCTTTGGAAATATGTACTGATGTTCTGTGATGTGGTATGGAAGGCTGTAATTACATGGTTTCAGGAAGCCGTCCAATCTAAACACCTAGTTGGCATGGAAGGACAGTGTTGCAGTCAAGGACAGATGAAGTGGTTTTCAGCATAACACAGAATAAATGATATGTTTAGAATAGAGTAGGATCTAGCCCATTTGAAGTGAAAACAGAATCCAGGTTTGTTCAGCTTTATGCTCCCCTCATTGAAGAAGAATTGGTTAAACGAAATACTATATGGAATCTGTTTCCCTCACTTAAATTTGTTAATTTCAAGTCTTTTTCAATAAGAAACATATTCAAGAACTGAAATGAGCAATGAAACAATGTTAACAATGAATTTTCAATAAGAGCTATAGAAGAAATTTGCCTGGCTTTCACTATAAAGCTTTGGCATGAGTGAGTTGCAAATTAAGACCAAGAAGATATACCACACTGTTATACCACACTGGCTGGTTCAGCTTCTATCCCTGACCATAAACAGGATGTGTGTCTTCCCAAGAAGGTTATGAAACGTCTTTTCAAGAAACACGGTCAAGAGCCATTTTGTACTAAAAGGTAGAGGCAAAAGAAATGTTAATACCTTGCAAACTATACAGTAATATTTTAATGTAGAATAAGACATTTGAGAGGACTTGGCTATTTTAATAATTTAGAATGTCTTGCCTCTTTGTTTAGTCACAAAATAAATCAAATGATTGGTCAGCAAAATACTTAAAAGACCATATTAAGTCACCTATTATAACCTGATTTCTTCTGAAGTTAAGATACATAGCCATGTTTAAACATGTTGGTTATGGATAAAGTGATTGGATACTGAGTATGCCACACACTGGAGGAGATTTTGAATCTGCTTCTCTAAAACCAATACACCACTCCATATGACTTTTTCTAAAACAGATGAAAATTTCAAAAGCCATTTATGATATGGGCCTAGACCAGTGCTAGTCGTACTTTGAGTAAGCCCATTGAGATAAGCCCTTGGTTATTTGTCAGGGCAGGTACAATTTCAGTGGGGCTATTCTAGATAGGACTCATACTCTATTTATACCACATGTGAAAGTCTACTATTAGAGGGGGTGGGGTGGGGCTCCTTGTACCTGCTCAAGTCTTAGGGTACACAAAAATAGCTTTTTGATTTCCAGCTGTCGGCTGTGATTCAATATTGCTTTTTCACCTGCAGAAATGTAAAGATTTATATGCAAATTTATAAGTACTCCAGATTTCCACTGTATGAAACTGTGTTTTGGAGGCAAAAGGATGGTAGCTGTTACAGTATTGTGCATTATCTGAACTGCCATTGTTCTTATTACATGGTATGAAAATGCTTCTGTTTTATGTTGTCTCCAATTGGTGTTTAAAGATACAGCAGTACCACAACTTACAAATTTAATCCGTACCGAATGCATGCTCTTAAGTCGAACTACTCTTAAGTTGGGGTACCTATCTAAAAAAATTGAAAAAATAAATGAAAAAAAAAAGAAAAAAATATTTGTAAGTCGAGCAGACCATACCTAAAATTTGTAAGGTGGCAGTTAAAACACCAACAGTTTTCTGCTCTTAAGTCGAGCTGCTCTTAAGTCGGGGTACCACTGTATATGAGACATTCAAGGAGAGGGTTACCGTTGCCACCTGTAACAAGCTTCCAGTATTGAGAAGGGATTTGAACCCAGATCTCCTAATGGTACCCCAACACTGTGCCCACCACACCACATTGACTCTCATGTCAGTGCAATCTCCATGTGTCTGTACTGTGCAATTTGCTGAGGGTGGCAGTGGGTTATCCTATATCTATCTTGAAGGCCAGTGCACTATGATACATTTCAGTGACTGACACTGAACTGTGTGTGGAACAGGAAGGCAATCAGTGCAGATTATTTCTACTGAAGCATGGATGGGTAGAAGGTGCATTAGGATTTACTGATCAGTTTCAAACTGTGCAGTTGCAAGACTGGCAAGGGGCTTTAACTGCAAAATTAAAGAAGCCAGTAAAGTTAGAGCTGTTTTTGTTATGAACAAGTTGGACTGCATACAGGAAGTGGAAAGGCAACTTTTCAGTAATTCAATTTAAAGGCCCCTATCCTCAGACCTGACTGAAGGAATGACTGTATCGCTAAATATATTGGAATGGACAACTATGCATTATTTTCCATTGACTACATGGTGCCAAAGTTAATGCAAGTCATTTCCCTCAGTTACCCCTCTGTAGTTTTTTCCCTCTACCTCTTGGGCTTCTACTTTTTGATATGCCGTATACTGTATTCGCATCACTTTAGGCAGTATGATCACTGGAGCTGATTGGAGGGATGGATTAGATAAAGTGGGCTGTAGTCCAGCAAAATCTTACATTATATTGCGTTTTTGTCTTAAAGACACCATGGGGTTTATGCTGCTCCTTTGTAACACCGCCATTCCTTTTCTGGACATTGCACCTTTGTGCAGCACAAATGGCTTTATAGTAATAGTTCTGTGCTAAAAATTCAACCCGTAAGAATTTTGATCACTCTTCTCAATTTGATTGAAAAGAAGTTCCTCTGGGAAAGACACTGTGAAGAAATTCTCATGAATGAGATTCCAGATTCTTCATCTTGCCTTATTTATGAGCTGAGAAGTACAGTATCTGCATATTTTGTATTTTACTGCAGTCTTTTCTGTGCCAATGGTAGACTCCAGCTTCTGATACCTCTCCAAGGGGAAGATACCATAGGGTAACTCCTTCCCACATGTTTTGGTCAGACCAAGATGTATGAACAGCTAGGGTTGCTGCAGAATGAAAATCGGTTTTGCAGTTAAAAACAGAAAATTGAAGCACAACACTGACCATTTTGCAATAACTATATATGGTAAGCTCAAAATTTGGCCATTCCCTGCCAAAAAAGAATACTCAAGGGCCCTGAGAATGAAGCAGAAAAATGAAAGAAAAAAATGAACAAATAAAAACTCTGAGGAATTCTTGAAGAAACTAGATTACAGCACTAATGTTATTGGAGGTGAACATAACATGGCCTCCCTCATACAGGATGCACTACATGGTGGACAATGAGGGAACTGTGTTAGGGATGGGCACAGAATGGAAGAATTGTGTTTCATTTCATTTTGTTTTGTTCCCCTGTGATTCATTTTGTTTCGTAAGATTTTTTTAAAATTATATGAAATGAAACTAACAAACTGATTTGTTACTCAATCAAATAGGTCCCCAAGTTCCTAGAGGCACCAAATCTGGTACCTCTAGGAACCAGGGGAGCCGTTTTACAGCAAAACGAATAGGTTCATTTTAAATGGGGGGGGAAAGGGAGCTTCATTCCATTACTAACAAAATGCTGCTTCCCCATTTCATTTCATTTCGTTTTGTTGGCTAACAAAATGACAAAACAGTGTTTCATTTTTCGTTTGGTGCCCCTGCCTAAACTGTGTTATAATCAGATGCATTAGAAATGGCACACATCTACAATCACCCCTAATGGAAATATTTGAAAGACTTGAGAAACGTACTGAAGACTGATAACAAGTGCTTGACCAGATTTTCTCAGAATTTGTTTTTTGGTGATGCTTCTCACCTTCTGCTGGAGAGAGAGAGATTCTTTTCCCGTCACTACCATCAAAAAGCTATAAAATGACACTAAGCAGGGAATGTTATGAAGGAAATAAAATGGTGGCCAGCCAGCCAATTTAGTGCTGTTTTTGCCTCTTGCAGTGCAAAAATCAAAATTTCTTCTTCAGGTAACCTACTGAAAGCTGTACTAGAGGCATTGATAGTGGTGAGATCCATCTCTGAGATACTGTTAGATAATTTCTCTTTCCTCATTAAATCTGAGATAGTCGTTCCCTCGCCCAAGTAGAAGAAAGGATAATTTGAAAGGCCGTCTGTGCAGATATAATGACTGAAAGGGGAACTAAGCAATTTTTATACAGGATTCCTAGCCTGGGAGGGTGCATACTTGGAAACATGGATGTCCCTTACTGTTAGTTAGATGTTTAGAAATTTCTACTGAATGGGAATATAAAGGATGTTTGAATGGCAGGCAGAAGAACCTTTAACCATCCTGGCTCATCCTTATGTATAATTATTATTATTAATAATAAATTGTTATTGCTGCTGTTGTTGTTATTAATCCTTCTGTGCTGTTTTCTGGCTGCTCCCAGTTGTACCCAAAATATATCTGCCTACAGTCTTCTAAAATGCTGGTTTTAAATTGACCTCCACAGCAGATAAGGAAAGTGGGCCCTTTTGTTGCTGATCCTAACCCAGTCCTTTTGAAGCACATGTAGCAGTTGGGCTAATTGTGTATGCATCTTTTGTTGTATAATATAGTTCCATGTAGATGCCGTCAGGAAATTGCTTTCAAGAATCTTCCCTTTTCTGGAAACCAAATTGTATAAAAACAGTTCTTATTGAGATAAGTTCACTTGTCATAAATGGGGTTGTTTGTTGAAAAGTTCACATTTTTAACCTAAGTATGTAATCTGAAAAATGTTGACTACATGAGTTTATATGTGTCATATGCAATTTTTAGAGTACCTCTCATGCTGTTTGTGTGTGTGCTCGCACACGTGCATGCGTGTGTGCGTGCAGAATGCTGAACTAGACAGTCTTACGGTCTAATCTAGCAAAGCAATTCTTATGATTTATTTTTAATGATGTAATGCTGGAAATCTGGCACAGTGGCTTCATGACTAGATAAAGCAAAGTTTAAAAATACTGTTTCTAATTGAGCAATTTCTTTGTTCAGAGTCTTGACCTTGCAGACCCTTTTTTCATATGGAGCAAAATGGATTGTAGCTATTGTGGCTAAAAACTTTTAAGCCTTTCTGGGGTGGTGATTGGCCGACACCTGTTGTATTGAAAAGCTGCTTTTAGTTGTACAATCCCAGGATTAGCTTTATAGACAGAAATAAAATTGCACGCTGTGAAATGAATGGCATTGGTCTCTTGGGGAGTGATCAGTGTCTCATTCTTAACACGTGGGGCTATCCCAGAGAAACGAATGGGGAAGTATGTGCCTGAAGCAATACAATGAGTGAGCGCCAGTTGTAAATATACAGAGCCAAGAAAATAGCCTGTCCCTAGCTTCAGGCATGTTTTCACTCTCATCGGAAGCCAGATTGGAAATCAGAGCTCTTTCGCTGGCAAATAGCTGAAGACTTGCAAGTGCTGATCAATTCAAGGCTGGTTGATGCTGATAGGCTAGGTATCAGTACAGAATCTATATCTAGATTTTCACCGTGGATTTTGGAAACTGGAATAAAATGATCCTCAGTGTAATGTTCACATTAGGTGAGAAGGTATCACTGCCAGTTTAGTTACAAAGACACTAGAAAGGGCTGAATAATGGAAGAGACCACCAGTTCACTGAGAAGTAAGAAAGCAAAATATAAGTTAGATTCAGGGCATCAACGGAGATTAAAAGTTGAAGAATTAGCAGTAAAAACTATTAGGCATTGAGTAGAGCTCACTTGAGAAGCTTAGAAATGACCTCTTGTCAATTTTCAGGAAGACATTGGAAGCTTGTGCGTTTCTCTG
Organism: Phrynocephalus versicolor; assembly: GCA_023846285.1. Lineage (NCBI taxonomy): Eukaryota > Metazoa > Chordata > Lepidosauria > Squamata > Agamidae > Phrynocephalus > Phrynocephalus versicolor. The sequence goes on along the minus strand of JAHTLZ010000275.1, from coordinate 30,358,705 downwards.
CCTTTCATGGTCAATATGTCTCTGCTCATGGAAGGTGCCTTTGCTTGATTTTCAAGAATCCTTCTGCCCCTGCTGCAGGACAGCTCTCCCTATTCAACAGAGCTCAGAATTCCCCCTCCCCCTATACCTGTACCTTTTCATGAGTCAAAATAAGTTGCATCAGGCAGGGGAGTGTCTCTTTTCCCTTTGGGGAGAAAGGCTGCAAAGAAATAAAGTTGTTGTTGTTGTTGTTGTTGTTGTTGTTGTTCCCAGCCCAATGGCACACAACTAATTTTGGCTCCAGATTTAGGGGCCCTTGTCTACAGAGCCATATTTATGCATATCTTCCTCCTCCCCCCCCCATAGCCTGCTTAAAACCTTGCTTGTGGACATGGCAGGCCAATTAATAAATTTGTTGTTCTGTAGTTCAAAGCAAACAGCATATTTTAATAACACCCAGTTTTGACTTTCTAATGGGATAAATGAAGAAAACTTAAAAATAACATTTTTTCTATATCATAAATACAAGACCCAGCTATTGATTATGAAAATCATTTGTTCTAAGTCAGTCTGCTGAGAAGGGCCCCCTTTATCTGTTAATGTTTAAAAACACAATTAGGGGTAGACATGGGCGCTTCAGCCGGGGGTCCTTCTTCCTTGGTGCTGCACCATTCCAGGCAGATGTAAAAAAATCACCCCTACTTGCTCCCCCCCCACTGGTGTCAGATCACCAAAAATATGCTTTTAAAATATCCCTGCAAGTCATGCAAAAAGCACTTTTTGACTTCACTGCTTGCCTGCTCAGCTCCCTGCTGGGTCAGTGAAGCTGCTGTCCCCCTCCCCACAGCTGGGTGGTTGTGACAAGTGGCGGCCAGCAGCTTCTTTCCAGCTGCCGCGTCTCACTTCAGGCAGCGGGTTGCAATGAGATCTGTGGCTGGAGTAAACCTGTGCCCCCCTCCCCATAGCCCGACCTGTCAAAACCAGCTGGGTGGTGGTGGCGATCTCACAGCAGCCTGCCACCTTTCCCGTTACCGTCCGAAACACAAACCACTCCAAATTTGGGGAGTTTCCAGGTAAAAATTCAAGGAAGCTCCTCCTAATAGAATTCCAAATCGTTTCATTTCATTTCAGGGGAAAATTGTTACCAATGAAACAAAATTAAACTACTAAAGAAAGGAAAGGAAACGAAAGTAAACATTATATTTTACTTTCGTGTTAATCTCTAGTGGGTATGTACAGTATATAGGTTTTGTGGGGCTTGGGGTTTGGATTGTCCTTTACTGTATACTGCTTAGAGTAGTGCTCAGCACTAAGTCGATAAACAGACAAACAAGCAAATAAATAAATGTCAGAAGCCCTATTGGGCGTGGCCTGCTGGTGTAGTGAGAATGTCATAATCATCAAAGGAGGATTGCCACTGATTAAAAACTTCCTTTTTCACTTTCATTATAGATAGGACTTTGTATGTGAACCATGCACATCCTGAAATAAATAAAAAGGGAGCTACAATATGTAGTCTGCTGCTACTGATGACATTATTATGATTGTACAAAGCTGCTCAACAGGATTTTGTCCAATATGTAATGCTATTTTAGATTTCTTAATTGGACACATTGTTCTGTTTCTGGATCTATCTTTTTAAAGTACAGTACTGTACAGGTTTCTGGATCTGCTGAAGGAACCGCAAAGATGTAAAGCAATGGTTGGAATTGTAATAATAGCTTGTCAATGTGCATTCCAAAAGTTTTTGCATGTTTTATATGCAGCATTTAATTAAGAAAATTAAATTATAAACCCCAAACCTGGATACTTTGGCACCCATGACTACTGGTTCCTTTGGAAGCATATAGAAAAGCCTTTTCAGCTGAAAGAACAGCTGTGCTGCGTGTGCAACTGATTGTGCAAAGGCGAGCAATTTAGAGGGAGAAAAATGCCATCCTTACAGGCACATAAAACCAGAACAGAGTTTTGGACAAACTTATTTCTGAAATGCATTTATACAGTTTGCAAAAAATATCTACTTCACAATTGTAGTATTACAGTGAATAAAAAGGCCTTTGTTTTATTATGGTACAGGTCATAGAATTCCCCACTTGGATAACTCAAGTCCTATTAGATTGCCAGAATGGCTGTTGTTGCTTAAAGGGTATAGCTGCCAAATGTAACTCAGTTGTATCAAAGTATGGTACTTCACAAACTGTCTCATTACACTTTCTCTACAAATAAACAATTTCCTGTATTTATTTCTCCCTTAGTATCTGCTCTCACAACCAAAATTCTGGGGAATTCAAACTTCTGCTCTCCTTCTTCGGACAAAACTTGAAAGAGGAAGCATCCGTCGAATTGAACGGGCCATGAAACAAACTCAGGTAAGATTTCTCACGATAGATGTATGTAGTTCATTGTTTATTTTCTGCCACACTGCTAGCCTTGATAAGGGAAATGGAACTTTTTTCTAATGTATATTTCCCCCTTTCATTGAAGGAAACAGTACAGTACTAGAAATCTTTGATAGCAGTTTCCAAAGAAGTGGCCATCTTAGTCTGTCTCAGCATGTTTTCAAAATTATATTGGAGAAATGGGGACTTCAGGATATGTTGGCACTTTAAAGATTAACATATGTACTTCAGTGTGAGCTCTCCCTGTTGCATATATCCTCTGCTCTCAAGACTCCAGCTACCATGGGGGTAGGTAGAAAGACAGAGGACAAGACAGGTGGATTGGATCCCACCCAAGATGTGTACACAATTGGCAAGCAGGTATCATATGGCAATTCACCTTTCAAAAATAGTATTTTTGAGTAGAATCCTTTGCAATAATCATCACTTTACTGGATTATAGAGGAAAGAAGGAAAAGCAGTGATTTGTTGCTTACTGAAAATGTGTTTGTGGTTTAAAGACAGCACGGTTGTCCAGCGGTTGTAATACTGAACCTGATGTTGAAAATCCTGCTCTTGCTGGCTGAGTCAGTGTCTGAATTTTCCTTTCCTTTCTGTGCAGTGTGAATATTAATGGCTTGACTTCCAACGTTTGGGTTATTGAGGCACTGTTCGATTCCAGAGCACCTTCCTTGTACAGAGGGCATCTTGGCAGCCCATATTAGATCTGCTGCCAAAATACCTTTGGCTTAGTAAATCATGCCTTTACCCCCAAACTCTTTAATCCAGTTTGATGGTCCCATGAAAAAATAATAAAAACACAAAAAGAACCCCACAGCAATTTGTTATGAATTTAATGTCTGGAATGTTTTTTTTTAAGTTACATTGAATATATCAAGTCAAAAATAACAAGTGCACATGCTAAAGAATAATATCACAATACTGGACATACTGGTTTCGTTCATATTTGTACTTAGACCTAACAGTTTATGCTGATAATTTACATTAGGGAAAATGTGAAAAATTCCAAAATAAAATCTTTTTGCTTCAGTTGGGGGTATTCTTCAGCAGGCCAAGTTTCGCTGGCCTCCAACTTTGAAGCCCCTTTCTTGAAAATTGGGCATTGTAGTAGAATAAGTAAGCAATGAAAGGCATCAGGAGAGGGAGAGGGAGAAGTGGTCAGAGTGAGTGCCAAAGAATAGTTAAAAAAGGGGGGGGGAGAAAAAACAAAAAGTTGAGACTTTTCAGGGCAGGTGGTAGAAAGACTGAACAGCTAAAAGTACCATTTTCTATTTTTTTATTCTAAGTTCCTATAGTTTCTGTGCTCTCTAAATAATGTAATCATTTCCCCAAATATGGTCTGGATGAAATGTGTCTCTTGTTTTAATGTTTGTATGCATCGGCAGATATATTTAGGGAGAGTCCCAGTGCTCTCAAGTTCAGTGAATGTTGGAAGCATTTCTTTTGGATTGAGTTTTGCATAGTTTGATAGTCTGGGCTACTGGATGCCTAGTTACTTTGGCTTATAACGGGCTGTTTTCTTAGAGCCAGGACCTTATGACTTACCCAAGGAATGTCACAGTCCATATTTTGAGAATCCTGGTAAAACTGCCAGTGAAGTATCATGGATACTGTTGATTTTAGGAAATTTTGATTAGCCTTCCTCCTTTATTTAGTTATATCTCACATTTTCCACTTAAAAATAGCACCTTATAAACATTTAAATGAATGCAATCCCTTTTAGCTAAAAAAAGAAATAGAACAATTAAAAGCAGGTCCACTCTAAAAACTAATTAAATTAAGAAAATACATTAAAATCATTAAAATCAGGATTAAAAGCAGTATAACAAAGTTGGTTAGATAGCATTTGTCAGTCTCAACATGCTTGTTCTTGCTGCCTTCTTAAAATCAGGAAGAGTGGAAACAGGTTGCAGCTTCAAAAGGAATGCATTCTATTGTCCAGGAACCACAGAAGAGAAGACCGTCTCTTGTGTGGTATTTATAAGAGGGCTTCTCCTGATGGTCTTAACATCAAAATGAGACTCAAAACGAGACAGATGGTGCCTTAGGTAGCGAGGCCTCAAACCTTTTATGGCTTTAAACAGTGAAACTAAGGCCTTGTGTCTAGTAAGCAACTGGCAAGCTAAGTAGATATTTCAAGATAAGGATGATATGAGCGTAATACCATGTGCCAGTTAGCAATCTAGGGACGAGATGTTGCACCAGCTGAAGACACTGAAACCTCTTTAAGGGTATCCCATTGTAAAGTACCCGGCAGTAGCCTGGGTATGATGTAACTAAACCATGGATGACTATTGCTAAGCCAATTCAGCTCAGGAAAGATTGTACAGTAGCTGGTATGCAAAAAAGCATTGCTGCTGCCTAGGAGCTGAGTGACAATACAGAGTCAAGGAGCACCCCCAGACTATGAACCTTGTTCTATAAACAAGTTGAGTACTAATTCCCAAATCTAAGTTTCTACTAAAATTTGACCCCCATTTCCTTTCTTCTTCTAAAAGACTTTCCCAAAACAGTTTATGAATGTGCAGTCTAAAGGGATTAGGTATGTATATCAGTGTTTGATATACATACCTAATCCCTTTTTGGCCTTTTCAGACGATAAAGTTCTATACTTTCTTAATTTTCTTTAATAGGGAAAGCAGCAGATGAGTACCACTAATAGTATTCTAGGCAAACCTGGGGTTCTGAGAAAGAAGATTTTTATTAAAGGATGGCATTTTAAAAATTAAGCTAAATGAAGGCTGGCTAGGAGACTAAATGGGACCTTTGGCCACTGTTACAAGTCTTGCTTCTTTATACAGTACTTTTGGCTGAACAGTGATAGTACCCATCCATTGTAGTAGCACAATAACCTTCCTCTCAACTCCCTACACTGGGTGCAGGTTTGTCTAAAGAGAGAGACTAAAATGATTACTGGGCTGGGGGACCTCCCTTATGAGGAATGGCTACAGCATTTGGGGCTCTTTAGCCTGGAAAAAAGCGCCCGAGAGGGGGATATGATTGAGATGTACAAAGTAATGCAGGGCATGAGTAAAGTGGATGGAGGGATGCTCTTCTCCCTCTCAAAAAATTCCAGAACTAGGGGACATCCACTCAAATTGAGGGTTGGGAGAGTGAGAACAGAAAATATTTTTTTTTACCCAGCCTATTGTTAGTCTTTGTAATTCCCTGCCACAGGATGTGGTGATGGCATCTGGCCTAGATGCCTTCAAAAGAGGATTGTACAGATTCCTGGAGGAAAAGTCCATCAGAGGTTAATAACCATGATGGAGATGTGTAGTCTCTAGACTTAAAACCAGGGTACTTCAAGAACAAGATACAGGGGAGTGGTATCAGGAGACAGAGATCAAGTCTCGTGCACTCCCAGACGTATCTGGTGGGGCCACTGTGAGATATAGGAAGCTGGACTAGATGGGCCTTTGGCCTGATCCAGCATGGCTCTTCTTATGTTCTTATGTCTTACTATTTGCAAATATAGTGAACTTCTTTCCTTTCTCTTTGTTTTCTTTAGAGCTGGTGTGCTTTAGTGCTGTAAAGATGGAGTTAATAATAGCCTGGAATGAATAAAGAGAGAGAAAAAAACCTGTTGGAGTCCCTTTATTTGGACAGAGGAGGAATATTCTGCTCCTTATGTTAACATATTCCTTCTGTCTCCAAATAAAGGGACTCAAACAGGTTCTTTTGTTTTTATTCATTCCAGGCTATTATAAATTCCAGGTTATTTACATAAGAACTGCTGGATAGCTCATGTATCTGGCTGCTGAACCAGAGTTTGGGAGTTGATTCCCAACTGTACCTCCTTGCCAGGGAGGGGAGGGGCTTGACACAATGATCCATAGGGCCCCCTTTAATTTAGCAGTTCTAAGATTACTATGTATAAATTGATAAACGGAAGGAAGAAAGGAAGGAAGGGACATCAGTACAATGCTGTAAGTGTGGACAAATTGACTCACCATCCTCAGCAAAAAAGAAGATAAATCAGCACTTCTGCTGGAGTCATTGCAGCAAGAATAGGAGTTCCGCAAATGATATTGGAAGAGTATCATGATTCATGGGTATTAGTCGATACAACCAGGATGGTAAATATTGTGGAAGATGCCCTGTATGGAAGAATATTTCTGCAGGAGCAGAATGTACTGTATATGTAAGGGATGATGGGAAAATGCATAATCTTCTTAGCTCAAAATTTCCAGGTGGAAATGTGAAACAGCTATGAAAAATAAATATATCAGTAAGTTTCTTATTTTAGGAGAAGTGGAATGAGAACAAGTAGCTGACGGAAGGTATCCTTAAGTAGAATAGCTAGAGGAATAATTATCTATAATTCCCCCTTCTCCCTTCTACTCCCATCTCACTCAAGTCTGCTTCAGAGAGTGCTTCTCTTCATGTTTCTTCTCGCTCCCTTCTGTTGACAGGGGCCTTCTTTGGCAGAGGCCCTAGTTGCATAGTGCCCCAAAACTGTATTAGCATGGCACCTATACATGTAAAAGTCCTGCCGTCCTGAGGTGTCTCCATCCCGCCTTGGGACTTTGGGAAGGGCTGGGCACGGAGGGAGGCCAGGGCACCAGCGGCGATGCACAAGAGGCAGGCGGCAGGTGGTTCCTGCCCCAGGGGGCACTTGCAGTCAGGCAGGGAGCAGAGAAAGCCGAGTAAAGGTGGACACAGCAGCCAGACTCAGTGATGGCGGGCGGGGGGGTAGGCGATTTGGCGCCCCCTAATTTCTGTGTCCGGGGTGCCCTGCCTTCCCTTGCCCTCCCCACGCCGCCACCCCGGTACATACAAGGTCATATTTGACAGGAATGATGGGTATTGTATTGGTTCTTTCTTGTGCCATAATTGCATAGGTAATTATTGTACAGTACTTGGAAGTAATTATACAGGGAGTTTTAATATATTTCCTGTGTTTTTGTCATTCCTTCTGACTTGAGCAACACATTTTAAAAGAATTTAGTCCCAGGTGTGATTGAATTTTATTGGTTCCAGTGCAGTGCTCTTTCTCCTTCTGTCTCTACTCCTTTATTTTATAAAAAACAAAGCCCCGCCTCTTTAAAAAAGAATGATGTGGCTTAAAATGAAACATGAATGTAGTATAATATGACATTTTCAAATCTGTAGTTCTAAGCTCTCAACCCGAATGACTTTCATCTGTCAAGTAAAGCATTCATGGACTCTCTCTCAGTATAAAAACAGTGTGACTTCCAGGCTTAACTACTGGAAATAACTTGGGGTTCTATTCTGCTCATTATTGTGGGCTACTGGAGGCAGACATTAGCACATTTTCAGAGGATACGTGTCATTTTGTATCTTACTGGGATCTCCTTGTATCAGCTACCTTTAGTATAATTCTAAAATGGCAAATGAATGATCCTTCAAACCAAACAGCATGGCCATTTAACTATCCATCTTGTTGAGGAACACGCCTCTCTCTATATTAATTGATTTAAAGCATATTTCTCCTTCTCTTTATCTAAGAAGCTCCTAAAGTGAGATGTAAATTTGAAAAGAAAGAAGTTCTGGAACTACCTGAAATTGGGAATGTCACCACACTTCATCCATCTGATCTTGATACTCTGATCAAGAAACAACAATAGCAACAACTTTTGGAGACACAGAATGGTACAAAGTTGGAAAAGGCACTTGTCAGGGTTGTATTCTATCACCTTCATTATTTAACATGTCTGTAGAAGTGGTTATGAGAAAGGCATATCTGAAAAATCTGCCATTGGGATCAAAATTGTTGATATCCAATTTTTTGGTATGCAGATAATACAAAACTGCTGTCAAAAATAAGAAAGATCTACAATGGCTAATCCTAATAGTCAAATATTATTTAAATGAGGTTTCCCCGTAATTTTAAATAAATTGATTTTAATTGACGTGATTTAAACCCTACTGTACTGAGCTTTTCCATAGCAGGCTGCAGTGTCTAAAAAGCTAAGCCACAAAGAGATAAAATATTTTTGTACAGTGTCAGCTAGAATTATCGTGCATATTACTTTGTCTGTGCTATTGAAAATTCATAGAAAAGCACTTCTGTTTTTATTTTATTATAAATTTAAAAATCCCATAGAAGCCTGAATTTTCAGTTTGTGAATTATGACAACTAGTATGTTTGTGTGTGTGTTCCTCCAGAGTTCAGGGCTCATTGATGTTAATTTAAACCTAGAATATTCGTTCCAGGACTGGGACACTCTGATTATCTTTACATCATCCTTTAGAAAGTTATATTTTTAGGGAGAATGAAAGTGTTCCACAAATGTTTCTAATTTAATTCTTTCCACAGACCCCGTGCTTTAGCTTTGATAGTTTAGAAATTGCATGGTTTGTTCTCCTTGCCATCTATAGAGAACTTTAGGGCCTTTTAATATTAGAGGGCTTGCTCTGTTTGCGAGTCACCTGCTCTCTAGCATTTACGGCATTTTCCCACAGCACACAGTGTCATACATTCTTTGCTGTTCGTTAGACAGTGCCCCCTCCCTTTGATGTGGGAATACATCCTTGATGAGTTGCTGGGACTGATGTGAGTACTTGCCTTGTTGCTGCAGTAGTTTATCACTTAAGTCATTTCCATTGAAATATGGAGATTTAGCTGAAATGGGAAGGGACACAAGTTTTCTGTGAGTATTCAGGGTTAGGATAGCAACATTTTCTAGAATGGAATTAAACAAAAGCTGGCAAATTGCATATACACTGTCATAAACACCCATACTTTGTGTAATGTTTAAATACCCATGCTTTGTCTTTTCTGTGAGATAAGGTTATACCTTTTATGAAGCAACTAGGTAATTTATTTTAGACCATTTTTATCATATGTTCTATTGTATCCATGCTATCAGGCAGGAACTTGATCCCACCCACTAACAAAATAGCATTGTGCTTTTGTGACCTCCCTCTTGCTGTTCTATTTCCTTGGGAAGGGGAGTATTTAGAATATTTAAATGTTTTGGCTCCAGTGGATTTTAGAAAGCTTGGTTATGTCATTTCCCTGACGGTGTTGATTATAGGATTGTTGAGGTTGACAAGTCATGCTAAATGCTTCCTTATGACCACATAAATCTGTTGCATTTAAGATCAGTAGATTCTAGCAATATTTTCAAACTGGGTCAGTGCAATGTCAGCAGACAAGATCCATTTTCTAATAATTGTCATTGATAGTTGGTCTGCATTTGATTTGCTATCAGCATTTCTAAAGATCTTTAACTGTTGGTCCTCCATGGAGTTGCTGAACTTAAGCTTTCATCGGGTCATCTTGCAAGACTGGTGGCCAAGGATGATGGGAATCGTACTTCAGGGTCCCCATCTTTTAAAATTGTGAACCATGCCATCTTTTAATTAATACTGCAATGCATTTTGAATCTTTCCATACACCGCTATGAATTTTGAGTGAGTAGCCACAGAAATTAAATTTGAGGCATTTCTGGGATGCAGCCACCCAAATAAAATTAATGTACTTTATCCATGGTCATGAGATGAAGGATGTTCTGTTCCAGATATATAAGGTGTCATTCTCTAGGTCATCCATTCTGGTAGCTTTTGTAATTGCCATGTTGTTGCTTAAAAGGGTTTTTTAATATGTTGTCCGTGGATCGTGTTGAATGCTTTAACAGGGCTTTAGTCAAAGTGCAGATCTGGTGGGGTTTTTTTCAGTTTTGTCTAGACTGATTGACAGTAGCACTCCAATTTCAGACAGAACTTTCCATAATGTTCCTGGCCATAATAAGAATCTGGTGGTGGTGGTTTTTTGTTTGTTTGTTTGTTGGGGGGTTGCATGCAGACTATGTGCATTGAGTTACAGCAACCTCCCTTTACTCCATGAAGAATCTTTTGATTGGCTTACAAAAAGCATGAAAGTAAGAAAAGCATCTTTAGGCAAGGGATTTTTCCATCCTCCATAAATTTGGAAGGAACTTAAGGTGCCTGTATAAATACAGTGAGGACAGGGTAAATCACGTCTGTGATTTTAGAGTCATCTATTTCTTCCTAGACTATTTATTCCCATTGTTTTATTCTGCTTCTGAGCCAAGAAGGATCCTAGAGCAGCTTACATGCAGGGGGTGAAAAAAGCACAGTCATGTTCTGCAGATGTATATAGAGAAAACAAAAAGTAAAAAAGGTAAAAAAAAATCTCATACCATGAAAAGAGGGAAAAGACGAGGGGGAAAGCAGGCAGTCTGCCTGTGCTTCTTGGCTGACCTTCATCTCTTGCAATTGACAGGAATGGCATATTTAAATTACATACTTAAATATAACTTCAGTTGACATTGATTGGATTTAGTATATACTGTAATTGTCACGTCCTGCCACAGGGAGACAAGAAGTATTCATAGACAAAAAACTGGATCAAATATGTACCGGTAATACTCTACCTTCGACTGAAAATATGTTACGCTTCATACTGTAACTTCTCAGGACTAAACACTGATATCCTTAGGCTGAAAAACACATGTTTTTCACCCCCTCTTCCTCTGAGACATACTTGCTGCCATCTTTGCTGCTTTTTAGTTCATTTTCATTTTTATTATTTTTATTTTGATATTGATGTTACCGTAACATTATACTGCTGCGAACTGCCTGGCGTTCCATTGGAAGATGGGCGGTATAGAAATAGAAAAATACTGTAAATAAATAAATAAATAAATAAATAAATTTACATGTATGCTCTCCCGCCCCAATTTATTACCGGCTTTTAAAACATAAGCAATACTCTCTAGATATGCCTATATCACATGACCTGTGCAAGGAGTGGGATTGTAGAGAAATTTTAAATCATAGACAAGGATTTTTTTTAAAATCCAAGGTTTGCTTGATTGAGTTTAGCTCTCTGGTCAGTATCTTGTCAAGAAATTGTATAGTAATGTATAATTATGTACACACAAAGTTATGCAGAAATTATATTGGATTGCAGCAGTTATGCAATAGACACCTCACATTAGTCAGCCTGTTACAAGGAGTTTGGCCAAGACCATGTGGGGAGGCCAGTTTTGACCTCCGTCTTCAGTTACCTTAGAAGGATTTCTTCCAAAGGTACTGTTCAAACTGGGACTGCAGAAGTCTTAAGCCAGGGATGGCAAACCTTTTAGAGACTGAGTGCCCAAACTGCAATTCAAAACCCACTAATTTTTCACAAAATGTCAAAATAGCAATTTAACCTGAATACAGGTGGCTGTGAAGGGGCAATGTCGGGTGCCCACAGAAAGGGCCCTAAGTGCCACAGTTCGCCAACACTGTCTTAGGCCCTGTTGGCTGAAGTTTTTACAGCTGCTTGAATTTACAGAAGGGAGGGGGTTTCAGTGCTCACATGAATGGCTTCCCTGACTCCTCTCTCAAACCACCTATCTTATGTCTGCATCCTCATCTTTGAAAGAGTGCCCTTTGTCGTTCAAATGGAGGTGTACTGCTAATTCTCATCCTGAGCTGTTATCACCTCAACCATATTTTTAAAATAAAATAAAAATTAAAAAAAGAGTGCCCACCCGGCCCCAGGAGCTGCGTGGTCTGCGTTCTTTAAAAAAAAAAAAAGCACCAACTCCACCCCAGGGGCTGCGTGGTCGGCGGTCTAAAATAAAATAAATTTAAAAACTAAATAAAACGAGTGCTGACCCAGCCCCAGGAGCTGCGCAGTTGGTGCTCTAAACAAACAAACAAACAAACAAACAAACAAACAAAAACGAGGTGCTGGCCACAAGCCAACACCTCAAAAAGCCGCTGCCGCCAGGATTACTGCCAGCAAGTCAGACTTGAAGCAGTTCGGCTCAATTCGGGTTCGTACGATTTTTTTAAAAAAATCGTACAAACCCGAACCGAACCGCGCCAAGGGTGGGCCCGAAACAGAACAAACTGAACCGTCAGTTTTCTGTTTCATGCCCACCTCTAATTCTATTCTATTCTATTCTATTCTATTCTATTCTTTTTATTTCTAACTCCTGTTCTATTTATTTATTTATTTATTTATTTATTTATTTATTTATTTAGCTTGTATGCCGCCCACTACCCAAAGGTCTCTGGGCGGCTCACAATCAGAATGAACAGTTAAAACATCAAAATACAATAAAATCAGAACAATATAACATGTAGATGCAATAAATACAATACATTTGGTATTCAATATTCAAGGCAGCTTTTTGTTGCTAGTGCAAGTTGTAAAATGTAGAAATACCACTGGACTCAAGATCTTTGTTTTTATTAACAACTCCATCAGATTGCTACGCTGGATGTAGTCAAAGACTTTCTCATTGCTGAAGAAGCAACTGCACTTATCTACATTCATGTCACACCATCTCTCCCAAGAACAGAATACCAAGTGCTTCTCTGGCTCTAAATCCTTCTCTGTATCTGAACTACAGTATGTGTTTCCTGTTCCTTTTTTACTTTTTTTTTGTAAATTCAAGAAAACTTTAATTAAAAGCATTGCTCCATAGTCATAGCAAACCTTGCTGTTTTTCTGTTTGGGCAATGTAATGACAGCTAATGCTAGCTAGATGTCAGGGATGATTCTTGTTCTATTGATTTGATTGAAAAGATTCAGAAAAAAGCTAAACATGTCATCTTTAATTCTTCTGTGGAAAGTATTCTGTGGAATACTTTTTTTGGGGGGGATTTGATGTATCGCATTTCAGATTTCTAGTCTTGAATCGACATCAGGTATTATCATTAAAGTATACATTCTTTAAAATATTCAAACCATACTGATTTTTACCATTAATGTTAAGTAGCTTAAAATTGTAACTAACACTGTCATTTTTAAATGCTACAACCTTGATCCTTTTATGCACATTAAAGGAGTTGTGAATCTTCTGTGTTTCTGTTCCTGTACATTATTGTGACTACCATTTCTTGATGGCTTTTGCAATTTTATTTTAGATGTTCTTCTACCAGTTTCTTTGCATTTGTTCTTGTACAATCATAGAATGACAAAGTTGGAGGGGATTTATAAGACCATCAAGTCCAACCACCTGCTCAATGCAGGAATCCAAATCGAAGGATATCTAACAGATGGCTGACTACTTTTCTCTTGCATACCTTCGGCACAGGGACACTCAGCACCCCTGCCCTATGCAGTAATTAGTTCTATTGTCGTACTCCTCTAGCATCCTTGCCTTTCTCTGAATTTGGTCCCGTTTGTTGGCCTAACCCCAGTGCCAAATAGAGCAGAACTAGTACTTCAAGGGATTTGGAGAAGATACTTCTACTAATGGATCGTAAAATAGCATTTGTCTTTTTTTTTTTTTTTGCAGCCAAATTGTATTGTTGGCTCATATTTAACTTACAATCTGCAACAATTCCAAAATCCTTCTCATAATAATACTAAGCCAAGTATTCCCCCTGTGAATTTGTCCCCACCCCCTTGGTATAGAACACCTCCACATTTTGTCTATCTTAATACAGTACATAAATCCTCATTATGAAATTGAGGTGTTGCTTTTCTGTATGTTTCATACTACCTTTGAGTTCTCCACATAATTTTTCCAAGGTTTCTTCATCTTTACATACGTACTTGTACAATATTGATGTTTATGAATTTCCTTTGATTTGAATAAGCAGCTGAGCTCAAAATCTTGCCAAATGGCCAAAATCCTGTGAAGTGAATAATGCAACCATAAAGAAGATGATGTCATCTAGCAGGGAATGTTGCTAGTAATTTAGGAGTTCCTGGTTTGGTCTTGACACTCAGATGGCTTGTAAGAAGTCTGATTGAGTACAAGCCAAATGAGCTCTGGAATGGAAGCAAAAACTGTTTAATTACTGGCAACTCTTCCTACCACATGATATCATTTTCCTTATGCCTTGGTTCTTCTTCGTGGACTCTGTGAATCCACACATAGGGTCTTCGTGCGCCTGCGCGAACGCTGCCGGTCCTTCCAAGCTGAAACACCAAACGCCCCTCCCCTTCACTGCGCATGCTCCTCGCGCTTCCCGCCTTGCACCTCAGTTCCTTTTTTGCCGCCGCTGCGATCGGACGCGTCCTTCGAGCTCCTGCAAAGCAAAGGAAAGTGCTTTCACTTTACTCTTATTCCTTTTATTTTTATTTTTATTTTCATTTTATTTAAGAATTACCCCTCCCCTTATTTTAATTCTTGGACTTTCATCTGGTCTCCCCGCCCTGTTGGGTGGGTAGGCCGCCTTGCCACGGCGGCTAGGCCGTCGGTTTATGGCCTCAGCGCCCGTTTTTAAACGGTGCACGGCGTGTCCGAACAAAATTCCCATCGCTGACGGACACAGCCTATGTTTGTATTGCCTTGGAGAAGCGCACCAGACAGCGACTTGCCCGCATTGTAAGAAGTTGACTAAACCTGCCCTAAAACACCGTCTTGGCCGTCTCAAGGTTTTCCTTTGGGAGAAGTCTTTGATGCCCGTGGAAAACCCCACCATGTCGGAGGCTTCGGCACCATCCTCCAAATCTAAATCTTCTATTAAACCTCCTGACAAACGCAAAAAGAAAAAGCTTCCGCCTGCCTCGGTGCCGTCGGATCGACACCAGGATAAGGGCATGGGGTCGAGCACTTCATTCTCCCCCAGATCAACACCCCTGACTCCGCAACATACCGAAGCCCGGGATACATCGGAGTCCCGTGCCACTGAGCACGCTCTTGCCTCTAGCCACACCGAGGCTCAACTCCGGGGTGTTCGGCATCAGGACCACTGGGTTGCCCACCTGGCTCAAGCTTGCTCTGCTCAAAGCCACCCACCCAGTCCTCTGTTGTCCTCCAGCCTACCTTCAGGCCAGATAACTCTTGACGCGGACCTTGCCGTCTCCGCCTATGATGCCATGACCTTACCATCTCTACAAGGGGCGACCGCCCTCTCTTCTCATTCGGCGCCGGGCACAGATGGCCTCGACAGAGCGAAGCCTACCAAACTCCCGGACACCATCCAGGCTATCTCAGCTCCAATACTAGTTCGAGATCAACGAACTGATGACACCAAGCGAGCCGCCCATTGTCAGCCATCTACACGGGATCGGGGCCGTGCAGATACGAGAGCGCGCACCATCACTCCGGACAGCTCCTCTTCCAGCTCGTCCGCCCCTAGGCACCATAGCAAGCGTCGCCACAAAACCAAACACCATCGACGCCGTGCCTCTTCCGCGTCATCCTCCGCATCCAGACGCAGGGGTAAACAACCAGCCAAAAAACGGCGTCGACATACGCCGTCGACTTCCTCCACCTCTACTGACTCTGCCACTTCGGCGTCAGCCTCTCACCGCTCACGACGCCATGGCAAACGACACCACGGCAAATCCCGCCCGTTCGACTACCGAAATCGAGACGCTCCGCCTGCTGTTTTAACCACAATGGCCTCGTCTCTGCCGTCGGATCATGCTAGACACCTAGAGCAATCTCGCCGCCCTCACTCTCTAGACTCCCCAGCGACTATGGACCAACCCCTGTCCGAGGAGTCTGCCCTAGAGGTCGAGTCCCAGATGTCCAGACACTCGACCGCCTCCAAATCCAAACATTCTGAGGCTGATACGGCGGATCATCATCCCTCCCCTTCGGAAGATTTTAAACAATACGCACAAATGGTCCACAAAATTGCTCAGGTTATGGGTTTACAAGTTCAACTCCCTACCGCCAGTGAAACATGTAAATTTTTTGGACATCTCCACAAGTCTAAGACACCCCCACTTCGAATGGGCTTCATACCATCTATGCTAGACAAGGCTAAAGAGGCATGGGCTAAGCCATCATCAAACCCTCTTATTCCACGTCGTATAGACAATCTATATAAAACACACGGAGAAGGCACCGACTTCCTAGCAAAACATCCGCTGCCTAACTCCGTAATTGTGGATGCAAACCAGAATAGGGGACGTTCACATTCAACCACTACCCCAAGTAATAAAGAGGCTCGGAAACTCGACCTCATTGGAAGACGGCACTATTCTCTTGCCTCTTTTTCCCTTCGGGCGCTCAACTATCTCTGTGCCACTGAAGCTTACATCTGTCATCTTCTACTAACTTTCCCAACTTTTATAGATCACCTCCCGGATGACCAAAAGAACCAAGCCCAGACTACTTTCTCAGAAATTTTGTCTTTAGTAGATTATCAAATGATCACGTCTCTTCACCTTACTGATGCTGCTTCCAAACAACTTACTTCGGCCATCCACCTTCGTCGGCATGCCTGGCTGAGAACATCTAACATCACCGATGATGCTAGGAACCGTATCGAAGATGCTCCTTTTGATGGAGAAGGACTCTTCGCCACAACCACTGATGCATCTCTTGACAATATTCAGAAGATGCGAAAGGCAGCCCGCTCTTACACCTTTCAGGGCGCTTCGGCTCACACTCTGAGACCTCAACACCAACAATGGAGGCGCCAGTATACTCCAAATCGGCTGGGACCACAGGGTAGATACCGTTCCCCATACTCCCAACGTCCCTACCACCGCCAACGCCAATCTTCTCGTCAACGGCAGACTCAACCTGCTACCCGTTATGACCGCAAGCAAAAGCAGTTATCCTGACCCTACTTTGCCACAATCGGATATTCGCCTCAGTCCTTTCTACAACGCCTGGCAACATATCACTACCAATTCCTGGGTACTGTCAATTATCAAGAGTGGTTACCACATCGATTTCCTCCACCGACCCCCCTTGGGAAGGGTCATTATCACTCCTCCTTCCCCAGCCCTCCTTCAAGAGGTTGCATCCCTACTTCAAAAGGCGGCTATAGAACCTGTTCCATCTGGAGACCACTTCGGGTTCTACTCCCGATATTTCACCGTACCCAAGAAAGACTGCGGCATCCGTCCCATCCTGGACTTAAGGCGTCTCAATTATTTCATAAAAACACACAAATTCCGAATGGCAACATTAGACATCATCATTCCCATTCTCCGAAGGGGTCACTGGTTCATCGTCCTAGATCTCCAGGACGCTTATTTCCATATCTCCATTGCCCCTCAAGACCGCAAGTACCTGAGATTCACCATAGGAAATTCGGCTTACCAGTTCAAAGCCCTGCCCTTCGGGCTCTCCACCGCCCCGCGGGTGTTTACGAAATGCATGGCTCCCGTGGCGGCTTTCCTGCGTCTCCGTGGCGTCCAGATATTCCCATACCTGGACGACTGGCTCCTGGTAGCACCTACAGAACAACAAGCAGAGATACAAAGAGATTACACCATGCACGTTCTTGCCACTCTTGGACTTCAGCTCAACATCAACAAATCCGTCCTCACGCCTTCCCGTACGGTTCAGTACATAGGCGCCGTGCTCAATTCCTCTGTTGCCAAGGCCTTCTTACCTCTGGACCGTATCCACAAAATCAGGAAGGCCCTACGCCCTTTTACCAAAAACGCCGTAGTATCTGCACATCAGGCCCAACACCTTCTAGGCCTCATGGCCTCCACGACGCCTATCCTCCTGCATGCCAGGCTTCGCATGCGACCACTCCAGGCGTGGCTCCTCAGTCGCTTCCATCCACACAGGGATCCACCCTACAAGAACCTTCGAGTCACCCCTGCTCTTTCAAACAGCCTCAATTGGTGGCGCTCCCGAACCAATCTTTCCGTCGGCAGACGCTTCCGACAGCGCTACCCATCAATCCATATCACCACGGATGCCAGCAGGACTGGTTGGGGTGCCACCTGCAAACACCTCTCGATCCATCACAGATGGACGAGCAAAGACAGACATCACCACATAAATTACTTAGAACTTCTCGCTATTTTCAGAGCACTCAAAGCTTTCGAGACCCTCCTTTGCCGCCGTATGGTCCAAGTCACCACAGACAATACGGCAGCCCTATATTACCTCAACAAACAGGGCGGAACGCGCTCCCAGTCACTACTGCGCTTAACCAGCAAGATATGGCACTGGTGCCTCCACCGTCAAATCCATCCGGTTGCTGTACACATCTCCTCCGCCAGCAACTTCCAGGCAGATCGTCTCAGCAGATTACAACACGACAATTACGAGTGGAGCCTGTCACTCCCAATCTTTCGTCGCCTTTGCACCCGATGGGGCACACCGCAAGCGGACCTTTTTGCAACAGTGCACAATGCCAAGTGTCGATGCTTCTACTCCAGAGCGGGTCTCGGCAAGGGCTCAAAAGGGGACGCCCTTTCAACCCGATGGCCCCGGGGACTCCTTTATGCGTTCCCGCCGACACCTCTCATACAAAAGACTCTTCTCAAAATTCGCCACCTGAAGGCCAAGGTCATCTTTGTGGCCCCGTGGTGGCCGAGACAGCCATGGTTTTCCCTCCTTCAAACCATGCCTCACAGTGTGTTTCGCCTGCCCCCATGCCCGGACCTTCTCACCCGAGACCACGGACAGGTCCGTCACCCGGAACTTCACTCCCTCCATCTGACGGCTTGGCTCCTCAACTAACAATACATGACATTCTCACCAATGCGAGGAAGCCCTCCACTAGAGCGCTTTATGCTTCGAAATGGTCATCCTTTGTCAAATTCGCTACCACTCACAACTACCCATCCCAACCAGCCGACTTACCTGTCGTCATGGATTACTTGCTCCTTCTTTTCAAAAGAGGCCTTTCTGTGTCCACCCTACGGGTGTACCTCGCAGCTATTGTCGCCCATCAACCCCCTGACTCACCCTCTGCGGCATTTTTCCAACACCGCACCATCAAACGGTTTTTCAAGGGACTTTCCAACATCCGTCCTTACTGCCACAGACCAACTCCGCAGTGGTCCCTTTCCCTGGTACTCAACGCTCTCACCAAACCACCATTCGAACCGATGGCAACCACTCCTCTTTACTTACTCACGGTGAAGACGGCCTTTCTGGTGGCCATCACCTCCGCCAGACGAGCTTCAGAACTAGCAGCTCTTAGAGTAGACCCGCCCTTTCTTAAATTTCACCAGGACCGAGTGGAACTTCACACTGACATCTCCTTCTTACCGAAGGTTGTATCGCCCTTCCATATGTCTCAACCCATCAACCTCCCATCCTTCTTTCCAAACCCTGAGACTTACCTGGAAAAACACCTGCACTCCCTCGATGTCCGACGAGCCCTCCTGTTCTACTCTGCTCGGACTTCTCCTATTAGAAAGACACAAAGACTTTTCATTAGAACTTGTGCTCCATCTATGGGCTTACCTGCCTCTTCTCAATCCATCTCCAGATGGATTGTCACGGCTATCAGGATGTCATACGACCTTGCGCATGCCCCTCTTCCGTCCGCACCGAAAGCCCATTCCACCAGGGCAATGTCCTCCTCCATGGCTTTCCTCAAAGGAGTCCCTCTGGAGGAGATCTGCAGAGCAGCGACCTGGTCCCATCCGTCCACATTCCTAAGGCATTACCGCATGGATGTCCGCTCTCGGTCACATACAGCATTTGGACGGGCGGTCCTCTCTGCCACCTTACCATGACTACCCTCCTCCGGTAAGTCTGCTTGTTAATCACCCTATGTGTGGATTCACAGAGTCCACGAAGAAGAACTGCGGGTTACTTACCTGTAGTTGGAGTTCTTCGAGTGGACATCTGTGAATACACACTTCCCGCCCACCTCCCCTCGAACCATCATGGCCTAGTCTTGATCTCTGGTCAGCGGCGGCTTCGGGGGAACTGAGGTGCAAGGCGGGAAGCGCGAGGAGCATGCGCAGTGAAGGGGAGGGGCGTTTGGTGTTTCAGCTTGGAAGGACCGGCAGCGTTCGCGCAGGCGCACGAAGACCCTATGTGTGTATTCACAGATGTCCACTCGAAGAACTCCAACTACAGGTAAGTAACCCGCAGTTCTCTACTCGACAGGATTTTGGCCAGAGTTTGAAGCAGCGGTATGTAATGGCTGGGTACTATGACTGCAACTCCATAGTAGGGCTGTACATTATTTCTTATTGAATAAAATATGAGCTGCCAAGTATGTATGAGTATTGGGCTGGATCCCTGCCAATGAGCTTCACTTATTCCAGAGATCTGAAGGGTCATCCTTTTCATTTCTTCTGCTTCACTGGGAAATTCACTGGCTTTTCCATAATCCATACATCTGTCAGGTCATAATGGATCTTTCATACAGTATATTCTTGTCATATTCTGGCCATGTCAGCCTGCCATGGAGTGAGGGCCTTTTTGCATTTCTATCTACACATGATGAATGTACTGGGAAGTGTACATTTGATAATTTTCTATTACCTTCCCTATCTTAGTGCTATGGTCAATAGTGATGCCTACCATCATGTCTATAGTTTTCCAAATGGACACCTGACCAGCATCCTTTGACTCTGATATCTGTCTGCTACTGACAATGACATTGGCTTTTCCAGGAGGAGGCTGATAAACCTCCACCTGATACTATGGCTGAGGTATGGGAGTTTGCTGGGAAAGTTCCAAACAAATTACAGAAAGAGTCAGAGACAAGGTGCTTTTTCACCAGCCAGTTGGGGAGAGCTCTGCACAGATGAAAGGACAAAGATGAACTTCTGAGCTCCCCCCCCCCCAGAAGCTTGTTTATTGCATCTACTGTTCATAAGCAGAGTTTGGAGCATTTTATGAAAACATTAAATCACGTCTGTGATTTTAGAGTCATCTATTTCTTCCTAGACTATTTATTCCCATTGTTTCTGCTTCTGAGCCAAGAAGGATCCTAGAGCAGGTTACATGCAGGGGGTGAAAAAAGCACAGTCATGTTCTACAGATGTATATAGAGAAAACAAAAAGTAAAAAAGGTAAAAAAAAGTGCCCTTTAGCCTTTTAGTCCTGCCTCAAAGCAAAGGTGAAGAAGAAACAGAAGGTCACTTCCCCTCAGGGATGCAACGTGGTGAAGTCAAGATGGTGTGCTTTCACTGGAACCCCTCCAGGAAACATACCCCTCGAAGAAAGGTTCCCACACTGAGGCACATAGTGGCACTACTCATCAAAGCCTGATCTCACTATGGGGATTTATTTAGTAGCTATAACCTTTAAACATGAAATCTATTCATGATATAGATACAGAACCACTATTTATAATACTCCTTTCTTTGGCAAAAAATTAAGGTCCTTGTATGGCACATCTAAACAAGAGCTTTCACTTAAGTTTTTGGATGTTTATTTATTTACAGTACAGTATTTATTTGATTTCTATACTGCACCATCTGGCACAAGTGCCACTCTGTGTTTATTTTATTTTGAATATTGTGTGCAAATATTTACTGGTATTTTGAATATTTGTGTTCAGACATCATAATATTGTAAGACAATAACCTGCATGCGTTCTTCTCCGAAACCAGTGGTGGTGAACCTTTGACACTCCAGATGTTTTGGACCACAACCCCCATAGTCCTTTTGTCATTGGCAATCTAGGCTTGGAATTCTGGGACCTAAACATATTTTCTTTCCACATTTTTTAAGCTGAAAATGCAAACCAGGAACTCTGGCTTGTATCTCCTCCAATAAGCCAGGCTTGTTCTTGGCCTATGACTTCGGCTTATTAGGGAAGAGACAAGCCAGAGTTTGCAGTTCAGGTGGCGTTGATTAAGAAGGTCCAAGGTTTATTTTCTGCTCCCCATGGGAGCAGTCAGGCAACCTACACTACAACCACACTGTGAACAAGAGGCCTGAGTTCCCCAAGAATAGTGTCTTATAATGTGCACACTGAGCCACTGCATATGACATGCTTTATTACTTCATAGACTTTGTAGCCTTCTAGCTTTGACAAGGCTATTCAATAAATATTTCTCTTGGAATGAGTCCAGTGAGATTTACTCTGCGTTACATAGGTTTAGTATCTTAAATTATTATCTATAATGCGGTTGTGCTATTACAATTTTATTTGTCCCTTCAACAGCTTTTAAATACTAGTACACAGAATTGCACACATCTTTTTATGGTTTTGTATTTTCAGGCTCTTGTAGATCAGTTTGAAGACAAGAAGACATCAATTTGTGAACGTATGAAACTTTTTTATAGCTGTCATGTTCCTCCACACTGGACTGTGCAGGTAAAAAATTAAAGGCATATAACATTTCAGAGAGTATACATTGCAT
Source organism: Phrynocephalus versicolor (assembly GCA_023846285.1). Lineage (NCBI taxonomy): Eukaryota > Metazoa > Chordata > Lepidosauria > Squamata > Agamidae > Phrynocephalus > Phrynocephalus versicolor. The sequence goes on along the minus strand of JAHTLZ010000275.1, from coordinate 30,336,391 downwards.
CAGAGTTTTAGTATCTCATATTATGAAATTTACAACTTAAGATACTGGAATAGAAAAAGTATCAACAATGTAGTTTGTTTATCTGTAAGAGTGTGCTTATGCATGCATATTTGTCGTTTGATTTGGATTGTGTAAATGGCCCATTGCAGATGCATTATACCAGGGCAAAATTTCCGGTTTCCCTTTATTCCAACACATTTGAGGCTGGAATTGTGTTGGATCTTGGTGAGATGTGAAGAACTTGAATCATGCAACTTTATGGATCAATTCCACCCCCCCTGCTCCCCGGGTTCCCATTCAAAAATCCTCATGCAAGAGTTCTCCTTGCCTTTCTAAATTGTGGAGTTTGTCTAGGTCACACTTCAGATATTCTAGGACACCTCTGTGGAGGAGACATAAGGTTGTTGCCCCTACAACAACCTTGTTTATGGCCAACTATTGTAGGTGCTATGCATTATAAATATAGAAAAAGGGGGCCTTCCCAGGCCTTTCAAAGCTGATTGGTAAGGGCTGCTAAATGTTTTTTTTTTCTCAAGAAAGCCTAGCATGATAATTTTTGTACTTTACTGTACAGCGCCAGCTAGCAAGCTTACTGTTTGACCTTGGATGTACCAGTTCAGCCCTGCAGATCTTTGAGAAACTTGAAATGTGGGAGGATGTAGTTATCTGCTACGAAAGAGCTGGGCAACATGGAAAGGTAGAGTATTTCTAGTTTACTGTTGTTTTGTTTTTGTGTGGGATGCCCTACAATTTTAGTAGAAAATCATAGGGAATATGGATTTAATATGGAAGAGATTATCTGGTTGTTTTGCATGTTATTTAGAAATCTGTTGATGAATCATTTATGTAACTGATTTGGAGGGAAATATGTGGAGTGTAATGATCCCACAGGCCAGTGGGCAAACAAGAGTACCCTGTTGCAAAGCAACATGGCCTCCCCACGTGTAAGAGTCAGTGAAATACCTTCTTGCCCAAATGCTAGGGAAGAAAGAAAATGTAGCTTAAAGCAAATAATTTTGACTTAGGTCACTTGAGTCACTACATCTGTTGCACATTGCTTGCTTTTTTTCTGACATTTAATTCCCATGTTAGCCATCCAGAATCCAATTTGGAGGATATATCCTGACATCCAGTGATAGAGAAAAATGGTTCTGACAATGAGAGCAGAATTTTGAACCCTACAGTTGTCCTGTAAGAAACAAAAGTAAAGGCTCAGATAGTTATGCAATTGACAGCTCACCAGATCCATGATAGGCTCATCTTCTCATCCAAATGGAACTGTTTTACCACAATGACATTAATAGTTATTATTACACGTGATCAAGTTAGTTCTTACCTATAGCAGTCTTTTACGGGATTTTCTAGGTACAGGGTACCTACGTGATTTACCAGTTCCTTCTTCTGGGGATGTCCTGGGACTAGGCAGCTTGCCCATGTTTGCACAGGCTGGCTATTCTCCCACTCAAAGTCCCAACCTCTGCCTCTGCAGCTAGGCACTTAACACACTGAGCTTTCTAGCCCACTAACAATGACATACAATGGACTTTTAATTGTGGGCAACTTATGAATACACATTGAAAAATAAAGGTACAGTATTGCATTCTATAGCAACATATCTATAAATATAACTGGTTCATGGCTGCCACGGTTTCTTTAAAAAAGAGCACATTATTTGGTTTCATTTGAGTATTCCTAGCTTAGGTTGTCCTACTGTACTAGCAAACAAAAATACTTACAGTGTTGCCATGAAGGCCTTTGCATGCCCTAATGAGAAATTAGTTTTAGTAGGAGATGCTATTCACTGTTTAATATGTTTTAACTGCTTTTAATACTGTACATTACTTTTTAATATTTAATGTTGGTATATGCTTAATTGGTTTTTTTTATTGTGATAGATCTTTTAGTCTTTTATAAATTGGCTTAGATCTCACTTCAGGAGAAAGGCAAGGGAGGGAAAATAACTAACAATACAATTTGGTTTTTTACTAACTCAAACATATTGGCTACCAAGTCTCCATTAGAGCAGTCTAATTGAATCATTTGTTGAACGGTGAGAACATTTGAATAAATTCTATTGATTCATTAGGATTGTGCTATTTTGGGACTAATAGTAGCATTCTAACTATGGGATATACAATATTTCCCCCAGTGCCAATGTTACTTTTGCCAATCATGTTAGCAGAATATTTTAGGAAGGATCTCTTAAAGTCATGATCATGAATGGAACTACAAAGTCAGGGCCTTCTTTGAGAGTAAAGAATTCCAGGAAAAGAGCCTTAATATTCCTTTGCTCTTGCTATATGTATTTGACTCTACCATTCATATGCAGATATGAACATCCTGGTGAATGAGAGAGAGACTGTTTCAGCAGCCTGCAAGTTCTGGCCCCACTCTTGGATCTGTGAAATATCACAGAGAAGTGTTTCTCAGTGAGAATCATTGAGTGGGGGAGGGAGGGGTCGTGAGCTTGCAACCCAGACATAACGCACTGGGAAAACCATCCAGTGTTTGTTTGCCTTAATTGGAATTGTGATGATACCTAGAAAGAGCTAGCATTCCCCAGAGACCTGGAATGAGGCACAAGAACTCTCAACATCAAAGAGCAAGACTGCATCCACTAGGTAATATAACTTTAATTCAATCCAGTTCCAATTGGCAAACCTAGTGGACTTCCAAATTTTTTTTTTACCCCAAACTCAGAATCAAGCACATGGGTCCTTTGTATCAACCCTTTTCTCCCCTCCCCCCCGCCCAGGCCAAAAGGGATTTATATGTCTCATAGTGCCATACAGGGCTGGCTAAGGGAGGGGGTGGTATATGACCCATGTTTCTTTGTTTGAAGAATGAGGGTGTGACTTAAGAAACAGCCTTTTACAACTGCCCTTTTTGCCTCCAACAAGACTCCTGGCTACAACATCCCCTAGCCATGGATTTTAAGAACATCATCTAACTAAGGACTTTAAAAGTAACCTCCTGGTGAAGAACATCTTTCACCATGTCTGAACTTCTGGCATCTGCTTTGAAGAAGGGTGTTTGACTGCACTTGAAAGCTTGCAATGTTCCTTTTTTATTTTTAATAGTGGCCTATGAAGGTATCGCCTGTAACCTATTTTTGCAATTGTGTTTTGTGATGGCCGCATGGCTCAACTCCTTTTTGCCTTGATGTGTATAGTTATTAATTGCAGTATCCACATATTTAAGTTCCTGAAGAGCTTAATATGTACACTGACTAGTGTGTGTTTTAATTTTTCAGGCATTGGATGATTCTTGTTGGTTCTTAGACTCATGCCTTATATACTTTTATACTGTTTGCAGTTCTTACTGGCCAGGAGAACAGGTCGGAGGATTCTTTCCTCAGCTAATAATTATTGATTTTCATTCATTATTTTTCAGTGTGTGTCAGAAAGGCCAAGGACATTTTGGCAAACTACGGTAGTTTTATTATCACCAATAGAGACTTAGAACACTGAACTCTTTTGTAACATCAGTTTTCCAAGACTTTTCCATGCATCACCTTATCTTCCTCTAACCTTGGGAAGTGCAAGCAATAGGAATTGTAGTATTTCATATGAAAATATAATTTAGAGCTGTAAATAATCATGGACTTGTTTTGTGTGGTCTTCCTTGTTTTATGTACTTGTGCTGGGTAAATACCTAAATCTGGTCATTATAAACCAAGTATGTCTTGTAGTGCCAAATGCTGTTGTCCTCTCTCTCATGACAGAGTGATACTATGCCAGTGTGATAATCCTGTCAAGAAGGAAGGCCGAGGCCAATATTTTCCATTTGCTAGAAATTCATTATTACTTGGAAAAATTCTGTCTACTGTCAAAAGATAGATAGGAAAGCAGTCTTGGAGGAGTGGATAAGAAGGCCGTCTGGATAGAAATGTTTCATAATTGAGACTTGAACAACGCTTTGAAAATGCACTTAACTAAATCTGTGATAAGCTCTTGGAATACTCAAAATGAAGTTTGAAGTTCTGTTTGAAACACAGATGAAAACTTTATCTATAAAATGAAAGGCAATTTAATGTGTGTCTAGTCATTTGAGTTTTTGTAATGAAAAGCTTCTGTTTTAAGTTCATGTTATCTATGGCTGCTTAAAGAAAGAGGTTATTCTTCTACAAATTGCTTTTCAAGTGGCCAGAGTGCTATTGTATAGAAATACTGGCAAACAAGCTTTTTTGAAACATACTCCTGTACAGCATGGAACTAAAACTCTAAAGTAGTAGTGGCAAAGATGTGTGATATGTCCAGATATTGCTGAGCCTCAAGTCTCATTTGCCTGAGCTGCCGTAGCCAGTAGTAGGGAATATTTGGAATTGCCTTTAGCTGGAAGCTGAGGGGGTGGATATTTGCCATCTTTGAGTTAAAGCAGAAATGTTAGGAAATGTTGGCTAAAAGGAATACTTGGTTTAGTCATTGGGCAACTGACAATTGTAGGAAAACAACAGTGCAGACATAGCACAGCAGATGCATTTGTCTTATTAATACAATGGTACCTTGTACAAAGGAATTAATTTGTTCCAAATGAAATTCTGTTAAGCAAATTTTCCTTTATACAAATTTCCCATAGGAATGCATTGAAAACTGTAATCCCTAATCACGACCATTTTTATGTTGTACAGATTTGCCCCATAGGCGATTCTGTTAAGCAAATTTCTATCTCTGGAATTTTTTATGTTGTACAGATTTTATGTTATACAAAACGTTTGTTATACAGTAGGAGGGTCCACTGTAGTTCCTTCTCACGCTAGGAAGAAGTAACCAGTGGGGCAATACCACAGAGCTCATTCCTGGGTCAGGTGCTCTTTAACTTGCATGAGGGCATGCAGCAGATACTTGTGGATGACACTACATTGGGCAGAATAGTTAATATATTGGAAGATAGGAACAACATTCAAAAAGATCTTCATAAGTTGGAGTACCACGTTGAAAAGAAAAGAATGAAATTTAATAGGAATAAGTGCAAAGTTCTACTCTGGGGGTTGGGGGAACAAATGCACAGTTACAGGATGAGGATACTTTGCTTAATAATGATACGAGTCAGAAGAATCTTGAAATTATTGTAGATCAAAAGCTAAATATGAGCCAACTGTGCAGTTTGGTTACAAAAAAAGCAAATGGGATTTTAGGATGCATTATCAGAAGCATAGTCTCCTAATTCAATCAAGTATGAGTCTCACTCTATTCACCATTGGTTAGACCTTATCTAGAGTACTGGGTCTAGTTCTGGACACCGAAGTTCAAGAAGGATGCCAAGAAACTGGAGCAGGTTCAGAGGAGACCAACAAGAATGATCAGGGAACTGGAAACCATTGTAGAAATTATAAATGTGCAGATCATAATTAAGAAAGCTCAGCATAACTGTGTGTTTCTAAGACATTCCTATTAGTGGCTACTCCTTCCTCTGAGAAAATTCTCAGAATATCTGCTTTTACTCCATAAATGTTGTTGTGAGAATTCTTTTAAACAAAAGAATGGGGGAGAAGAGGAGAAAATAGCGCACAAACACTGATGGCAGCCTCTGTCTGTTTTGCCAGAATCACAAGGATCGAAGAAATAGTTTCTCAAATGTGTAATAGTAATTTGTGATCTGAAGGGAAGCAGATCTTGAGTTGCATATGGGTATTAAGTGGAGGTACTCTCCAGGATTACAGCAGGAATATCTAATTTACTGACAGAAAGAAAAATATCCAGAAACTTGAGGAACATGTCCTTTAAGCCATGGTGACAAAACCAATTTTCTGCCTGTTTTTAAATTTTGTTCTGTGTGTGGTATAGATTTTTTTTATATCATTCGGAAAAGGCAGTTGTGGTGCACTTTTCACCTCAGAGATGTTTATTCACACAGAAGACTATTATTCTGAGGAGGAGGGAAAAAGAAAGAATTGCCGAGATTTTAAAATACCTCACTGTGAAGTGTCTGAATTGCATGCTGTTGTGCTCTTTTGGAAAATTATTTTAAAGCTTAAACATTATTCCGACAAGCAGGTTTTGTGGAAGTCTTGTTATTTTCACCTTTGGTGTCATTATCCTTGTATTTCTTTTGTAAGATTTGTAACATATCCTCCACATGTTCTTTTGTACAGTGGTACCCTGTATAAAGTTAATTCTTATTATAAGATAATATAATAAAATGTATTAATTCATTCCAAATGAAATTATGTTAAGCAAATTTTCCTTTATACAAATTTCCCCATAGGAATGAATTGAAAACGGAGTAATCCCATTTTTATGTTGTACGGATTCGCCCCATAAGCAAATTTCCCCTATCTCCAGAATTTTTTTATCTTGTATAGATTTTATGTTATACAAACTGTTTGTTATACAAGGGTCCACTGTATTTCTCTTAGTCGCTAAACGTGCTCTAGACTGCCTAACAGAACTATGATAGACTTGGGGGATGTATCCAGAAGTGGGCTTCTGGTCATAAAGGAATGGAATCCCTTGCAGTCCCAAGCTCTCACAATCGGGGAGGGATGGGAGGCACAGCAAATCCCTGTGCTACCATGAGCATCATATTAAACTTAAACTTTAATAATTACAAATGTATTACATTGGATTTACCGGCACATCTACAAACAGAATTTGTGGTAGTGGTGATGGTCTGAAACATCTGCTTTTTAGATGCATATGGAGGGGTACAGTAATATGAAAGTATGACCCCCTTATCCTCTGGCTCATTATCCGCTGATTCATTTATCCATGGATTGAGGGGGGAAAGATTTTAAAAATAATTCAGTAGCCGTAAAGCAGGCTACTGTTGCAAAAAGGAACCGCAAAGCCAGCAGCAAGGAAGGTGGCTCGGTGGTGGCGGCGAGGAGGAGGGCATGGCATCTGTAAGTTTTCTTTTGTTTTCTTTCCTCCTTGTCAAGGAGCACAGCTGGCCGGTGGCAACGAGGAAGAAAGAAAACGAGAGAAACCTTAGCCCTCCTTGCGGCTGCCACTGCACTACCAAATGTTTTGGGGGGGTGTCGGGGTAAAAGCTTTCACCTCGGCACCCCACCATCCCTGTCACCGCCATTGTACTCAGATAAGAGTATTTGCTCTTATCTGCAGATTTTGGTATCCGTGGAGTTCCCAGAACCGATCCCCCATGGATACGGTGGTCATACTGTATATACTAGAAGCAGACAGTATAACTATTTCATTAAACAGTTTATAGTGCAGTGAGTAAAACACTGAGCATTAGCTAACCTCTATATTAGAAGGTCTTTCCTAAAAACAACCACCTGAAACTAAACCCTTTAAAAACACAGATCCATGTTTTCCACTCAAAGAACAGGGAAGCAAAGAGGAAATGACAAGTTAGCTGGGAATGGCAAGATTTTGCAGCAGTGCCCTACCCTGGAGTGTTTGGGCTTCATACTGGATCAAACACATACCTTCAAAAACCATCCAAGAATAACCAACTAAAATGAGGCTGCTTGGATGCAGGACGAACATTCTGTGACCATGGAGAAATTCAATCAACACAGTTAATTCATGCCCCACTTTGTGTACAAAAGAGGATTTAGCAAATGGATGTTGTGATGCTATTGAAGTAGCCTGCTTCTCATAAAAAAGTCTTAAATGATCTTCTTCAAGTGCCATGTCTTTGCAAACCGTTGGCAATCAGTAGCATGATCTGTTTCTTATTTTAAGCTATTCTAAATAGAGAAGCTGTGGCCATTGCGAACCATTGGCTTAAATTCTTAAGACGGAATGTTCTTTTACGCCCCAGGCCACACTTCCCATCTATTTTTCTTGGAAGGGATAACCTGCAGTATTTGTTATTATGTGACTGAAATATTGCAATTGTCTTCTCTTTATAGTACAGTAATATCTTGGTTTGCAAGCACCTCGTTGTACAAGCACTTTGCAAGGCAAACAAAATTTTTCATACATTTTTGCTTTGCTCTATGAGCAATGTCTTGCAAAATGAGCACTGGAGGTGCTTTCAAACTGCATAGCCACTGTCGCTATAGCCAGGCGAGTGCCCATCGCCACCACCGCATGCACACCACGTGAGGAAGGGTTGCCCATTGAGCAGTGGGGGGTGGATTGGGGGGGGCAGGAAGCCAGCAGCCTCTTATTTCCACATAGGAAATAATGGAAACTTCACCCCAGAGCGAATCATGTATGTTTCCATTATTTCTTATGTGGACATTGTTTTTGATGTATGAGTACAGTATTTTGGTTTAGGAGCATGTTTCCAGAACAGATTATGCTCGTAAACCAAGGTACTATTGTACTGAAAATGTATAGCTTTTTATTCATACGCTGTAATATGGCCACATTAGTGACTCTGGCTGATCTTAACATTTTAAATTGTTTTTAATTTTACTTATATTTTATATATGCCCATAATTTTAAATTGTACAATACTCAGAAAGAAAGAAAGAACGATTTATATTACTTTAAGCTGACCTCAATTTTTAGGCTTTCAAAAGAGTCAAAGATTAACATTTTCCTTTTGGTTTCACCAGTTCTGTCTGTAGGGCAAACCCCACAATGAGCAAACAAGCCAACCTCCCTGTTAAATTTACTAGGATGTCTAAAGAAGGGTCCTGCACAGCCTTTTTCGTGAGATGGGATTTGCCCACTGGTGTTCCATAGCAAGGGTTGGGCAATAAAAGCATATCTGAGAACAATTAAGACCTCAGTGTTCTCATTGAGCAAAACTCACTGAGGCAGAAAGTTACAGAGGAGCCATCTGGTAGAGGAAGGAGACAGTGTGTCATAGCAGTCTGCACTGGAAACGCACATAGAATGGCCTTCTCAGGAAACCCTCAAATTCAGAGCCAGGTTTAATTTAAAAATACAATTCAGACTTCTCCAGTTGCCATAGTCTCAGAGAACATAAAGGCAAATTACCTCAGTTTCTAATATAAGTGTAGATCACCTTCATTGTATGTATGAGTCCTACCTATGTGCTGGGTGATACAGAGCATGAATTACAGTTGACCAGAATGATTCTGCCTCTGAGCGTTGTCCAAATAGTGTGCAATTGTGTATTAAAATTTTAAGCAATTCCTTATATGTTTCCTCTCCATAGGCAGAAGAAATATTGAGGCGGGAACTAGAGAAGAAAGAAACTCCAGGACTATATTGCTTACTTGGGGATGTTCTTAGAGACCATTGTTATTATGACAAAGCCTGGGAACTCTCAAACCACCGCAGCGCCAGGGCTCAGCGCTCCAAGGGTCTGCTCCATCTCCGCAACAAGGACTTCAAGGAATGCGTAGAGTGCTTTGAGCTCTCAGTGCAGATTAATCCTATGCAAGTAAGTTAGCGGCAAATGCTTAATATTTATGTGCCGACTTTTAAATAAGGTGTTTACAACCTGCCGCTCTTTCCTGCTCCTTCTCTGTCTCCAGAAACACTGTAGGCTTTAGGGGATTTTCAAGTAGAAAATGCTGTCTTCTAAGCTCTTTGTTGTCCTACCTGAGTGGAGAAGCAGGAGTCACATTGATAGCAGAGATTTCATTTCTCTTGACTCCCATCCCCAGATTTGAGGAGAAATGGGAGACTTAAATCTCCATATTTCTGAGAGTCAAGGCTTAGAAGGGAGGACACAGAGTATGGGAGGAAGTCTGGAGAAGTGGCAGGCTCAGAAGAGTGCATGTATATCCATGCATGCACCAAATTTGCTGCCAATTAGAGATGGGCACGAAATGAATTTTTTTTTGTTTCATTGTTCGTTATTCATTTTGTTACATAACGAACCGAATAATGGCTGTAGGGGCAAATTTAACATGAAACGAACTAAACTGAAAAAAATTGGTTTGGTTTGGTTTGTTAATGGGGGGGGAGGCGGAGATGTCTCCTACCTGGTGCTGGTCTGGAGGTCCAGTCTTCCTGGCTTCTGGGACGACAACAAGGAAAAGACCAGGGGGGAAAAGCCAATGGCCACGCTACAGCTGTAGCGCGGCCATGTGGTTGGCACAGTTAAAAAAAAAAGGAGCGCCGACCAAGCCCCAAGGGTGGCCTAGTCGGCACCCTAAAAAAAAAAAAACAGTGCCGACTGGTCCCCAGGGGCCACGCGGTCAGCACTGAAAGGAAACAAACAAACAAACAAAAAGCCCTGCGCTACAGCTGTAGTGCAGGGCCTGAACCCGGAAGTGGGGGGGATCGGGAGGTCTGAGAAGAGCGATCTGCCACCCCCTCCAGCTCCCAAATCCAGGACTAGGGTGTGCCCTGCTAGTGCTCACCCTCTCAGCTCAACCTTGCATGCACGCGGAAATGCTTTAAATCGTGCAAAGCAGGTAAAAACAAATAACGAATTAACGAACCAATGAAATGAATTTTTCTGCGAAAAATGAAATAAAACAAACTGGACCTCTCAATGAAACAAAACATCATTTTTTCGATTCGTGCCCATCGACGCACACCCATCACCAATCTGGCCACCGCAGACTTCTTCTTTGGGACTTCTCCATCTGGTTATGGAGGCCCTTTTCCCACCTTGGAGGTTGTTTCACTCCGGCCTTCGGACACTGTCCGGAATCTGGGTGTAGTCCTGGACCCGGCGCTCACCATGGAAGCCCAGGTGGCCGCTGTGTCCAGGACTGCCTTTTTTCATCTTCGTCGAATAGCCCAGATTCGTCCCTACCTAGATGGGGACTCTCAGGACTGTGGTGCAAGCGCTGGTGATCTTGAGACTGGACTATTGCAACGCGCTCTACATGGGGTTGCCCTTGACTCTCCTTCGGCGACTGCAGCGGGTTCAAAATGCGGCGGCCAGACTGGTTGCGGGTGTGTGGCGATTTGACCACATCACCCCAGTTCTGGCCCACCTGCATTGGCTGCCCATTGCGGCCCGAATCAGATTCAAGGTCCTGGTTTTGATTTACAAAATCCTCCATGGCCTAAGACCTGACTACCTGGCAGAGTGGATCGACCAGCGGTCAACATCGTCCCGACCAACTAGGTTGTCATGGGCGCACATGCTGCGGGTGGCCACACCCAGGGAGGCTCGGGGAACATCCACCCGTATCTGAGCCTTCTCTGTGGCTGGCCCCACTATGTGGAACCATCTCCCCTCCGAAGTGCGCCTAGCAGAGTCCCTGTCAGCCTTCTGGAAGGCATTAAAAACTCTCCTTTTCCAGGAGGCGTTTGGTGACTAAAAGTGTTTCCCCCCTCTCTCTTTCCCGCCATCTGCTATTTTTAACTGTTTAGTTTTGCTATTTGTTTTAACTGTTTTATTTAATTATTTGTTATTATTTATACTGTTTCTGTTGTAAACCGCCCAGAGTTCCTCCAGGAAGACGGGCGGTATATAAGCCAAATAAATAAATAAATCTCTATTTATCACACAAGAATAAGAACATGCAAAATGGTAACTTGCCTACCCTGGCGAATAACCGCCAGCCTCCAAATGGAGTACACAGATGATGCAACCAAAGAATATTTAGGATGTTGTCTTTTATAAAGACAAAACCTTCTTCTTTTTCTTCTTAGTGGCTCACTTGGAGGTGGGGTCTGCTATTCTTGTTTTATAAAGACAAAAACATTTATTAGAATTGCTCCCACACAGCGACTGGACTCAAACTGTGCATTTCTAAACATGTAGCTTTAATGTTACATTTTAATGTTCTAAGATACCTCTCCTAATTCCCTGTTCTTAATTTGAATATGTCTTAAATATTCTGGGCTGTATATTGTCCTTCTTTATTGTAAGTCACCTTGGATCCTTTTCCAAGGAGAAAGGTGGGGTAAAAATGTTCAAAAATATGCTTCAGAGCTTAGTCTGTACAGATCTTGTAGCAACAAAAAACATCAGGTCTAACATTGATATTCCGTGGCCAAAATCCAGTACTGTAGTACCATAAATTACAGTAGGCCCATTGAATTCATGGGCATTTAGCGAATGAATTCCCTCATTCCACCCATTCAGTTGGCCTGCTCTAGATGTGACTTGCTGCTAGATTTCAGTCACTTTCACTAAATAGAATTTCAATCTCACATCTTCCTGGGCATTGGATCTCTACTGTATAGGAAACCAGATTGTTTTTTGTCTCAAATGCATGTGGAGCTTTCACCTTGAGGTCCTCTCAGGGGTCCTCACCCCAGCTCCAAAGATTCAAACCTGCAGCTTCTTTCCAAACCAATGGGCTTGGTTTTCAACCTCTTTACCCCCTGAGTGGTTGGCTATACGTTCTATATCTGAGTCCTTGGTGGAGAGAGACATGTCTGCTGTAATATGATGCCAGAAAGGGAAAGTAATGTCTACCAGAATGTGACTCTATCAAGAAAGTGAAAAGCATGTTCAGTTAGGATGCCAATACAGATGAGGGTGCAAATCAGGCCCAATTGTGAAAAACAAAGCAAAGCAAGAGCTTTCAGAGAAAACACATTAGCCCCATTTTTATGTATTAAGCACACCGGATTTGAGCCATTTCCTTCACAAGATCAGGGAAGAGGTCTGTTTCGCAGGTGGGCATTTAATTTGAAACACTTTGCACACTGCATCCTTTCATGTTTGCAACTGTGATTCAGAGAAAAACAGTTTGCTATCAGAAACATCTCTCTGCATTTAGCAGTTCTATAGGGCCTCTGATATTTTACAGTTTTGAACGATTTGCCAGATCCCAGTCCAACCAGCATAATTACCTACGGAAGTCATGGTTTCTCTCACTCCGTTTAAAAATATGTATATTTATTTCACTTTGGGGTCTTCTAAAAGCTTCCTTCTGGGAAGTACAAAGAGATGACTTAAACATACTGCAATTCTGTCGTGGCTTCCTTTTGGGGGGGGGGGAAATCAAAATGCTATATTTCCATAGGATTATCCCAGTTTTGCCTCCCCTAAATAAACAGAGGCACCAAAACCAATCCCTGTCTTTTTTTTTTCCGGGGGTGGGGCGGTGGGGGAGGCAGTGGCAGAGGGAATGGGTGGGCAGAATCCAAGTATCATTTTTGGGGGGCTTTCAGATTTAACATCCAGAGACACTTCTGTATTTCATAATTGCTACCAGTCAGCCATATCTGTCTCTTGTTATATGCAAAGATGCCAGGTTTTTTTTGCAAAAGGAGGCAGAAATCAACGTCTGCTTGCTGCAATGCTGAGCACTTAGTGATACTTCAGAATCGCACCACCTACATCAATAGTGGGTATCTCTAACCTTGCAGGTGGTATTGGAGCATAGCTGGCAGACAAGGGATAAAAAGGAAGTAGGTGGAGGTAGAGCTTATTCTTGGACTATAAGCTATTGCTTATAGGAGCAAAATTGCTGTGCTTAGACCAGACCATTTAAAATACAAAATGTATTTCCTATTCAGAATGTGTATTAGAATGTATATGTAGTTATTTGCTCCAAGGGACACCTAGCACTACATGTAGAAATTAATGTTTTAAATAAAATTATACAGAAGCTAAGCAGGGTCAGCCCTGGTTAGTAATTGGATGGGAGACCACCAGGGAATACCAGGTGCTGTAGGCGCCTGGAGTAGGAACTGGCAAGCCACTCCAGTATTCCTGCCAAGAAAACTCCATGGGCATGGGGTCATGAAGAGTTGATCACGACTATAACGACACAACACACACATACTGTATTTTTGTGTGACAAAGTATTAAGTCAGTCTTAAAAAATGCAACTGCAAGGGGATTTCTTTTGATTGGCTAATTTTGATCTGCATTTTTTACAATTCAAATAGTCCCTCAGTGAGGCAACACATTCCTTTTATCACAAAGGATGCCATTACATAGTTACAGAATTTAACACATCTTGGCTGCTTGTTGAGGCTGATTCACAGGCTTGATTCTCAAGGGGGCATGTTTGTGTGAAGAGTGTCTCATTCAAACCAACATCTCTGGAAACAACTGCCTCTTCTTAGTGATGACTCAGTGCCCTCGTTGTTGTCGGTGCTGTGCAGACAAAAGGAACTCTGCTAGAGCCCCGTTCATCAAATGCAAGGGCTTTAATTTAACTTAAGTAACTCTGAGAAAAAACAAGAGGCATTTTACATCACAGGACATAAGTCGTTCTTATGCAGTTTTGGATGGGATATACTGTCTTCTATTTTATTGCTGTTTGGGATGGGTTATATTGTCTTCTATTTTGTTTTTGCTTTTCATTGCAGTTAGGTGTGTGGTTTTCCTTGGGTTGCGCCTACTTATCTCTGGAAGATTATGAAGGTGCTGCAAGAGCTTTCCAGCGCTGTGTGATATTGGAGCCTGATGTACGTAAAACCGCATCGAAGCAACACACCAAATGTTGCTTTATTATGTACACATACTTTTCCTATATTAATTTGTGTATATTGTGTGGCATAGCTTATTAATTTAAAAATAAAACTCTGTGAAGCTGTTTAAAACAACCTGAGTTCTCTGCTTTCGAGGAGATGAGTCTGCCGTACCATGGAGGCACTAGAGCTCCATGGGTCCATGTTCTGCCATTCTCTTATTCCCCTGCTCCCCACAGTATACATGTGCTATAGGGCACAGACCTTCCTAGAAAGAATTGACCTATGTAAATGTGACTGTCTCCATCTATACTGGATATGGTGAGGATGCTACAGCTCACTGTTGTTCCATATGAAGTTGTATTTCCACTGCTTTGGAGGGGGATTGATGGTGTTCTTGTAAAGCAAACCCATTTCACAGATATTTTACAATAGTGTTCTTTTGGGACAGTGCTGCTTAATATGACATAATTTCTACATTCACATTGATGTTATGCCTGGCAATTTCAACATCAAAAAATGTTTTTTGTGTAGGCAGTGTGGTGATGTTTGCTGGGGAGGATGGGGGTGGTTGTCCATCACATGCAGAGGCTATTGGGAAAGGAAAGGCTGTTCTGGATTGTGTCCTATTCCTAACTGGCATGATGTATCTAAAGTTGACTGTGACAGACTTGCATCTCACATCTTGAAACTCAGAGGGCTTGCGAAATGCAATATGGTAGTGTCGAGTGTGCCAGTTCGCTGGATTTCAAGAATAAACTTTTATAAATTTCAATAATTTCAACAATAATCTTATCATAAATGTTAAAAATATGGGGAGACAGATCAGTGTTTGAAGGTAAACATGCAAAGTATTGTTTTCAGAGCTTAAATAGTTATCTATACTGCTGGACATTAACCATCCATTTTGTGTTTGTTTTGACTGCAGAATGCTGAGGCTTGGAACAATCTTTCTACAGCATATATCCGATTAAAACAGAAGTAAGTACATCAAAGGGATTAATTATGGCTGCTTCCAAAGTAAACACTGCCGATTTCCTCTCATGCTCCCTTCTCTGTAGCTCACAACTCCTGGATACGCTGCCTTCATCATCTGCGACACCTCTAGTCCAAGCCTTCCAATTTGACGTCCCTCTTGAGTACAGTTAGCAAGTTAGGGATAGTATCATTAAATAACTTTTGGGAAGAAAAGCAATCTATTTTGATCGCACCTAAGCCATAAATGGCATAGTCTGGAATTTATTACACAAGAAAAAATTAATTCCCTACTTCCCTGTACCTCTAGATGTGTCAGAGAGGACTCTGCTCAACATGGAGAAAAGTGAGGTATACAGTACTGTGGCACTGGGGTTTTTTTCCATAGTGGTGCCCAAACTATTGAATCCTGTCTCTAACGGGGTGCATTTTCATTTCTGGGGTCCATTTCTGAGCACAGTTCAAAGTGCTGCTTATGGTCTATAGACTGCTGTACAGAGCCCAGTATTCAGAGAAAGCCTTTATCTTGATTCCACCCACCTCACATTTGGTTGAGGGTTCTGGTTCTTGTTTACTGTTTGCAGATAATGGCACTTCCTTCCAAGGAGAGCGAAGTTGGCTGCCCCTGAGCTGTGCCACTGCTGGCATGCAAAGACCTTTGGATTCAAACAAGCTTTTTGCAACTGAATAGTTGCAGAAGGAGGGGCTTATAATGGGGCTGCACTAGATTTCTTTTTATTCTTATATTATAAAATTTCTTTTTATTCTTATATTATATTCTTATTTTTTATTCTTATGTTCAGTTGGTTTTTAATTTGCTTAGTACTTTTATACAATCGTCCTTGGGATTGTGTTTTAGTGTGTTTTAGTCTTCTAAATTACTGTTTTAGCCTTCTAATATGCTATGCCAGTTTTTAACCAGGTTGTGAGCCATTTTGATCTCATAACTGGAAGAAACCAGAATGGTTTTGCTGGAGTGAACCATTAATAATTTTTTAAAGGACCTGGTATCTGTATGGTTCTGTAGTTCTGTATGGTTTTTCAGTTTTCATGGAAATACTTTTTGGCAAACCAGTCTTTTCAGAAGTCAGTACTGTAAGTAACTTATTAAGATAAAGTTTGTTTGCTTGGATGGTATCCCATTAATCTTCTGCCAAAAAGAATGCAACTTTTACATACAGGGAAGAAACAGGATTTTTTAAAATAAAAATCTGACCTTCTTCTCAATCTCGTTGAGCACTTATCCGCTTTCTGGAAGCAAACTTAAAATGAGAAACTCAACAGGGAATTGTCAAAGAGATGAGCAAGGGAGACAAATTGCTAAGAAAGTGCACTGAACCAAAAGCTATAAATAAGTTGAAGAGGCTCTTAGACGTATTTATGGAGCATATAGAATGAAAGACACAGTTGCTCCAGAGAATGCAGGGGATAGAAAATAGATGGAAAGAGATATCAACTAGCTTGTTTAAGTGCCTTTTCAGAATAGATGTCCTTTTCAACACTTTACAATATTTATGTAGAAGAATCCTAGGGAAACTTTGTAGTTACATCTCTCTTTGGGTACTGGCATTGAATGCTACGAGCTGACACCTTCTGCCCTTCTGACTGTCTAGTCTACTGCTGTTGTAATAGCCTTGGAGACTACTTTAAGTTCTGTCCCAAGTACTAATGTAAAACTATATTGGGTGCAGTTCTTGGCTCCATCTCTCTTTCTTGTAACATCAGTCTTGATTGTAGCTCATTGGCCAATTAACCCATTTGGCTATTGATCAACATTCCTTCTAAGCTCTATGGGTGCTCTGCATGCACAGGGCAGGCTTTCTAGTCGGTGCTGATGGAAAGTTAGCAGGAACATTAGTCCCAGTATTGGATTTTAGATCATTTGGGCCCAGCATGCAGTTCTGTCAGGTTTGCAGATAAAAGCATAGTGCATTGAAGGCAGGCAAGATACAAGCATTTAAGGACTCAAGGCTGATGTTAACTGCTGTCATATCTCTGAAAGTGAGTGTCGGCAGGGTGCTTAGAAAGAGAGGGTTGAGAGTGAATGAATGTGGATTTGAGTGTGTTGTTGCAACAGCCGAGATACCAAGCGTTAGTCTTTTGGATGTTCAGATGCCTTAGCCCGTAACTCCCATAGCTTGTTCTTGCACGCAGTAGTAAAACTGGAGTCTTTTTCTACCTAGTTCATAACTTGAAACCCTTCTAAGCACACAATGATATCCAGTGATACACTAGACTGAGTGATAGACTAGAATTTAAGAGACCCTGAGTTTTAATCCCTGCTCACTATGAAAACTCACAGGCATGTAAGTGACAGAGGAAGACCTTTGCTTAAATGTTATGACGTAGATTGAGCCCTACTACAGTCACTATACATTGGTTCCAAGTTGATACCGGTACTATATTGGTGCATCCTCTCCATATGGGCATTTTTTAGCCTTTGTGCTTGGCACAGCTCTTTTTATCTAGCAAACACAATTGCTCTGTAAGGTGGTCCTTGACTCTGATACTTAGCCTGCACAGTGGTGGGTGGCATGCCTGCTAAGATAATCCTTAGCATTCACAGTGGAAGCCCAGGCCAAGCCTTGGTCCCTTCTGTTGCATCAGTTTCTATAAGGCAGACTTAAAGGAAGTGTCACTGAAAAAATGCTGAACAGAACGTTTTTTTTCTCTGCCCCCACCCCCTAGTGATAGAATAGCTTTCCAGTAACCAGGTAATTTCCCCCTGCATTAGTTATCCAAAATCAGGTATGATTTGCTCCCCAAAACATTTTAGCCTTTAGTTACAGCCAGTATACCCAATGGTGAGGGAGTGTGAGAAGTGCAATCCAACAAGATCAGTGGAAGTAGTTCTTCACTTTTCTCAAAAGCAAGAGACCTCATGTGGAAGGACCAATAATGCCTTGACCATGTCAGAATCCCATCATAGGAAATTTTTGAAGGAAACTGCATACATAGCTCAACAGTATGAACATATCTTGTTTGGGGAGAAATCCTGCACAATGCTGCCCACGAATGACAGACCCTGTTGGTCTTTTCCATCTTATTGGCACTCTTCCACTAAGCCTGGTGTCAGTAAGTTTGGAGGGATATAAACAGCTTTATTCACATGCTGCTTTCTGCTGTATGGGGCCACACTGCATCTCCCACATATCTGTGTGCAAGGGAGCCCTCTTGATAGAAAACAGTCGGGAAGCCTGCAGGCAGTTTCACCAATCTAGCGCTCTCCAGATGTGTTCATCTCCAACACCCATTACAGAAGTTAAAAACAAATGGCCAATAGGCCTGTATTTTGTGTGTGAGCCTTTGCAGATTACAATCCATTTCTTTAGGGACGTCATGAGACTTATACTCCAATACATCTGGAAGGCACCGGTTACGGAAAGGCTGGTCTGTGGTGTAAAGATTGCTGGGGTGAAAATGAAGGCAATCATCCATTTCTTGTCAAATGGAGCAGGGGGAGACTCTTAGTTGCCAAGGTTGTGTTTTGTGTTTTCTAAATTGTATTACCGCTTAAGATCTTGAGCAAGCTTGATGGGGCAGTCCTTAGTGGAAAGGAAAAATGCTTCTGTGCTTTACTTTGTTTCTTTTCCACCAGAATCAAAGCATTCCGGACTCTTCAGGAAGCTCTCAAGTGTAATTATGAGCACTGGCAGATTTGGGAAAATTATATTCTTACCAGTACAGATGTGGGAGAATTTTCAGAAGTTATTAAAGCTTATCACAGGCTTATGGATTTGCAAGAGAAGTATAAAGATGTTCAGGTGAGAAGTTTCTGGGTTTTCCCCTCAAATAAACTTTTGAAAGTTTCTAATGTGTTAGTGAAAACAAATCCAGTTTCAGACATCTGAACCATACAGATTATATGCTCCCAAAACCAACAGCTTAGAACAATTCATTTTGAATTCAACACCTCAAACTTAACATTCAATCTACCCTATTACCTTTTTATAATATTTGATGCTTAATGTATGGCACTAGCAGCTGTATATTTAAAGGTCAAGGGATACCTAAATGATTGGTTAACTGTAGTGAATTTAAGAAATAGACTAAAAATGAGTGTAAAAGAGGCATTAAAACCACTGTCCAATCTTGGTCTAGGACTAAATTTTAACAAGCACAACTCCCAGCAAAATCCAGTTTTGGATTCTGAAAAAGAAATAGCATTTCTGCCAAAAGACAGAAGAGACAAAATAAATACACTGGCATCAAAGTTCACACCACACAAGAAAATCCAGGCCCATATAGTTCAAAACGTATTAGGCATCCACAACAGCACAACAGCATCGGTAGCTTATACATACCACAGAATGAGACGTTCCTATCATCCTTCAACAGCACGGGAGACAGTGCTAAAAAAAAAACTAGCAGTCAAAAAGGAGTTAACAATTCAACTTCACTGATGGCAAAAAAGCCAAAATATACTGATGGAGAAGATTTTCAACCAGGATATAGCAGGGACTGTTAGATATTTAACAAATTATTTTGAATCTTATTTTTTCTCTCTCATCTTCATAGTACATTATATTTTGTACCTTTGTATTGTATATGATGTCAGTTAAACTCTGGACATGGTAAGACTAAAGCACAGTAAAGTCTCCTTACTAAGTCCAGCCTTCTTACCAGCTTCCATAACATTAAAATAGCCTTCCAAAAGAACATAAGAACAGCCTTGATGGAACAGGCCACAGCCCACCCAGTCCAGCATTCTGTCTCACACAGTGGCTCACCATTTGCTTCAGGGTATTCCCAAGCAGATGTCTTCGCCTGTTTATGATTCCCCGCAAATATCATTGAGAGATATCCTGCCCACCTCTCCAACCTGGAGGTTGTCCTTAGGCATCCATAATGATAGCCATTGATACCCTTGTTCTCCATGAACTCGTCTAATCTTTTTTTAAAGCTGTCAAGGAGGACAGCTGTCACCCCTTCTTCTGGCAGGGTATTCCACAGACCAGTGATCCTCTGGGTGAAACAGTGTGTGTGTGTGTGTGTGTGTGTGTGTGTGTGTGTGTGTTGTGTCATTACAGTCGTGAGTGACTCTTCGTGACCCCATGTCCATGGAGTTTTCTTGGCAGGAATACTGGAGTGGTTTGCCAGTTCCTACTCCAGGCGCCTACAGCACCTGGTATTCCCTGGTGGTCTACTTCTCTTATTTGTTTGAGATCTGACACCCAAAAGTTTCATGGAATGCCCCCTAGTTCTAGTGTTATACGATAGGGGAAACAGTTCTTTATCTACTTTGTCCAAGCCGTGTATGATTTTATAAACTTCAGTCAGGTCATCTCTTAGGCACCGTCGTTCAAGAGTGAAGAGGCCCAGCTGTTGCAGCCTCAGATGGTAAGGAAGGTGTTCCAATCCCCTAATCATTCTGGTTGCCCTCCTCTGCACTTTTTCCAGTTCCATAATATCCTTCTGGAAGTATCGTGACCAGAACTGTACACCGTACTCCAGATGGGGATTCACCATAGATTTATAAAGAGGCAAAATGACACTTGTTGACTTATTTTCTATACCCTTCCTAATGACCCCTAGCATTGAGTTTGCTTTTTATCACTGCTGTGGCACACTGGGTTGACACCTTCATTGAGCTGTCTATCAGGACACCAAGGTCCCTTTCCTGGTTTGTTGCAGAGAGTTCAGACCCCATCAGTTTATGAATGTAATTTTTTTTGTTGGCCCCAATGTACATCACTCTGCACTTGCTAATGTTGAAGCTCATTTGCCGCTGGTTTGCCCACTCCCCTAGTGTCAAGAGATCCCTCTGGAGCTCTTCACAATCTCTCAGTTTTTACTACCCTATATAATTTAATGTTGTCAGTAAATTTGACTATCCTGCTATTTACTCCTACTTCTAGATCATTTATGAAGAGGTTGAAAAGCAGGGGTCCCAGTACTGAACCTTGGGGGACCGCACTGTTTACCTCCCTCCACTTGGAGAAGTGTCCATTTTATTTAATACAATGCACTCCATCTGCCATCTTCAAGGTTTATACAAGGGTGGATGGACTCTAGTTCTCTAGAAATTGTCTCCAGACTAAAGAATGATTAAACACCACATCAATAGTGCTGATTGTCTTAAACCTTACCAAACAATAGACCACTAAAAACCAAGGAGTTGGCATCACTTAGCTGGTAATACACTATTCTGGATCTTGCAATGTTCTGCTTCATTACTATCTGTGATCACCTCTCCAACATGGTGCCACTCAGCTGTCTTGGACCACAAGTCCCATAATTCCCTCCTATACGGTAGATGCTGGTTTGAGGGCATTGTCCAGTTGCAATCTAGCACTGCTTTAAGGCTGCAGGTTGCTTTATAGTTTTATATTTGGAACAGTTGGGAATGCATGAATGTCTGCATAGCCCTTAATAGAATGCAGACCTGAACAAAGGAAACACCACAATGTAATCTTTTCATGTAACAGGCTTGTTATGTAGCTTATGTCTGGATGGTTTTGTAATGGAAAAACAAAATATGTTTCCCTTTTGAATTGCAGATGGGTATTTCAAAGCTGAGGAGGAAGCAGAATTAGTTACTTCAGGAGACACCTGTGCTTGCTAATGACCATTTTCTTGTTTTTGTACTTTAACATGGCATGCTGTTAATACACGATCCCCTGTATACTGGTGACTTATCATGTGACCATAGATCTCTGAAACCATTTCACCTTCAGGAATTCTGTCACTCTTGCTGAGCATCAAGGCCGCTTAGAAACATGTTTTGGCAGGCTGTATTAGATATCAAAGGAGCTTTGTAGCTGTACAGCGAAACTAACAACAGCTCAGATGTTGGAAAGTATATAGTCCTGTTTTTTTTTAATATACAAAATCAGTGTGCAGCCCAAAAGTTTTGAAAATTAGTTGAGCAGAGCCTTGGTTGAATCCTTTGTAAAAATATAATCCAAATAATCCTAAATAGGTTTTGAATATGTTGTTTTTAAATGCTGTCAAGTTGCCTACAACTTATAAATTAGTAACTTCTAAAATCTCCTATCTTCAGTAGCCCTGCTTAGCTGTTGTAATCACAATTGTTTGTTTGTTTGTTTGTTTGTTTGTTTGTTTGTTACACTTTCGTACCACGCCATCTTCCATAAGGAACTCTGGGCAGTATACAGATTAAAAAACATCAGATAACACAGCAATATAGGGAAAACATCCAATAAAACAGTAATATAAGCAAAAGAGGGGAATCGCTCAAGAAGATGCAGTGGACACACACACACAAAAAGATTAAATAGGGATGAGGTCACCATATGCCTCCTTGAAAAGCATAGTTTTTAAAGCCTTTTTTACGGCGGGCAGGGACTGTGCAAGGCGCAGCTCACTTGGTAGATGATTCCATAATGAAGGGCCATCAACAGAGAAGGTGCAGCTGTGTGTTGCCGACTTCTGCGCCTCCCTAGGGGTAGCCACCCTGAGTGAGCATGCCCGCAACATTCAAGTGGGCCTAGCCTCAGTTGACCTCTGGGAGATACGCTCGGCCAGATATTCAGGACCCAAGCCGTGCAGGGTTTTGTAAACCAAAACGAAGACCTTGAACCTTATCCGGAGAGCCACGGGCAGCCAATGCAGGCGTGCCAGAACTGGGGTGATGTGATCGTATCTACGAGAACCTACTACCAGTCTGGCCGCCACATTCTACACCCATTGGAGTCTCCGGACAAGGGTCAAGGGCAACCCCACGTAGAGTATGTTGCAGTAGTCGATCCTCGAAATCACGAGGGCCTGCACAACTATTCTCAGGGAGGATTCATCGAGATACGGGCAGATCTGGGTGATCCTGCGGAGTTGGAAAAAAGCGGCCTTGGAGACCACCATCACCTGGGCTTCCAGGGAGAGGGCTGAATCCAAGACCACACCCAGATTCCTGGCCCTGCCCATAGCTGGAGGGAAACTCCCCCCCCCCCAGACTAGGGAGGGGACCATTGTACCTGGACAAGGGCGCCCCGAAAAACAGAACCTTGGTCTTCTCCGGGTTAAGCTTGAGCCTGTTGATCCTGGTCCATTCCAAGACCGCCTCCAGGCACAGATCAAGGGAGCAAACTGCCTCCACTGCAGAAGAAGAAAAGAAGAGATAGAGCTGCGTATCATCAGTGTACTGATGACAGCGAACTCTAAATCTCCTGATGACCTCCGCCTGCGGCCTCATGTTAACACTGAACAGCATAGGAGGGATTGCCGACCCCTGGGGCACCCCACAAGGGAGCATCCAAGGAGCCAACAATTCGTCCCCCAGCTGAACCCGCTGAGACCGGCCATCAAGGAAGGATCGGAGCCAGCAGAACGCTGAGCCCGATTCCCGCCTTGGTGAGCCGGTCCAGTAGGTTACTGTGGATGTAGCTTCCTCCACGGAGTCAATCCATATTCCTATTTGGTCTTCTCTTCAACTTTTCCCTATAGAAAGACAATGTTTTTGTATACAGTACAGTGATCCCCGACTATTGCGGGGGTTAGGGACCTGACCTGACCCGCGATAATTGAAAATCCGCGATATGCAGATGCAGGTCAAGTCAGGCCTGGGGGGGCCTAGCTGGGGGCTCTTGTACTTACCCCCAGCCTGGCCCTACCCTGAACGGGCCTGTGAGACCCCTCCCAGACCTTCTAGAGGTCCCAAAAGGGCCTCCCTGCGAACTAGAAAGGCTCTTGGAGGCCTCAGAAATGATTTTTAGCTATCTAGAAGTCACAGTTCACAGGGAGGCCCTTTTGGCAGCTCCAGTCCTGGGGTAAGTATGTGAGGCTTGAAACAGGACTTTCCCCCCTTACCCTAGGGGGCTTTTTTTCATATACTGTGGTCCCGCGATATAACGGGACCAAGTATATGTGAACCATGAAAGGGCGGGGGACCACTGTACTAGCCATACATCCTACTGTTAATAAACAAAGCACAGTATCTTAGATGCTGGAACTGTCACCAGTAGATAACAAGCCATTTAGAACGTTTTATTATATTCTTCCAGTGAATCAAATCATTCCAAAAATGTAATTTACCGATGTATTTAAAGATATACTGTATAATGCATCTTTGGGTGCATTAAATGTTTTATTACACTTAATGAACCTGCTAATGTGTTCAACTGAAACTCCTACAAAATGAACTCATGTTGTACAAGCATAATCAGTTTCCCTAAATGCTATAATGACAACAGTTATATTCTTCCTAAGGTGCTCAAGATACTAGTAAAAGCAGTGATGGATGGAGTGGCTGATCGTAATGGAGAATCAGCAGCTGGGCTAAAGGGAAAATTGCAGGCGCTATTTGGACGAGTGACGTCTAGAGTGACGAGCGATGGGGAGATCTGGAGACTCTATGCGAGACTGTATGACAATGGACAGAGTGATAACCCTGACGAGATAGACAAGGTAAGTCCTACTGCTAGAGTGTGGCTTCTACATCAGCCAAGATTATTGGCAGCATCCTCAGTACTTGTGCCTTGACACTAGAGTTGCAATTGTTGCTTTGTAACAATTTGTTTTCTCATACCCATAAGAAATACTTTGAGTAAAGGAAGGCAGTTTTCATTTTCACCTGTGTTCCTATCTTTAGAAATCTGATTGGCAAATGCAGATTTTTAAATATTGTATCCGTTGTTTCTCCTTGACTGCACGAAGAAACAGCGGGAGTACAGTAGCACCCCTATATGCCTTGATACACCATGCACAGATTCAGTTATCTGCAGTTGGTGAGCAGCAGTATGAGCGATCGGGCTGTGTGGTGGCCTGGGCAGCACAGCAGCACCTGCCTGGGACATCAGGGGCAGCTGCAGAGGCCATGCAGCACTCAGCAGGGCGGGCTGGGAGTGCCCAGCTGCAACATCACAACCCACAACCCTGGCCATACCTCCTCTAACAGGCGCCTTCTCAGCTCTGTAAGGCAAGGAACTGGACTCTCTTGGCTTGCAGGGCACTTGCATGTATGCTTCTGCCTCTGTTCTGTTTTTCCTTTGGGGTCATGTCTGTGGAGGACAGGCTCCTCCTATCCTTGTCAAGACGGTACCCCAGAAAGTTTGCCTTTTTGCAGGGATGAGAGATTTGAATTCTACAATACAATGGCTAGTATTGTCACTTGTAAAATGGACGCCTGTGCCATGGCAACTGCTGCTGTGCCTAACACCCTAATATAAATCTGGGACCCTGCTATAATCTGGCACTAAGGGTCCTTTGGAATGGCTGTTGGTAATGGGGTGACATTTCTGCCACAAACCTACAGAAATCAGTGTTCTCCAGCAGCTGGCCATCCAGGGCTATCATGTCCTCCAGGTGACCAGTAAGCCTGGTCTCTTCTGGAACCCCTCCAAGCTCCTTGAGGGTAGCCTGGAACTTATTGTTGCGATGTAACTCTGGCGTTACTACCTCCCACTTCTTGCTCTTTACCCATCTACTTCCCTACTTGCCTGGGCTAGTGACTCAACCCAGATGACTACCTTTCACAGTAAGGAAGCTGTTTGCCCCCACGGTACTCGCTTCCCTTGCCAGTCGCAGTGCCTTGTGCTGAGCCCTCAGGAGGCTGATCCTGCTGCGTTTAGAGAAGCGATCCAAGTCCTGCTCAGGCTTGAGCACCTTTTTTGCAGTGCATGCGCTCGGCCATGCACACTTCCATTGCAGACTCTGGAAAATGTTTCCCAATCCCAATGATTGATTTCCTGGGAGCTCCAGTTTTTGACTGCCTGTCTGTAAGAGGGATTGCTAACATATCATCCCCTCTGTTTCCAGCAACTGGCACTGCAAGCACAACCAGTGTGGCAGGGGTGCTTTCAGCCTTAACATGCTTCTGAAATAGTGCCTGCACAGGAGAGATTTCCTGGGAGGGGCACCCTTCCCTTGAATGGGAGGGAGCTGCATGGTGTGGATATGGAAAGGCAGTGTATGGTGCTTTATAAATGTGCTGCTGCCCAATCTCACAGCATTGGCCTGAGTGCTGGTGCCATCCTTATCCTCTGGAACATTGGCTGTTTGGGAGAAAAGCGATTTCTTCACCATCTTTTTTGAGCTCGAGGCTGCCCTGGCTGGATTGCTCAGAGATGTCCCTGGAACCTCTACAGGTCTGAGGTTCCTTCCTATCTCTTTCATTTCCTCCTCTAGCAAACAGAAACCTAGCCTTTGGCTTTCTAATTGGGATTCCAGATACAGTATAAAGAATTTGTATTCAGACATTTGGAACTATTAGATTCGGATATGGATAGATTCAGAACGATCTGAATGGGTTTATTCTGAAGGTTTCCGAATCCAAATGCCCACCCCTAGTGAAATGATTCCTGTGTTTCAGTTGTCTTTGGGGAGCCAAAAGGCTGAAATGTTATCTTAGCCCAGAAGCGCTCAGAGGAAAAGAATGTTTTTACGCCATTGACGGCTACAATCTAGTGCACTGTAACTGGTGTCCTGCTGCAGTGTGGGAATCACTTATCAAGCTGTTCCACAAGGTCAGCTTGCTTCTTCCACACCACCTCCTCACACGTAAATATTATACTAGAGATGGATTACTGTTTGCTGGGAGGTTCCCTCTCCCCAACATATACTGAGGCTGGCTTCAAACATATAAAAGGCTAGGGGAAGGCCAACTGGCTTCTAGGGAAAAAAATTTAAAAGATAAGGAGGATAAGATAACGGAGGCTTGTGAGTGTGCCAGAGAAACTGGAGCTTGGCAGAAGGCAGGGATGGAAAGAGAACATAAAGTGTAGGATGAGACAAACTGGATAGGCAGAAAGGTGGGGAATAGGACAAGTGATTAACAAGGAAAAGGCAAGATAAAAGGATTCATGCATTTCTTAATACGCTGTTCTTTTCTGGCATGTTAGTTATGCTTGGTGTGCCCAGCGTTATGCTGTTTGCTTGTCTTGCAAAATGCTCTTAAACCAAGTTACTCTTAAACCAAGGTTGTTCTCTTTCAACAAGACTGTAAGCCTCTGAACAAAATCCTTGCTTTTTTATGTCCCTCCTACCTTCAACAAAAGAGAGAGGATGATCTCTCTCTCTCTCTCTCTCTCTCTCTCTCTCACACACACACACACACACACCAAGCTATGTATTCCTCATTTTTAATTATCACTGCCTTGGCTGTTAAGTTCTACTGCATCCTCACTATCCTGGGACATCCTATCAGGAAGCTTTGACATGTAAAAAGAGAAACTAGTATATAAAATCAGCCCTTCAAAATGCAATTTCCAATCTAAAACATCATGTTTCCGTTGTATTTCTGTTGTCCGTTATCCCTGCTGTCATGTTATAAAAGCATTCTTGGCTCATTGTCTGAAACCATTTATGGAGGCAGCATTTCCAAACTAAGAGAGTATGGACCTGATCAAAGTATAAAGCTGGAATCACTGCATTGTCATGATCATGCAATTGCCTCCTTTCGTTATTGCAAGATGGTGCATTCATGAAATTATATCTGTATTTATTGATTGGGTTGGCAAATAGACAGTGTACCCAAGAATATGTTATAAGCCCAGTGTTCTTTGTTAATTTCCAATCATACTTCATTTGAAGTAACAAGAAAGGCTGCAAATATTTGATTTGTGGAAAAATTTTGTCGGTCCAAGGGCCTTTTGACATTTGGTCAAGAAGAACCTGGCTTGTTGGGAGCCAGCTCAAGCAGCAGGCATCTGATCTTTCCAGGTAGCAATGAAGCACTTGATTTTTCTTATAGACTTACTGTAGCAAAGAGTCAGCAGTCTGAAAATCTAGCTGGTCTGAAATGGAACACTTGCTAGGCATATGGGTAAAACTCCTGTCCATTCCCTGTAATTTGTGGGTGCATTCTTTAATGTTTTTCTGTATCTGCTTTGTCCCCTTTCTCCACTTTGCTTCCACCCAACCTAAAACAGTGTGAGTGGAAAATCTTGGCTTTGTTTTGTTTCATTAGATTGTCTAGTGATCTACAGCACAAAATGCTTATGATCATTCACATCAGTATGTGGAATGCAGTACAGATCAGCACAAAGACCCTTCTGTCCTTAACCCCTAAGCAAAAGTTACCTTGCAATGAAAAAGTGACCTTTCATAGAAGCTCCCTTGTTTGTCAACATTCTATCAGATGACCCCTGTCTGTTCATTCCAGGAATTGGAATGCTCATGAGCATTCAGTGATTGCATACCATTCCAAAACCCAAGCACTGTGACTTTTAATTCTTCAGTATTTCTCAACAGCTAACTGATTAAATTTTGTTTCCCGTTACGGATGCTCTCTCTCTGGGTATTTAATGTCTTTTTGCCCTACTTAAAAGTCAGCTAAATGTACCTTTAATTTTTTAAAAACCAGAGGTACACTGAGAGATTTAATTATTGCTGCTAACTAGACTTAGCAAGCTTAAAACCGAGATACTTCAATGACCAGATGTAGGGGAGTGGTATCAGGAGACAAATATCTAGTCTTGTGTGCTCCCAGACAGATTTGGTGGGGCCACTGTGAGATACAGGAAACTGGACTAGATGGGCCTTTGGCCTGATCCAGCATGGCTCTTTGGACCTGGTAGTTTAACCTACAGTGATTCTATGGTGGAGTCAGACCCATCATCAATCTCCATTCTGCTGGATTTTACCCGTTCTTTGACATAGATGGCCACTCAACCTCCAACCTGCCCCTCTCTATCACTCCTATAGAGTGTGTTGGTTTACAAGCATGTTTCCGAAATGAATTATGCTCATAAACCAAGGTATTACTGTACACAGGCTGCTTTAGTTCTCTCTTGGCCATCTGAGATGCCCATGTGTACAGTTATCTGTTTGTTTGCCTGAAACAGGTATTTCCAGTGTGCTGACTGTTGGCTTCACAGAATTCTATGATTCGTTCTCCTGCTTCACTTCTGGCTCCTGGCCAAATTCCCCAACCACCTTTGGTCCCACTTCATTTCTTACTTTTGTGTTCCTGACAGCTATGATTATCA
The DNA here is from genome assembly GCA_023846285.1 of Phrynocephalus versicolor. NCBI lineage: Eukaryota > Metazoa > Chordata > Lepidosauria > Squamata > Agamidae > Phrynocephalus > Phrynocephalus versicolor. The sequence goes on along the minus strand of JAHTLZ010000275.1, from coordinate 30,307,362 downwards.
GCATGTCTAGCTTTGGTGTGTAATTAATTTTCCACCAGATACTTGCATAAAGGTTATTGTTTTCTTCTTTCACAGCATCTGTTGTTGGATCACATATATGAATAAGGATTATGTTGATAGACTTTTCAAGAAGTGTGACTGATGTTATGTGGACACAGTTTGCATTATAGGCGCTAATTGCCTGTGCTACAGCTTACCTCAGTATTAAGAGTTATTTCTTCTGAATTTATCATTTCCTGAGTAAAACACTTTATAGTCATACTGAAGTATATAGCCTCTTGACAGCATTGCTCTCAGCTTCTCTGACACATTTAAACACCCTCACCATATCAAGGTGTGCATGGGAGGGAGGGGATAACAGCTAGAAACATAAATTTGCATGGATATTATTGATTTCCCAATGGAAACACCTGGATTTATTAGACCTTGAAATTAGTTCCTCTCCAGCCACAGTTGTACCCACTGACTATTAGCTGTTACTAGCACCTGTTCATAGGTATTAGGTGTGTGCACTCCTTGTTAATGTTTTCATAAAAAGTACAAGATCCTTAGCCTCCGGCTATAAATTAAGTAGTGAATCTGCACTCCTCTAGGCTTCTGTCAACTCTTTTCTTGTATTCCTCTGCACAGTTGTGGGTATTCTGATCAACATGTCAGACAAAAATGGCTTGGATGATGATACATTAACAACACAAACAAATAATTCGAGCAGAACAGGCTGAAAATATAGGTTTTTTTTTAAGTTATAACAATAGGGAGGGATACTCTCAAACATATCAACAGAGAATTGTATTTCCACATGAGTGGGATTATTCGGGAAATACTCAGCACCACTGAGGTGGAGAGGGAAACAGACCACTAAAGGGGAGGAGGGGGTTAAATCAAAAGAGGAAGTAAGAACAAGTGAACACTGGAGTTGGAAGTAATGTGTTTCTAAGCTGGGTGAAGCTGGGTTCATTACCTAGTTTTTAAATGCAACATGATAATGTATAAGCAAGCAACTGCATTGCTAAACGCAAGCTGTGTGATATTAACTTCTTAAAATCAACTGCTGAAATGTCTCCTGGGAGGAAGGAGGATAATTAGCTAGGGCAGGGGTGCCAGGAACCCTCGTAACATAGCAGAATTGCCCCCTGCAACCTGTAGCAGGGCCAAGGGGACTGAAAAAAAAAGAGAACCACAAACATTTTTGAGCTATGCATGGTGGGTGATGGGGGCCTGCGCCCTGGGCCCTGGAAGAGCATGTGCAACCCACAGCATACACGTGCCCAGTATGGTTACACAGCTGCAGCCCTTCTCTTGGCAATCACAGAAAAGATGGCAGTCACAACAGGCACTTTCCTGAAAGGCTTAATTAGGTGAAAGGGAGTTTCTGTGAGATAAGGAAAGTCTGTGTGATTTTCAGGAAAGAGAGCTTTTTTTTTAAAAAAACAACAAGGAAGCAGGTGGGTACCTGCTTTGAGAGGATAGAGGGAATTTTATGGACTTTCTTGTTGTTTTTTAGTATAAATCAACAGCCCCCTTTTGGAAGAATTGAGTGCATTCTTTCATAAGTTCAACAGACTTGCAAGTGTTTAACTTTCTGTAAACAAAACAAGTCAAAGTTGGTTTTAGAAAACTACGGTATTTCATACAGTGTTTTGTGTTTTTGTTTTGATCTTTGCTTCACTTGCTTCTCTTTAATTCGCTGTCTTTTATTTTCTCCACTGCATATATGTCAGTTTTTCTTTCCATACCCTATTTGGAATAAAATTGCCATTTAAATCCTGGTATACATTTCAGGCATTTATTGTCGTTTGCATTCCTTAGGTGCGTAATGGCTCACAGTATTATAATACAAGTGTTTTCCTGCTTTCATATGTATTTAATCATTGTGACCAAGCAAAATATGGGTCACATCCATCAGTCTAGACAGATTTTTTAAAAGGTAAATGAACTGTCTCTTAAACACGTGTTACTTATATATATCTCATACTTGAGATGCAATAACAGTGAAAAACATCTGTGCTACAGCTGTAGGGAAGAAAAAATGTCCTACGATGGAGCAACTAATGTATTACCAATCCATTCCTTTTTAAAGAGAATTTCTTTAGGGGGTTACTTAAAGCTGAAATAAGATTATTTTATAGGTTCACTTTTGTTCTGTCTTTGCAGGTACTACAGTATCTCACCAAAGCACATAAATGTGAGGTCCAATCAAGGGACTGGGATAGAGATATTTCCTCTTTTAAGGAAGTAGCAAAAGGCGCCCGAGAACTTGCACATGGTATGACCTACATGGAATTTTACAATAAATGTTTATATTCAATTTAAAATATCATTTTCCAGAATGATATAGATATAACCTATAAGCAAAGGTTTGGCTCTCATTTTACTTCAGTGTAGTCCTTATAAAACTTTAAAAGGAGATTTACTTTCAGTCAATAGTAGTGGGAAGACAGAATTAAAAGTTAATTGTAACAACCTCTTCATGTTAAAGTAGTGGACAGGCTGTATGCAGATCCTCAGACTTCTCTTTTGGTGCTGGAATTTGAAAGTGTATTGGAAAGAAATGGATGAAAAATCTTGTTTTCTTTCAAATTCTCTAGAATCAGAGCTCTACCAACCCAAACCATTGCATCATATATAGATAAGTCCTTCAGGGCTTTTTGTACTGACCAGAGCCTCCTGCTTTCAGCTTCATAAAGTTTTGAATATAGCCGTGTTTCTTGTTTTTTTCTTGTTATTATTTAATGATAAATGGAGGAAATGATATGGCAAAGTCCCACCAAGAAGGACTTATCTTTTTTACCTCTCAGAGTGCTTTCCTCAAATGTTGACTAAAAATCTGATATCCACTCCCCATTTATTTCATTGTTCCTTGTTTAAAAAAATTGGTCACTGATTTGGCCGATCAAAGAAAGGGTTGTGCCATTGTAACTAACAGAAGACTCAGACCATGATGACTTGGTTTTTAATGTGCAGCCGCCAGCTACTGTTAAAATTTCAAACTGGGAAGCCATGTTTATTATGTTGCAGCAAAAACGGTGAAGATTCTTTGTTGTCCTTATTAAAATTATACAAACCAGATTTCATTAGGCAAGCGTTCAGTTGTAACATGTTTATTGGCATGGTTTTTGTAGTACATGCCAGGCAAATGTTCCTTGAAGACTACATGGCCTCTTTTTTATTTTAAGCTGTTGTGACATTACACTGTTCTGCATTTCATCGCTATTGGAAGTGGCACCTGTTCCGGGAGAGGTCCGATCTGTCCACAGTGACACGTTCCTTAGTTATATCCAGGTGGATTACTGTAATACACTCTATGCTGAGCACATAGTGAAATGAATTCTTATTTAAGAGGTTTAAGGTATTTATTTATTTATTTATTTATTAGACTTGTATACAGCACCATCTGGCAACAGGTAGGGCTGTCTTTGGCTAGATGGGTTGTAAACAAATCAAATAAACATAAATAAATTTGTAAAGCAGAAAAAAATCAATGAAAGTGTTGATAATTCTTTTTGAATATATCTGACCATTGCTACAAGCATTTGGATGGATTCTCCCTTTATCAGCAAGTTTTTTTCTTCTTCCCTGAAACCTAAGTAACAGGTGACCCTGCTATTGCAGTAGGAACTCCCTGATGTTTGTTTCCACTTTCAACTTACAGTGGCAATGAAGTGCAGCAAAACCAAGTCTAATAACCAAGAAGCTTTACAAATACTCTCAACTGCTCGACTCAACTTGCGTGCGTTAGTAGCCAAAGCAAAGGTGAGAATGAAATGGATGTATCTGAGGGGGTTTTTCTCTAGCAGAGATGCCATCTAGGGCCAGTATGAAGGTCTGCCTGCCCTTTCTGATGCTGCCAGATTGATTTTTCTGTTCTTGTTTAAAGACGGTATAGTAGCACGTTATAAAAATGCCTTAAACATGTTGATACCTTTTATAACAACTTTGTCATCTCTTTTCTTATTGCTGTGTCACTGTTGTGTCCACGAATCACGAATAAAATATGTACCTCCTTTGCACTTGAGGAAAGGAGGTGACCCCTAAGATTGATGTCTCACCCATTCAGAGCATTTAGTGTGTTGCATAACCCAAGATGCTCTTAGACCTATCATAGAATACGGGGAACCCTCATATAACAAACGGTTTGTATAACATAAAATCTGTACAGCATAAAAAAAATCCAGAGATAGGGGAAATTTGCTTAACAGAATTGCCTATGGGGTGAATCTATACCACATAAAAATGGTCGCAATTAGGGATTACTCTGTTTTCAATGCATTCCTGTGGGAAATTTGTATAAGGAAAATTTGCTTAAGAGAATTTCATTTGGGACGAATTAGTTCCTTTATACAATTGGAATGGAGTTGGAAGGGGCTTATAATGCAGAAATCCAAATGAAAGTATATCTGATGGATGGGCATCCAAATTTCTTTTGAATTCCTCCAGTGCTGGAGTGCTCGTCACCACCTCCCAAGATAATTGATTTCATTGCTGTACTGCTATCACATTTAGGAAGTTTTTCTGGATGTTCACTTGAAATCTGGTTTTCTGTAACTTGAACCCGTTATTACATGTACTGCATTCTGAGATGACTGAGAACAGGTCTTGCCCCCTCCCTCCTTTGCTACAACCTTTCAGGTACTTGAAGAGTGCTATCATATCTCCCCTTCGTCTTCTTTTCTCAAGGCTAAGCATGACCAGACTTCACAGTTGTTCATCATAGGGTTTGGTTTCCAGTCCCCTGTTGCCCTCCTCTGAACTTGTCCCAGTTTGTTTTCAGTGGTCCAAAACAGGCTTCAACCTAAATAGGATAAAGACAACTTTGGTGATTCTGGAAGATTAGCCAAGCCTTGGAAGACCATAGTCCTAACTATTCTGGGTCAATGACCCATGTGCAAATGTGCAGTAGAGTAGGTGACATAACTGGCATCCAGACAGAATGAATGTAACTGGACTCTTCCATTATCTTCAGAGGCACTTGCCAGATAATATGAGGCAGCTGGCTTAGTATAGGGCATCTTTTAAGAGTAGCCACCTGGACAGAAGACCCTTCTCAGAGCAGGGGAATACTATGAATGCTCCTCCCCAGCAATTCTACATCTTATGCTATATTGCTGAGGAAGACTCCACCAGGTCAAGGTTGACACTGCAGTCTGATATATGTAGCAGATTTTATCATCAGTCCCAGTGTGTCCTAAAATGGGAGGAGCCCTGTTCCTTTTATCTTTCTATCAGTGGTTAACTTCACTTTCTGATTATTTGAGTCTCTGGTGCTGCCTCTGGCTTGCAGACTGGAAAAGTCTAGTGTTTTGTACTTTTATGTAGACCGACAACATCGACTACAAGATGCCATTTGTTATCTCTCCACACATAAGAGACCCTTTAGCTCTTTTGTCCTTCAGGGGAAAGGATACTGTCCAATGTAAACCAAAAGGAGTGAGATCAATAATCTTACGGACTTTGTTGCAGGTTGTTCTTTTTATATGTAAGAAAGCCTTCTTGTCCCTTATTTGCTTCCCTGCTACAGATTATTATTCATTTTCTCCTGCAGCAGATTTTTACAGATACAGCGAGTGGTGAACTTCCCAGCGACCTAGCTGAAGAAGTGGCGGCTTTGGACAACATGATAATGGAACTGCAAGAACTTAGCAATCAGCTAAGGAACCAGCTTTGAGAAAAAAGAAGATGCAGTTTCCTGAAAGGAAGGGCAGAGCAGCCACACTTCGTTGGCTAGCGTCTGTGCTAATGAGCTTGCAGTAAACCATACACCCCAAGAGGCAGTGTTCTAAAAAAATATTTTCCACACAATACAGGTTTTAATTGTGACCAGTCACTGCTGAGAGACTAAAGCATGTTTCAGTTTTTGTGCCTGTTCTTTCTCACTTTGGATGTTGGGGTGATTTCTGTTGGTCTGTGTTTTGTAAAATAAAATGGATTTTTTTTTTTACTTAGGAGGCCTTTTTATTTAGGATTAGTTCTACTCAAGTGCACAGCATAATTGGCTCCTATCCGAAGCTGTGCAGTTTGCAGATAGGGGAGATTAAAGAACCCTGTTGATATTAGAAGGGGTGGGGGAGAGGGAGAGGGAACACTGAGCCTGATGGTGTTTTTGGTGAGTGGATGCAAGCCTAGAAAGATGAAGAAAACCAAAGTAAAACTAAAATGACTTGATTCTGTGTTGTTTAAAACAAATGATATACAACAGTTTGCAGTTACATTCTCTTTAATGACAACTCATTTCAAAGTGAAGCATTTGCAGAAAATGGGTTGCGTCTTTATCATATAGTAGCAGTGGTACCATAAATGGAACTTTGTCCAGCTGCCAGACCCTGGGAAACAATTTTGGGTCTACAGAGCTGTTAGCTAGGCTGTGGTAGCTTTCCTGGGTTTTCAATAACTCTTGAAGTTTAAATGTAAGAGGGCCTCAATGAATGGCAGCTTCACCACACCAGTCGTTTCTTCGGCACCTGAACTGAAGATGGCTGTCACGTTTGTTTCCCTCACAGCCTAAAATCAGTATTTATAGGGGCTTCCTGATCTAGAACATAGCAAGGCTCTTTAGTCCTGCTCTCTGTCTCTTTAGCAGTGGGACTTGGGTTTCTCTAATACATCGGCATTTCCCCTGTTTGCGTCCAGTACTTAATAATTTGAGATTGGTTGGATTCACTGGTGAAACGTTGGAATTGATGGGACACTACCACTTCCCAGTCCTTGTGTGTCTCACCACTGAATATGGATGGTTGAAGAACACTGGGAATCAGGAAAGGAAGGAGAGCAAAGGATTTACACCACAGGTCCTCAATGTGGAGATTTCTGCCCCTTCCACATAGCTAATACCCCATTAGAATGTCTTCCCTTGAATTTATCTAACCATTCTTGAAAACTGCTAAACATACTGTCATCATTTCATATTTTGTAAAATTCTGTGTACGTTTTTTCCTTATGTGACTTGGCCCTTCTGTTTGTCCTGATTATTGGTTGAGGATCTCAAGTCCCTCAGTCAGTTCACAATTACTGTACATTAACCTCTGATAATTCAATTCAACATCCTGTGTGTGAATAAAAAAGATAGAGAACTTACCTGATCATGTTGCTTTTCTTACTGCACCATCTCCAGCTCAACTCTCCTTTTGGAAACCTGCTGACCAGACTCATACAGATTGAATACTGGGGTGAACCATCTTCAGAGGGCGGGTGGGGGAATGGTATCCACACCCATCTCTGGGCCCTGTAGAATCACTCCCACCACCTTTTTTACCCACTACAATGGGTAGTGGCAGAATAGGTCCCTTTTTGCCTTTCAGTTTATTTAAAAATAAACTGGGGAGAAGTAGAGTCTTCTTGGAGTTGCAGGAATGCCATGGAACATGGCCAAATTGCCCCATACTACCTAGAATACTTTCCAATACATTCCCTCCCTTAAAATACAATTAAATTGGGAGCAATTGTTGATGGGTACTGTTGGGTACCTGGGAACCACATGTAGCTTGTGGGCCATATGTTGCCTAACCCTGCCTTTTATTCCCTCCTCCTAATAAGTCTTGACATTTCTTGTTCTCCACTTTCAAACACAGAGTTAGCACTTTCGATTTGTATTTTCTGCACTGACCCAGAATCTCTTAACATAAAATATATCTCTGCATTTTAAATATACTGTATTCTATGATTATGTTTCTTATATTTTCAGGGCAGTAACTATGTTAGTGTGTTGTATTGAAAATAATGAGTTGTGGCAGCTTGAATGCTAACAATTTTTATTTCATATACATTTTTGTAACCTATAACTTAGAATAGAATAGAATTTATTGTCACTGTATAAAATACAATGAGATTTTTTTGTAACCTATAACTTGATATCTTTTCAAGGGATTGTTATGCATTTACTATAGTAAAAGTCTCCCCCACACTTGATGTACATGGAACTATCCTTATGCAAACACACCCCCAAATGAGTCACTCTGCACATGTTTACAAATAACTGTGATGCCAAAAGAATGCAGACTGAACTTACCCTCCGAGACATATCTTTGTCCTGTTGATGCAGTAAGAACTCAAATTCGGTAAATATGAGTGATGCCTCTTTATTTCTTACACAATAGCAGAGCTGGATTTATCACAGAATGTTTGCTGGACGATTCCTCCCTCCCCTAATTTAACATGATTAAATATTCTCAGCATTACAATTCAAATGAAATAGGGATTTAGCAGAACAGAAGAGAAAATAAAAAAGCAAAGCAAAGTGCTTTTTGACTGACTATTTTTCCTCTGTCTCAGGCTGCAAGCCTATCCCATCCCTTTATATCTCATATTTGCCTGGAGCAGTATAGACTTGTTTGAGAGAGAACTGAGCTGAAGTAGGAATTGGGCACTTTTGTCTTCCCATATCGTTTTCCCATGCCCATTGAATAGCTGAGCCAGTGTTTCATTTTTCTGTCTTTTCCTGCACACATACCTAAATAACACTTTTTTGTTGCTTTTAGTATCTTTTGCCAACCTCAGCTGATTTTTAGCTTTTGCCTTCCTAACGTCATCCCTGCAATTATTTGCTACATTTCTGTACTTGTTCTTTGTAGCCTGGCCTTCCTTCCACCTCGTATATGTGTCCTGTTTTGTTTTAAGGTCCTCTCTGAACTTTTTGTCCAGAGACAATTGTCTTTTTTTTTTTGCATCTTTTTTTCTTGTTATAATTGTAGTTGTGCCCTTAGAATTTCCTGTTTTAGAAATTCCCACCACTCTTGGACACTTTTTGCTATTAGGATTTCCTGCCATCAGACCTTGCCTGTAATTGTTCTGAATTTATTAAACCTGGAGTGTAAAACTACACTCTCCTCTTGTTTCTTTTGAAATCAAGAACTCAAGTGGAACATGGTGACCTCCCTCCTCCACCCCAGAGTTCATCTAGCTGCCACTCCTTCCACCAAGTCATCTCTATTGGCTAGGATCAAGTCCAAGATAGCTACTCCTCTGGTTTCTCCCTCTATATTTTGTAGAAGAAAATTATCAGCTACACAAGTCGGGAATTTCTTGGAAAGTCCATATCTGGTAGAATGTGTCTCCCAAATGATATCAGGATAATTGAAGTTTCCCATTACTATTATTTATTTACATAATTTTTATTTACATAATTTTTAGCCATCCCATTACCAAGTGGTCTACAACATTACATGTTTCTTTGAAATTCTGTCATCTACATGTTCTTTTTGACTGGGTGGTCAGAAGTAGATTCCAACTACCTGTTCCTTTTTTGTTTTTGCCCCAATTATATTACTCCAGACACTTTCTATGAGACAACCAAACTCATTTCTATGCAGGAATATGGTTTTTTTTAAAACATATAGTGCTATTCCACCTCTCTTTCTATTCTTTGTTCTTTTTGGACAATTTATATCCTTCAATTGCTATATTCCAAATGCAAATATATTTTATATAATGGCTGATAATTGTAGGATGAGCTAGAGATTCGACCACTGTTCCAATTGTATTTACAGTATATGCAGTATTGCCAATAAGTCACTATGACATGACTTGATAGTTCATGGAATGTTTGCAGATATCATCCTATTTTTAAGAAGCTTGATAAGAAGAGGCTATTATGTGTTACATCAGACAGAATGCTGAACTGGAGCTCAGGAGACCTGGTCCAAAGGTTCACTCACACATGGAAACTCACTGGGAGGTGGCACAAGTAAAACAATCCCAGAAAACACTGCTAGGGTTGCCATACCTTGAACAACATGTCTCAAACGCCTCAGGTCGGGTACTGTCCATTAAGAGGTTCTGCAAGGTTTTAGGCAGTAATATTGCCTCAGCCTGTGATTCTTATAACTGCAGATGCCACACACAGAGCCTGGGAGTGTCTGCTTGCAAAGCACATACTTCATGACTTAGTGATTTCCTTTTATATTTGTGCTTCACATTTTAGGTGTGCATTCACAGTATTTTGTTTATACTAAAAAAAAAAAGATGTGTGAAGAAGCCTGAAATGTAAGCCATCACTGAAATTAGAAAAGTTGTTTCCCCTTCCTGTTTCCCTTCAGCATTCTGGATAGGCTAGACTATTAAAATTTCCCAGAAGAGGCATGAGGGGCATTCTGTTGTTTTCTTTTCTGCTTACAGATGAATCAGATGGGTAAACTTGTACTAAAGAGGCCAGATATACCAAGTCTAAACAGAGGCACGGGAACAGATGACCTTTCCAGGGCATGTCCATATTAAGGCTTGTGCTGCAGACATCCTGAAATGGTGCTTTCCTCAGAAATTAGGATTAGTGCTATTGATCTCTCACCATTATCACATGGGGAAAAACCTTCCTATATGCATTTTCTTTGCATCTTTGCATTTTCTTTGCATCGTTTTTTCTATCGCAGTTCCGAAGGGAGTAGCCATATTAGTCAGTGTCAACACTTGGGCAAAAGAAATGAAAAGAAAAATGGTAGACCTTTAAAGACTTTTTTTTGTCAGCATGAACTTTTGCAGATCGCAGTCCATTTATTCAGAGGCTGGAGTGCAGAAACATAGGTCTACAATTTCTCAGACATCATCTGCTTCAGAGATAAAATACGCGATGGCCTGTAGACTTGCACATAACTGTGGTGTTCCCTCAGCCCTTTCACAGGCTATTGACAAACACAGCTGCCACCAACTAGCTTCGCTAGTAAAATAAAGCCTTCAGAGTGTTTTTTGAGTTGAATAAAAATAAAATAAGTTTATTTATTACAAAGTAGAATCAAAATCATTAAGGGTAATGTGTTGAAGTGCAGACAAATGTACAGTATATGTCCACTCAGTTCCTAAGTTTACAATCTCTAAACACACGTTTTCCTCACAGACACTCTTTTTAAAAAAACCATCTCTTCTCTATCTTTTCTCCATCAGTGTAGGTTCCTATCTATCCCTATCAAACTAAATCAGTCCTGGGCAGAGCTTTAAATCCCCTCAGGCTACTCCCCCAGACTCTCCCACTGGTCAACAACCAACCAATCAATACAGACACTTCTCGTGAATTATTCCTCACCAAGGGGTAAACGCCACAATGACGTGGCCATTACAGTGGTATCCCGACTTAAGAGCAGCTTGACTTAAGAGCGGAAAACTGTTGGCATTTTAACTGCCACCTTACAAAATTTAGATATAGTCTGCTTGACTTACGATATTTTTATTTTTTAACTTATTTAAATTTTTTAGATAGGTACCCCGACTTAAGAGTAATTCGACTTAAGAGCATGTACTTGGAACAGATTAGATTCGTAAGTCGAGGTACCACTGTATATGGTTACGAGTTACATACATAGCTGCAGAACCTGAGGTCCACTGTGCAACTCAGAAAAGCCAGTCTGTGTGGCCTTGGGCAAGCTGTGCAGTCCTACGATGCCCCCTGAAGGAAGTAAATCCCTCCTGAGTAATGCCTAGAGAACCCTACAGGGTCACTTGTAAGTCAGAATTGTCTTGACAGCACACTACAGTATTATAATTGCTGGCTAGATAGCTCAGGGAACTAAGTATCTGGCTGTGGAGACTGAGGTTGGGAGTTCAGCTCTCTTCTGTGCATCCCAGATTGTATATTGTATCGCTTTGGATAAGCTAAACAGCCCCAGGGCACCCTAGAAGAAAGGATTAGTAAACCACTTCTAAGAAAACCCAGAAAGGGTCGCCACTCGCCATAAGTCTGAATTGACTTGACAGCATGCTGTTATTAATTATTATACATGCCCACCATGACCAGGTGAGGATTCAGATAATAGGCAACGGGACATTGGTTCATTAGGACAGGAATGGGACTATCAATCAGTTAATTACTTTCAGTAGGATATGCTAATTGAAGTAATTAACTGATTGATAGCTCCATTTCAGTGTTAATGAACCACTGTCACTTTGTCTATTATCTGAATCCCCACCTGCTCATGGGGATATGTAAAAGTATACAGATCATGCATTTGGACTCCAGTGTCTGAAGAAGTGCCCTTGGATCTATGAACACTTGTGCTGAAATAATACCATTAGGCTTTTAACTGCTACAGAGTTCTCCCCCTTTTATTTCCCCACTTTCCCCAACATATTTTCTTTAGACAGTTGCAAACATCACATGAGACAAAATATCTTAAAGAGGGCTTAAAACAGATTGGGGGGTTTCCCCAAAAGCCAAAGCAAAACATTCTTAAATTTGTAAACTCGCCTTCAATCTCACACAAGCCATCCCACAATTTTCTTTCCCCTCATTTTCACGCTAACATTATTCTTGACTTCTGTTCTAATCCTCTTCCAGAAAGTCTCCTGGAGGAGTTTATAATTAATAGAAAAGTCCTGTCCCTAGATTAACAATGTACAAATAAACAAGATTTTAAAAAATGGAAGTGGGGGAAAGTAGTCTTTTCACAGAATGAGTGGAGTGTGGTTTTTAATAGAGATGGGCACGACCAGAAAAAATGACGTTTCGAGTTGTCGTTTGTCGGGACGGGTCCGTTTCGGGTCGTTTCCGTTTGTCGTGATAATTTTCAAAAATTTGTCATTTCCGTTTGTCGTTTGGGTTGGGGTTGGGGTTGGGGTTAGGGTTAGGGTTAGGGTAAGTGGGCTCTGGGAGGCACCTCTCTGGGTGCCTCTGACCCACTAAGAAGGGAAGCATTTAGCGATTAGCGCGTACCATACATTATGTTAGGGTTTGGGGTAAGTAGCAGAGGCACCTCTTTGGGTGCCTCTGACTCACTAAGAAGGGAAGCGTACTAGCGTACTGGCCTACAGGTTAGGGGTAGGGGTAGGGAAGTGGGCTCTGCGAGGCACCTCTCTGGGTGCCTGTGACCCACTAAGAAGGACAGTGTACTGGCGTACACAGGTTATGCTTAGGGTTGGGGTTAGGGTAAAGGCTAGGCTTAGGGTTACGGTTAGGGTTAGGGTGGGTTAGTGGACTGCACCTCTGGGTGCCTCTGACCCACTAAGAAGGACAGTGTACTGGCGTATGGGTTAGGGTTAGGGTTAGGGCTAGGGCTAGGGTTAGTGGACTTTTTATGCCCTCTGGCACATCCAGAAGTCTCATTCAAATTCTGGCCATGCGATTGGTGGAATGGGTCAAAAAAATTGCATGGTCCCATCCCATGGCCAGCCCATCATTGCGCAGGTGTAAAAAAAATAAATAAAAAATCAATGGAGACGTTTTATTGCAAGAAAAACCCACTGCTCCTGCTACTATAAAAAGTCAGGCATTTAAAATACCTTATTTTCACATATTTCTGTTGTGCTTTAGTGGGCTTTTGGACCATGATTTAAAAATAAATATTGCCGTCGACTCGCCATTTTGGATCCCGCCCCACCGCATGGCATAGAGACGACGAGGATGACGCCCCCCCAGCCTGGTGCAAGCAGCCCAGGATAGGAGGGGGGGAGAAGGCCGGGGACCCCCCCCAGAAACCACCCCTCTGGTAGGTGCCCTCACTCAGGCAGGCATATTTTTGCCTGCTTTTTTGGCCGGGAATCGGGGGGGGGGTTACTTTTTAAAACTTTTTTTCTGTGCTGCTGTTGGCAATGGCATCGCGCGAGCCCGCGACGCCATTAACGACAATGACAAACCCGACCAAATTTTTCTTTTTTCGGGTCGGTTTCGAGCTGGAGCGGAGTAATTCTCGTTACCATTATCATTACGTAACGATAATGAAAACCGAAAGCGGAAACGAGAATTTCGCCGAGTCGTGCCGATGTCTAGTTTTTAAAATGTGCTTTTATAAAGCAGAGGATATAGTTCAGGGGTTTAGGTATCTGATTGTGGAGCCAGAGGGTTGGGAGTTGGATTGTGTCTCCTGCAAGAAGTACCAACCTGTGTGCTCTTGAGCAAGCTATAGTACCATAGTACCTTCTGGAGAAGGAAATGAGTACTCTTTACCTAGGAAGCCCTCAAAGAGGGTAGCCATGTTAGTCTTTTCAAGAAGTTCAGGCAAAATTCAAAGAAAAACAAAACAAAATAAAATAAAAGACACAAACATGTGGCACCTTGAAGACTAACTTTCATATTTTAATGTAACGTTTCGTTCACATGTGAACTTCTTCAGACATATAAAGCAGCAGAATGAGGTGTAAGATATAATATGAGCTGAGATATACATTTCATAGCAAATATTCATGGGCTGTAGATGATATGATAGGCTGTAGCAAATAGAGGTGGGGGTGTATAGTTGAGGGGAGGGAGGAGGAGGGTGGAGAAGAGGAAGGATGGTTAGTTAGTAGAACTGGTGAGAATCATTAAATGTTGAGTTAGAGCTGTATAATTTATGGTTTTATGGCTCACACCAGCTGATGTTATCTTAAACTGTGAGAATTAAATTCCTCAAGTGACAGGAACCAGATCAGGTTGGGGGCGGGGTCAGAAGGGTAGAAAAGACACAGTGGGGGAGCAGAGAGAGAATGGAAATTTTTAAGTTTTTACCTTACAGCCCATGAGAAAGTGGCAATCTGGTAATATTACATTTGATAATGACTCAAGAACCCCCGACTAATGTTCAGTCCCTTATTCTAGGAAGCCCTGAAAACGATGGCCATAAACCAGAATTGACTTGGTGGCACACTTCTTCTTCTTCTTCTTCTACTACTACTACTACTACTACTACTACTACTACTACTACTACTACTACTATTATTATTAAGCACAGATTATCTCCTGACTTCCCAATCCTTCACAAACAAAGAGTTTTCTTATATAACAGTATTTAAGCAGAGTCTACAAATTTGTGTGTGTATGTCTTGCTGTCTAGAGCAAAGGAAATCTTTATAGCAAGAACCAGATTTTATTTTTCCTTCTGAAAGTTGACTTATTGAAAGTGTCCAGTACATATGCAAATTGTTCTATGGGCCTGTTCCCTGGTCCTTATGAACTTTTGATGTAGTTGTTCCCAAAGCTTCTCATTTAATCAGCACGTGGAGGCCCTCCCCTGAGCATAAGTTAATTGGCCCTTTATGAGCAAGAAGTCTGATCTTCCATTTAATTCCAGTTATACTACAAGCTATGTTACAATTTCTTAGGCTTAGAGCACAAGTTTCATAAAGGCTGCCCAGGCTGCTCAAAAGAAGCCTGGAGCACCCAGAATTTTTAAGATCCCGCTGCCACTGCTGCAATGCCTTTCAGTCCCTTTCTTATGTCTTCCACCTTGTTTGGGGAGGGCACACAGTCAGAGAGAGCTTCTGAAGCAATTCCCCATCATTTCAAGAACAGATGAAGAAGCATGCCTACAAGTGGCACTAGCCCTGGTATTCTGTACCCACCAACTGGTAAGGCTAGTTTTCTCACTCCCTTGATTTTCTATTTCTGGCAAGATATACATATATGGTACACTGCCCTGTGAATTGTTTATATCTGGCATAGGGGCAGTTTCAGCAGCATGAAGTGAGGAAAATCTCCTAAGGGACACTATATCACAGGTTGGTTAAACATTTGAATCGAACAGCCCCAGTAACAGCACTATCGGAAGCATTTTCTTAAACATTTAGAGAAGCACTTATAAATAGATTTCAATCAACCAGAAGCTGGGTCAGGCATGCACTTAAATATAGTAGCAGTGTTCATTAGACAAACATTTCTGCTAATCCCTACACTGTACTAATAAAAGAGTGGTCCTGTTAAAACTGTCCAGAGATAATGCTGAGTTTCTTCCAACTCCTATTCTTTGAGACTAATAATCTGGTTTTAATCTGGACTTTCAGCATGTATTCCTCTGAGTTCATTTGAAACAGGAAGTAGCACAGACATTAAAGGGTGCATGTGTTACAGGGCCTTGAACCACAAGGCTGCTCTACATGGTAGTCCTTTTCATAATCTTTGTTTCGATCCAGTTGTTTAATACAGAAATTGTATTTGGTACAATGCTAACAGATTGCTTATGATAGTAGAACATTTATAAAATGCAAATCTTGTAGTTGTGTATAAAATAAAACAAACTACATATGTAACAATTTCAGATCAGCAGATAAGGATGGAACCTGTTGTTAAATTAAACACATAGCAGAGTAAAATGCAGCTCATTAAAGGTACCGTAAATGTCATTATGAACTAGACTGATACTTTTAAAATGTTAACATAATATAAGGATACCAAAGAGAATAAAAATGTCTTCACGAGGCGCTGAAAAGATCTGGAGAGCATGCCACAAGAAGGGCACCAATGTCAGAGTAGCTCAACATTTCTGTGCTACAGCATTTTCCTGACCCCAATACAAAGCCTTTCGTTCTCAGAACTCGAAGTAATATGTTACAAATAAAATATCTAATTATAATTAGCTGTTTTTTTTAAATAAGAACACAGAATGAAGTAACATTTTAAAAGTAACATAATAGGTGGGAATGTGAATATTTACAATTTTTAAAAAGAAACAGAAAAGGAGAAAGCCTATAGATGACCTAAAATGAGGTCAGATGTGGTATTAATATGAAACACAGTGGAAAGTGAGGATCACCTGGCAGAGCCTGGGTAAATACCCTATTTTGGGAACCAGAATTAACCACCACTGAAGTACTGTATCAGGATAAAATGCTTCAAGCAGCAGATGCTTGTCTGCATCAGCATGGAAGATATTTTTATGGCCCATTCTTCTCTTTGGTTCCTTCCTTACTGTAAACTCAAGTGACCTACAACTCTGAGTCATCAACTACACCATCTCTTGGCCAAAAGCTTATAATGATCTGTGCACAAGAGTAGCCGCCAAGATGTGCGACAGCCAGTCCAGTAATACTGGTGCTGAAATACTTGCTTATATAAAAGAGAGTTGGAATATTTCATGGCATCTCAGCAAAAATAATCAGCTCAGGATCACTGGAAAAAGAATGAGGAAATTAACCCTCACATAGCTTTTTTTAATTATATCACTAATAGCCATAATTGCAAGGATGCATCCAACTCAATAAATACTAATTTGTTATCAGATTCTTTGGCTTACAGTTCTCCAGATTTAACATTCTTCCACTTGCTCTCAGTCTTTTTGATTTATATCTCACTTTTCCACTTATTCTCCTTAAGGCAGGCCATTAAAAACGTGACAGATTTTAATGATACATAGAAAACACAGAAAACAACTGGATTGAAAGTTTTGCTCTAACTTGTCTGCCAGGGCTAAACTTCAGTGACCATCCCACAAACTAACACTGCAAAGAGGGCAGGGAATCACAAAACTAAAATTAGTAAAAGCTAAACACAAAAACAAAAATCACCTCAGAAGAGTTGTCAATATTACTTACATTCCTGAATTTCAGGGCCTGAACCTGAGATGACAGGGTTGGCCCACCTGTAACAATAGCAAAACTCTCTTTCTGTCTCTCTGTCTCTTCCCCCCCCCTCTGTGTCTATGTGTGTGTGCGTGCGCGCATGTGCTAAAGTGAGGCAGATAAAGGATATTTCCTTTGAACAAGAATTATTTTGCCAATGCACATAAAAATATCTTTGCCCTGAGGCAAATAAGATTCAGCTGCACTTGGCAGTGGAAAGGATACTGGCAACAAGGTATTAAAACTATGGCATATCATAATATCAAACATTCCCTCACATTGCTGCTCACCCTAAAGTAAATCTGTCTCCACTGAAGACTTAGGAGAGCACAGCAGTTCTCTGAGACTTAGGCCCTCTGAGGGCTCTCTGTAATAATAGAAAGTTACAAAGGGGCAGATGGTTTTACTGAAAAAAGAGACTACAAAACTGAACCCCAATAATATTATAAAGTTATGTCATATTGAAGGTTGGGATTCTTGAATATTAGGATAGTGAAGATAATGATTTGGACATCTTCGTGTATTTTTTTGTCTGTTGCTTTTATTTAATTAAATCAGCCACTATATATTCTAACTCAAAGCAATTGTGAAGTTTCTAGGAGATTAGAAAATGAGTGTACTTCAGCAGCTGCAGGGTGACTCAAGAAATCTGGTCAAAATAATTTTAACTCTGCCTTGAATTTTGATACAACCCACCCCTTCTCAAGCCACTAATCCACATCCTCATCCTACATTAGCAAGATTGTAAGAACTACACAATTGCGTTGTAAAGCACTTTGAACATTCTCAAACAAGTCCTAAATGCTAAGGAAAATTGCACGCAGATCCTCCTCCTCATTCCAGGGACAGAAGAGATTTGGTGACTTCAGTTGCCATCAGGATCTGTTGCTCTTGGCCTATGATATTGCAGGAAGTGTCATCCATTCATAAGGCATGAAACCTAGCTATTTATGATTATCTGGTAGAGCAACAGTTTGTGTCAATGGAAAACAGGGATGCTATGGAATCATTTATTACAGTATAGCCTGAACTTGTCTTTAGATACAACTAATCTCATGCATTTAGTATTTAGCCCTTCTATATAAAAGGATATACAGTGGACCCTCAAAGAACAAACGGTTTGTATAACATAAAATCTGTACAACATAAAAAATTCCAGAGATAGGGGAAATTTGCTTAACAGAATCGCCTATGGGGCAAATCTGTTCATTTGGAACAAATTAATTCCTTTATACAAGGTACCTCTGTACTGTACATCGGGGGAAAAGTAGTGGATTAAAATGAATAATGTCCAGAAGATAAAGGATCTCCTGGAATTTCCAGTTCTGACCAAGTTGTGTGGTGACACCACCCTCCTCTTGCCCCTCCTCTCAAACCAAATATTTTATTGGATCAGAATGCAATAGACTTTTGTTTCTACAAATATTCAGAATTAGGAAGCACGTCTCTTAAGTATTATCTTTTACCACAGGGAAGGCACACATGTCTGAGAGAGACAGGGCAAGGCAGAAAGTAAAACAAAAATGTAACCAGCAAGAAAACAGTAGGGGTCTGTGCCGATTTCGCCCTTTCCATTTGGGAAACTACTCATTTGACAGCAAAATGGCTTTCCCATTCCTTGCAATGCCTGTGTTCATGACCCTTCCCAATGATCTCAGTTCAGGGCTGGGTGGTGCGCTTTGCTACTGAAGAGTGAAGACAAGAATGTTGTGCATAAATTTCTCCAAAGTGTTGACATCAGTTAGAGGATCCCAGGGATAAAGTAGCAGTTAAGCTAGGAAATACATTGTCAGACTAGCTCTGGCACAAACATTTTATTTTCCTTTGCAAAGGTTCTTTCCTTTTTGGTTTATTTAGAATAATGTGTCTCCATGCACACTCGTACGAATGAGGGTGAGACGTGAGCAGAAGAAAAGAACTGGTGAAATCGATGCTCTCCCTTCCCCCCACTTATTAAGGAATTTCTTAAATAAAAAACTGGTACCACAAAGAAATCTCACTTCAAAAAAATAAGATATCAAAGGCTCATTAATTCAGAATGTATTTTTAGTTTAGATATCACAAGTATAAGACGGCCATCCTGAAGAATCCTAAAGTGCTTGAAAGATGTTTATAAGGCTCTCTCCAGATCTCTTTAATGGCACCCACAGTCATATGGCTACTGGCTGAAGATTACAAGAGATAAACATCTGGAGTAGAGTATGTTGTGGAACTCCACTTTACAACAGTGTGAGGCAAAGTCCTTATCACAAAGATCATATCGTTTCAATTTGTTCAACAAATTATTAGGTGTCACTAAACTGTTTCTAACTTACGGTGACCCTGTGAATTTGTGAACACCAAAATATCCTTTTGTTATTATTATAATTATAGGACCCCCTTTGGGAGGACCTAGAATTATTATTAGAATTCTATTATAAAAGTCCTGCTGAGTTTTGGAAACTCAAGGCTGTGGTTTCCTTTACTGACTGAATCTATTCCACAGTCAGCTTTCTTTTTTTCCTTGTTGCCTTCAACTTTCCCCAAATTATTCTCTTCCATGGAGAACTGTATTCTGATTATGTGCCAAAAAACCTTCAGTATAGTCACGTTTGACTCCAGACAGGAATCTGGTGTGATTTGACCTACCACCTACTAATTTGTCTCTCTGGAAGTGCACAATACTCATAAACCTCTCTTATAACATTGCACTTGAAATGTACTGATTTTCTCCCCTGTCCAATTTCTGCATTGTCCAGCTTTCACAACTGCATGTAGTAATCTAGAACACCACAATATGGAGGATCTTTATTTTTTAAGATATTTACTCGTTCCCTCACAGCTGCCCCTCCAAGAACCAGTTTTTTTAAATTCCTTTCCTAAACTCTCCATGTGAACCAGTGGTTGAACCGATCTTTAACTAATTGGAAGTCTTCATGGTCAACACATTAAAATTATGTACCGTATTTTTCCTTCCATACGACACTATTTTCCCCCCTAAAATCATGGCATGAAAAATTAAGGGGCGTTGTATACATGGAAGTAAGCCTTTTGGAGGTGGGGGGGCAGTGGGGAAAGCCAAACTGAACTTGCTGCTGTGTTCTGAAGACTCCTCTCCTTCATTTTTGCAGGAAAATACTTGAAGGCGGAGAAACCCATTAAGAAGTTCATTTTCATGCAAAAAAGAAGGGTCTGATCCTACAAGAAAAAAGCAGAGAGGAGGGCAGTTAAGCGCTCCTGGAAATAAAAGAAAAGAAAACAGCAGGGGGTGGGGTGGAGCAGAAATGTGACAGGAGAATCCAAATGGACCTGGCTGTTTCAATCCTGATTTTGGTCTTTCTTCCTTAACTTTACTCAGCACTTGTTTTAAGTCTCTGTTTCTTTCTACCAGGGATATGGTGTCATGTGCATATTTTTAAATACTGATGTGCAATAATCCATATTTTATATGGAAACGTATGCAAATGAATTGAACAGATCGAGTCTTGTCTGACACTTGTCCCAGTTGGAAACCATTATGTTTCTCTTTATTCTGTCCTAACAGAGTCCTAACCTGATGACTCAGCTCCCAAATGGTAGTCTACAAGCACATAAATACCACTGATTCAATGGTTCAAGTTTCTTAGGATGACTAACTGGATTCAAGCCGCTGTGTCCTCTTGCACAGACTGTCCTACAATGGGATAATCATTGCACTTTGCATTCTCAAAAGTGTAATAATTTTAATAAGTCTGCCACCTAGGTTTTTGAAAAGTTCCTCCAGCAAATGTTACAGAATAGGGTCAAAAGATGCTGCTTCATCTGATTCTAGGGGGAAAGTCTGAATTCAAGCTGTCCCATTACTCTTGACTTATTATATCACCTTTTGTGAATACACAAACTCTGCCTATGAATAACAAATGTGTTTATTCATCAGTAAATCCATTTACCTGAGAGGGATTTAATTCCATGGAAACAATACTAGGACTGCAGTCTCAAAATTATAATAACTGGCAACAATAACTTTCTCCCTTGCAACCCTCTTTCAAGTAATTTGTCAGCTAGTGATTTCTTCAAAATGGATCTATCACATCCCACAAACATCAGCTTTAACTTTACATTATTGCAATATTCTTGTACAAGAGGACATATTTAAAATGTCACCCTTTGCCTTCAGGAGGGGAAGATTTATAGTAGCCATTCCCAAAGACAAATGGCAGATCATCCCCTCAGCTTCTGTTTGATCTCTGGTGTAAACACTGACCGTGCAGTGCGAAGGGTCATCTTGTGAAATGTATATCCTGCTCCTCATTTTAGCCTCTAAGCTCGGCACTTTCAACTGTGTGCTTGCAACAGTTATGGTTTAAGTGACCTTAATAATCATGCCCTGAGTATTTTAAAGATAAAACATAGGATCCTCAGAACTACATAATAGATGCAACCTGAGGAAACAAGCAGTGCTTCTGTATGGCTCCTGACAGGCTTGAAAATATGAGGAAACCTAATGATGAGCTTGTTGTAGAAGCTTGAAAGCAGGGATGGGTGCACATCTTGTTTGTAGGCTCTACTTTTAAAAATTTAATAGACAACCCAGGATCTGCCTGACAGACTCTAATGAACAAGACATATGCAAAGAATTAATTTAACTGGAATGCCAGAAATCTATCTCAGTACTAATATGGCACAGGACCCGGTCCTTCCAAACATCAAAAGCTACTGCAGACTTTGTTCTTCTCCTGTCCAAGCATTCATTCTTGATTCTTTGTCTCAGCATTATGATTGGACATAAAGGAGACATCCAACAAGGGAAGCATGGTTATAATGGGGGACTTCAATTACCCCCACATAGACTGGGTGAACTGTTGTTTAGCAGATGATAAAGAGATAAAGTTCCTAGATATGCTAATGATTGTTCTCTGGAACAGATGGCTGAAGACCCAACTAGAGGTACAAGAATCCTTGACCAAATCCTGAGAAATACACAGGATCTGGTGCAAAATGTTAATGTGACTGATCCAACAGGGAACAGTGACCACAACACAATTACTTTTAACTTAATCATAAGACTGCTAATCACTGATAAAATCTTACACAGAGATCTTAAATTTTCAAAAAAGAAATTTTGCAAAGATCAGGAAAGTAGTAAAGAAGAAGCTGAAAGGGAAATTTGAGAGAGTCCAAAAGAAAAGAAAAGAAAACAGCAAGGGGTAGGAAACAGCAGGAGGTGGAGGAGAAATGAAACAGCCAGGTCCATTTGGATTTGCCAGGTGCAAGAGGACTCTGATGTGGCTTATAGGAGCTTCAGGAAATGATCAAAAACAAGAAAAAGCTCATTTAGAAGAGGGAAGGCTTGCCCAGATGAGGACAACAGGCAGAAACATAATTCTGGCAGAACAAATGTAAGGCAACAATCAGGAAAGCAAAGCAAGACTTGGAAGAGGGTATAGCTAAAAACACTCAAAGAAATAACAAGGACTTCTTTAAGTACATTAGAAGTAAGAACCCAACTAGGAAGACCATTGGACCATTAGATGATAATGAAAGACAAGGGATTATTAAAGAAGAAAGAGAGATTGCAGAGAGACTCAATGAATCCTTTGCTTCAGTATTCAATGAAGAAGACAGAGACCACATGCCCAAAACAAACCCTATCTTCATAGGGAGGGAAACTGAAGAATTAAGCCAGATAGAAATAACCAGGGAGGAGGTTCTTGTATGTCTTGTTAAACTAAATGCTAACAAAACACCAGGACCAGATGGCATCCATCTACTAGTTCTCAAGGAACTTAAAGATGAAATTGCTGAGGTTCTAGCCAAAATATATAATCCTTCCCTCAAATCAGGCATTGTGCCTGATGAATGGAATGTAGTGAATGTAACACCAATCTTCAAAAAAGGATCCAGAGGTGATCCAGGAAATTACCGGCTGGTCAGTTTGACATGTGTCCCAGGTAAAGTGTCGGAAACCATCCTAAAAGATAAAATGAATAGGCACATAGAAGAGAAGGCGCTGCTGAAGGAGAGCAAACATGGCTTCTGTAAGGACAAATCATGCCTCACTAATCTGTTGGAATTCTTTGAGAGTGTCAACAAACATGTGCATAAGGGAGATCCAGTTGATATTGTTTATCTGGACTTTCAGAAGGCTTTTGACAAGGTCCCACACCAAAGGCTCTTGAATAAACTTGCCAGTCATGGAATCAAGGGACAGGTCTTGTCCTGGATCAGCAACTGGCTAAGGGACAGGAAACAGAGGGTAGCACTAAATGGACACTTCTCCAAGTGGAGGGAGGTAAAGAGTGGGGTCCCCTGCTTTTCAACCTTTTCATAAATGATCCGAAGTAGGAGTAAATAGCGAGGTAGCTAAATTTGCTGATGACACTATGCAAGGTAGTAAAACTGAGAGAGATTTTGAGGAGCTCCATAGGGATCTCTTGACACTGAGGGAGTGGGCAAACCACTGGCAAAGGAGCTTCAACATTAGTAACTGCAGAGTGATGCACGTTGGGGCAAAAAACCCAATTACATTTATAAACTGATGGGGTTAGAACTCTCTGCAACAAACCAGGAAAGGGACCTTGGTGTCCTGGTGGATAGCTCAATGAAGGTGTCAACCCGGTGTGCTGCAGCAGTGAAAAAAGCAAACTCAATGCTAGGCATCATTAAGAAGGCTATAGAAAATAAGTCACCAAGTGTCATTTTGCCTCTTTATAAATCTATGGTGAGGCCCCATCTAGGGTATTGTGTACAGTTCTGGTCACCATACTTCCAGAAGGATATTAAGGAAATGGAAAAAATGCAGAGGAGGGCAACCAGAATGATCAGTAGTCTGGAACACTTTCCTAACCATCTGAGGATGCAATGGCTGGGCCTCTTAACTCTTGAACGATGGCACCTAAGAGGTGACCTGATTGAAGTTTATAAAATCATACACAGTACGGACAACATAGATAAGGAACAACTGTTTTCCTTATCGCACAACACTAGAACTAGGGGCACTCCACAAAACTTTTGTGTGCTAGATCTCAAACAAATAAGAGAAAGTACTTTTTCACCCAGAGGATCACTGGTCTGTGGAACTCCCTGCCAGAAGAAGTGGTGACAGCTGTCAGTCTTGACAGCTTTAAGAAAGGATTGGACAAGTTCATGGAGAACAAGGGTATCAGTGGCTATCATCTGGATGCCTAAGGACAACCTCCGGGTTGGAGAAATAGGCAGGATATCTCTCAGTGCCATTTGCGGGGAATCATAAGCAGGTGAAGACATCTGCTTGGGAATACCCTCAAGCAAATGGTGAGCCACTGTGTGAGACAGAAACCTGGACTGGATGGGCTGTGGCCTGTTCCAGCAAGGCTGTTCTTATGTTCTTAGTTCATTCTGTTATAACTGTTATTAAACTAGTCGAAGACCCCGTCAATCTATTGCAATCAATCCAAGTGATTTGCATCTACCATCCTATCCTCTGCTGCTTTAGGTAGTTGAGCTGGCTTTTCACTTTCATTAATCGATGCATTTACCAAGGGGGTATTTCATACATCAATTGCCATGTCATATGCACCTTTTGTTGTTGTGTTGTTACAGTTGTGACTGACTCTTCGTGACTCTTCCTCTTTCTTGGCAGGAATACTGGAGTGGTTTGTCTGTTCCTACTCCAGACGCCTACAGCACCTGGTATTCCCTGGTGGTCACCCATCCAAGTACTAGTCAATCCTGACCCTGCTTAGCTTCCAAAATCAGGCAAGATCGGATGTGCATAGGGCATCTAGGCAGCCATAGGAACCTTTACCAACTAAAAATATGCAAGCACCACGAGACTGCTATTGGGAGACTACTAGCATAATTGCTGAATCAATGCCTCAACATTTGCTACGTGGGAAAAACCAAATAACTCATGTTCTTCATGACGCAGGCTCTTAGGTTCTTCCCTTGCATTTTTAAATGTCTAAATGTGTGTACTCCCTCTCCCTCCTTCTCTCTCTCTCTCTCCCTCCTCTCTCTCTCTCTCTCTCTCTCTCTCACACACACACACACACACAGAATTTTAGTAGACATTACTGAAAATGAGCATAGATGGACATGAAACATGCATTGCTTTCAGCCCTTAATTATCTGCCTAATCAACTAGCAAACACTGCTTGAATTGATTTGGGATAGTTTTCACTATAATACAAATACTACTGGAGGAGGAGGGTGCAAACATTTGCCAGAATGCAACTGTAATGCAAACTTCAGAAATATACAAATTCTGAGAAGAACTGGCATACTGGTATTTCTATTTGGTTTGGGAATTGAATATTTCATGCACCTACAGAGAACTGAGAAGCCACACACTGTTTTCATGGCATTCCCTAGTTGTAGCTAAGATGATCCTAGGGATACCGCAATGATTTCCTCTTTCAGTTTTATTGCCATTTTCTTCCTAAATATGGAAACAAAACAAGTTTAAATTACACCTTGTCTTAATAAATAATAAATGACATTATTATAAATGGCATCTTTTACAATTACACCTAAGCCACCCTTTGAAAAAAGTCTGGGCCACTTCTGTGGGCCAATGGGGGCAGCAAAGAAGTCGAGTTCTGCTTGTATGATGAGGTTTCCAAGCAAGGAGCAGCTGGTGAAAAAAAGCATTTCTGAAGGTTTGGAAAAAGGACTTAGAATTTGAACATTTTTTTTAGGTGCTCGTAGTCCTACAGAACCCCCCACCTCAATCAGGAAATTAGTTTGTTGCCTTTATACTGCATTTTCTTAAACAAGAAACTCTTGTTTCTCCAAAGTATCTAGAACAGTGTGTGCCTTTAAAAAAAATCTGAATATGATCACTGGCTGTAATAGAAAACACGATTTCCCCTTTCCATCTTGTCAGCATTTTTTATTTTTCAAAAGATCACAAATAAGCTCTCCTAGTTTGGAGAGTACAGAGACACAGTGCTTGAACTGTGAAATACTCTTTCCCACCATTTATTCATGATAAATGCAACTATACAAATAATTTTAAGTATTAAAAAGCAAAAGGAGCAAGTGCGTCCCTAGTTTAGTGAGCACTGCTATGTAACCTATTCATTCCCATTAATGGAAAATAATTAAATACAATGAGTAGTTACTTAGTTTTGTAATTTACTCATTGCAATAACTAATTATTTACTCTCTAGGTTTTGAGAGGACTATGAGGAAAGTTATGTGATATGGATATTCATTCATTCATTCATTCATTCATTCATTCATTCATTCATTCATTCAATTTATATGCCACCCATCTGGCAGCCAAGGCCACTCTGGGCAATTTACAGAAAACCAAAAACAGTACAATAATCAAATATGTCAAATTATACATAAACAACAGAACAATGAAACAATATGACTTACATTTTAAAAATAACAAGACTACCATTGAACACATAAAAGAAATAGAGGAAATGGAGGTAGGCATAGGGAATCTAGAGAGATGCGGGGTCTCCCTTATGCAGGAGGACATTTCCACTCACACAGAGAACACTCTCCATCCTATCCAAAGATGTGGATCAGCTTTTCCACATTCAAATCCATCTCAAGGCACTGGTGCAGCTCATTGGCCTTTTCCGCGGATGCCCCTCACCTGTGGAATAACCTCCCACCAGACATCTGCCTGGTTCCCTCTTTGGCTGCCTTTAAAAAACTATTAAAAACTTGCTTATTTAAGTAGGCATTCCCTCAAATATAATGCAATTTCAATGTTCACCCATTAAATCTTGATTTT
The DNA here is from genome assembly GCA_023846285.1 of Phrynocephalus versicolor. NCBI lineage: Eukaryota > Metazoa > Chordata > Lepidosauria > Squamata > Agamidae > Phrynocephalus > Phrynocephalus versicolor. The sequence continues at coordinate 30,280,445 of JAHTLZ010000275.1, read as the reverse complement.
TAACAGATTAACCTGCCAATAATAATGCATTGTTTTATGTTACTTCACTATTAATATTATTTTTATTTTTATTATGTTACTATTTTATGGTTTTATTGTATGAATTGTTTGAATTTGTTAATTGTTGTAAACCACCCAGAATGACCTCGCCGCCAGATGGGTGGTATTAAAATCCAATAAATAAATAAAATAAATAAATTGGTCATAGGGCTAACACTGCATGTGTGCATGCAGGCCCCAGCTCAGCACAAGATAGCATGAAGATACTGAAAATCACACAATGGCACAGTGGTTAAATGCCTTTACTGCAGGTAAAACTGTCCTGACGACCTGGGATTCAATCCCAGGTAGCAGGCTCATGGTTGACTCAGCCTTCCATCCTTCTGACGTCAGTAAAATGAGTACCCAGCTTGTGCAGGGGAGGATGTGTAGCCTGCATTACTATAATTAAAAAAACTGTAAACCACCCAGAGACTACTTGAAGTGGTATGGGACGGTATATAAGCAGAACACTTTGCTTTACATTATTTAATGTTTTACCTATGGAAAGACAGGAATGTTTTCAGCTCTAGGTGACAAGTTTAGCTAGCCAATACTGCTCTCCAGGCAAAAGGGTGCTCTGCAGAATGTGTTCAGGAAACAGCTGGCTTAGTTAAATATAATATATGTATGATTTGATTATACTATTTATCACAAATTTTGTTCACTTAAAAATACTTGTACTCTACTGGGAGGACAGAGTCAGCCTGACATAATCTGTCCCGGACCAGGTGTATGATGGTCAATTTAAGATGCTTTATTTACCAACTACTTGGAAGGAGATGCAAATGGAATGATGATTAATCAGAGGGCTCCATATCAAATAACTGCTTATAAAAGCTAAACCTCAACCTCTTCTGGCCTGTGCTACTCAGAATATTTGACTCATTCTCCTTCCACGCAAGCACACTGCAAGGTTAGGAGAGCAGCCACTGGTTCTGAAAAAAGCAATTTGCTTGCTGATTTATCTTTATTACAAAATGTAATTTCCAGGTTTTAGTCCGAATAAGCCGTACAAGCTTATTGATTCTTAAATCTGATCAACAACTCATTTGACAGTGGTCAGTCAGCTAGCTGGCTGCTGAATACACAAGAGATGGGTGTTGCCTTGTTTGAAAGGAACATATCCAACATGTATTAGGCACACATGAGGAATGAAGTATTAATGAAATCAACATGATGCTGAGAAAAGGGAAAGACATGCAAATATGTTGTCTTTCTTTTCAGAACAGCTCATCACTGGGGTAAGTGTTGACTAGAAATGAAGAACAGATCCACACAACTATTTCCAGTCACTTATGCATTTAGCTACTTATTAAAATCTCACTCAAACAGTCTGTGAGCAAGAAGAATCAAATTTGAAAACATTACTTTTCTTGGCCACAGTCCCCATAATTGCACGGCTACCATGATCACTGACTGTGTTGAGTATGAGATTCTGGAGGTTGCAACTTGCAGTCAAAACAAACATCTTGCCCAAGCTCTGAGAAGAACACCATGGCTAAAATCCTGTTGGCAGAGCTGTGGGTCGTAAATGTTGATGATGTCATCATCAGGTGTTGCCAATTTTTAATTCAATTTAATTTAACACTTCTAATTCCCTCCTTCTCAGGCTCTGAGATTCTCTAGGGATCTCTATGTCCTGTGGCAGCCTCTGGGAGCATCAAGAACAGGAGAAGGAGGAAACTTTAAAATCTGAAAATGGCCAGTGCCAGGACCATGACCAGTTGCGGCCATTTTCAGATGTCAAAAGCTACCCCCCCCTGCCCGAGTCTATCCTGAGGCCCTCAAAGCTTTCATCGGGTCAAAAGCAATCCCCAAGGAGCCTTGAAACACAAGGCAGGTTAGAAACTTTTAAATCAAATCAAATCAAATCAAAGATTAACATCTGAGGTGGGCTCCTTTCTTGCTGTCTGACTGCACCATTAGTTGAGCAATAATCTTGTTCTGGGAATTTGGTAATCCTTTCTCCCTTTTTTCAGTTGGCGGAGGAAACAAAACAAAACAGCAGCAGCAGCAGCAGCTCTCTCTCTCTCTCTCTCTCTCTCTCTCTCTGTGTGTGTGTGTGTGTGTGTGTGTGTGTGTGAGAGAGAGAGAGAGAGAGAGAGAGAGAGAGAAGAAAGAGAAGTAGCCCAAGCTCTCAGCACCTACCCCTTTCATAGTAACCACCAGCATTTTGTACAGTAACCAACTGCCCTGGGTCGTTTCTGCAGAAAAAGGTGAGATAGAAATATTTTAAACAAATAAATAAATATGCTTAATAAAATTATTCTAAAAAGTATCTTATATAGAACAAGCATCTTTACTTATAGTTGAGATTTTCAGTTACAGTGAGAAGTATAAAAAATAGAAAAAAGAAAGAAATAAACCATGTGAAAGACTTAGCCTACACATGGTATGAAGTCAGGAGTCAAGAACTAGGTGTCTTCCTTTGGACACAGATCAAAGAAAGGGATATAGGAGTAATGAGTAGAAAAGATGAAGGAAAATGGAGGCCCTGTTATATGAACAGGAATCCACTTTCACGATGTATTCTGTCCAGAGAGTGATTTGAGACTTCTGGCTATGATACCCATCTTGGACATGCATTCTAGGACCTTTAAAAGCCAACTCAAGGTGCAATTGGATAGGTATTTGTCCTGCTGTTGGTCTACTGCAGGAAAAGGGTGATTTGCCCATTTGGCTGATGATCAATGTAATTGCAACAGCAAACCAGGTAGAGCAAAATAGTTATACTGTATTTTTGAGTGATTTTTTAGTGTTGATTCAGCAATGGTAAATAAAAAATGAACATGGCGTTTGATAGCATAATATGTTTGCTCAGCTTAATACCAGTGAAGCAAAGTTATATCATGCTTCTGTAGTAAAGCTTTATGTGAAATTCAGCCTTTAAAATAATTGTTGGTCACCTGGTTCAACAGGAGTGCCTAAACCACTAAAACGTATATTCAAGGAACACTACACATGACACAGTTAGTATGCAAGCAAGTGTAATTAAAACCAGCACTCCTTTAACAAGAAAAATGCTGCCTGTTCATTCTAACCCGAATCTGCCTCAGTTTATATTTGGCAAATTTAACACATTGTCAGCTGGACTGTAGTGTGGCTTTATTCATATGCTTTATGCTTTAGGGGCAAAATGCTAAAAGACTCCATGTTCGCAAGGATACCACTATAAGAGGAGCAAAACATGTGTCTTGACATGTGATCCAACTTTTAGTTACCTCCAAGAACCAGTTATTTTAATTATTTATTTATTTAATTTTCCCAACATGGGTAACCAAGATGGCTATCAAGTATCACAGTTCCTCCTGTCTTTAAAGCAAGCAGGAGGAGCTGGTTAATGGGACAAAGTGGAGAGCAAGGCATGGAAGACAGAGAAAAGTCTGATTCCCCCCCCCCCGGTGTATGTACACTTATGGACATGGCAGGAGCAGACCAATTTGTCCCAACCCACACTTTTTTGAACTTGTCTGGGGTTCTACTATTTCAGTACCAATTGGAGGGCTCCAGTTGGTGTGGTCATTTAGACTGGACTACACTAGAGTCTTGCAACTCCCTCCAGTGTCAATTTCCAATATCCTGAAGAAGCCTATGATCCACTTGAGGATACTGTATTCGAAATTGAACACTTTCCCTGTATATACGCAGAAGGAAAGGAGAAATCATTTTTACTGCATCTGCTAGATTATTTCTGATGAGATCTATCACATTGATTAAAATATTTTTAATTTGTTTTTCTTTGCATTGGTGTTAGAAACCATGGCTGTGGGCAGTTTCTCAATCAGCAGTACACAAACAGGCAAATAATTGTTTTTTTTAAATTTAATCAAATTGATTCATTGCATCAGCAACAATCTAGCAGACATTTTAACAATCTCAATTTCACTTCCCCTATTCCCCTAGAGAAGGTCAGGAAAACCATTTAATTGTCACAAAGACCAATACGCTGTCTGGACAAGAGGAGCATGCCAAATGGCACATCATTTCTCCCTCTGACCTCAATGGATCCTTTGCAGCCTGATCCAGTCTGCACCAACACAGCCAGTCAGTTATGCACGAAGGCAGTGTTGGTGAACCAATGGCACAGGTGCCAAAGGTGGCACGCAGAGCACTTTCTGTGGGCATGCAACATCGTCGCCTCACAGCCGTAGCACTTCCCCCTCCGCTCAGGACATGCCAATGTGCTCCGTGCAGAAAGCCAGGCAAAGGGGAGTCAGCGGCTTGTGGGCTCCTTTGTAGCTCCAGTTTACTCTCCAGACACGCCAGTTTTGTGATGCCCGGGGCGCAGTAGCTGGAGAGTAAACGGGATACAAAGGAGCCCACAAACTGCTGCTTTCCCTTCACATGGCTCTCTTCAGAGAGCTGTTTTGAGACTGCCAAAAAGGTCTCTGTGAAGAGAGCCTGGGGAAGAGGAGGAACCACCATTGCTGTGGCCGCAGGAAATTCAAAATCCTGCTCTTTGATCCTTGCTTTCCTGAAGGGTAGCTCCAGAAGCATTTGTAAGCCAGGGTACCACTGAATTCAGGTTAAAGTATTGTATTGTTAATTAGTTATTTAGTTATTTAATTAGTTAATTAGTTATTTAACAATAAATATTAGTTTTTTTCCATTTGTCTTATTTTGAATTGTTAAATCGTCTTGATTTATTGTATTTCTGCTTATTTGTTCTTTTTATTATTATGATTTATCTGGTCTGATTTATTAGTTTTTACTAGTGACTATTTCAAGTTGTTTAATCTGTTTTTGTATTTTGTATAGGTTTGTAAACCACCCAGAGTAGCTTTTTTGCTAGATGGTTGCAGTATGTAAATCAAACAAACAAACAAACAAACAAATAAATAAATAAATAAATAAATAAATATTGTCACTTTGCAAAAAAAAGTGGGTTTTAAATCACAGTTTGGGCACTCAGTCTTGAAAAGTTTTCCAACACTGTGCTGAGCGAATAAGCATGATGTTGCTAACAATCTCTTCATTCATATCTACCTACTATACTGTTACAGTATTATGCTAAACAATACAGTTCAGTTAAGTGAAATCAATTTTGTACAAAAGCAACTCTGGTAAATAAACAGGTAATTTAACATACACTATGATTGCTAGAAGCAGTTTTGTTCTTACCTCCACATACAATATACAAAATGACTCCTTTGGATGAATGTTTATCTGCTATAACTGTATTCTATGGAAGAGAAAAGGCAAAGAGTTTTGGGCTAGGCAGGGTCTGACTTCATGAACTCACATCTACCTTTGTTATAAGAGTACAGAAAGGCAACTATATGCAAATTAACATCAAGATGACAACAGACACTGCAGAACAGAAAAAAAAATGCAGAACAAGAAATTACCTCTTCCTGCCATATGAAAAGTGGCATCTGACCACAGATTGCTCAGCTGATTTCAGAAGGGTCTTTTATAAATGTTAAGCTGCAAATCTTTTCAGAACTGTACCTCGGCTGTATCTACATATTTAGCAATTATATAGCAACCATGCACATGTTATCTAAATAAAATAATACACCAGGAATCTGAATGAAGGGAAACTGGTGGTTTATTTATAATTTAGCCACTAAACAAAAGTGAAATAAGCTTTACATTTATTAAAAGAAAACTTTTTCATTTTGTGTACATTCATCTGATTTTCATCCGGCAGTGCAGTTCACAATGGTATACGCCTGAAGCATTTGGATTTCTGCTATTTTGGTCTCCAGTGGCTTCAATAGAAACATAAAAAGGTAAAGGTAAAGGTCCCCCCTGCACATGCGTGCTATTCGTGTCTGACTCTAGGGGCGGTGCTCATCTCCGTATTCAAGCCAAAGAGCCAGTTTTGTGCAAGTCCATGGCCACGTGGCCGGCATGGCTGCAAAGAAACACTGTTTTACCTTCCTGCTTTTTACAGCGGTATCCATTTATCTACTTGCATTTACATGCTTTCAAACTGCTAGGTTGGCAGGAGCTGGGGTTAACAGCGGGAGCTCACTCTGCTGCATGGCACCCGGGATTCGAACCGCTGAGCTGCTGACCTTGCAGCCAACAGTTTTCAGTGCTCTAGCCCGCTCAGCCACCACACCCATATTTAAGATGAATAGAAACATATAGCATCTTAAATCTTCAGGCTCTGGTTTGATCAAGCTAAGACACTGCCTGACATATAAAATAAATGTCTAGTATATCTGTCTTCCCATGCAAATTATTAAAAACTGCTGCCCAACTTAATTGTAAACTGTTCTATAAAACATTTTGAAATACATCTTTTGAAGGCAGTTTTGTCCTAATAAACATCAGCAGTAATGGCAGCACAATAATGTTCTTTTTTTCCCTAGTTCCCTGGTTGAGCCCAGTTTCTGTACTGCTTAGCTTTTTGATGGCTTGTAATTAGGGTCTGAAGCTGGTTTTACTCATTTGGTAGTTTTGTTGTTCTGTTTTTAATTTATATTTTATTGTCTAAAACTCTTTTTATGTTTGCTTTGTATACACAGCCTTGAAAGCTTTATGGCTGAATGGTAGGCCACAAATATTTTAATGAATTAAGTAATAATATGAACAGGTTCTTGAAAGACTTGAAGCATTTTTGGTACATTCATTGCTAACGGAATAGCGTGCTGTCAGCTGGCTTATGGGACTGTCTAGTAAGGTAGCTTCTGTTTCTTTTACTGCATTCTGGCACAAAGTTATAGCCACTCTGACAACCAAAACACCATAAGAAATGTAAATTCTTCTGTAATCCTTAACTTCTTGTTCTTCAGCAATTTAATGCCTTTGAACTTCACTTTACATGCTAGGCTCCCAGTAACAGCAGCAAAAGCAACTGCAACGCTGTTCTCCTTCCTTCTCCAGAAGTGGCATTTGATGAAGTTTTCACGTACAGCACTGTACATCATGACCTAACCTAATCCTTCCCAGGGAGCCCAGGACAGGAGGAGTTGCTTAAGCTTCTCCACTTTCAGGTTGAGCTCTCCTGGAAATTCTTGGCTGCACTGGATTCTTGGGTACTCAAGTAATTCCAGAAAGGCAATCTTTAAAAGTAAAAATAATCAAGCACAAAAGAGTTTGTGTCTTTGACTGCAAGTGGAGCCCAGCAGGATTCACCAAGTTTGCGTGCAACTGAAACATTGACCAAATAGGAGGTGTCACAATTTGCACTTCTTCAACTAGGCTCTTGGGGGAAAGACAGACTTTTGTAATGGCCTGCTTTGTTCACAGCTAGAGATAGTCCATTTTGATCGCCTATGGCAGTGGTGGTGAACCTTCGGCACTCCAGATGTTTTGGACCACAACTCCCAGAATTCTGAGCCTAGATTGCCAATGACAAAGGACTGTGGGAGTTGTGGTCCAAAACATCTGGAGTGCTGAAGGTTAGCCACCACTGGACTATGGAAACCAAGCTGGAGACTGGTTTTCTTTCATTCTGCCCACCCCACCTCACCCCACCCAATTCCTTTTTGTTTTTCAGCACCACTCCCAGGACGTGTCGCTGGAGACCAAAACCAAGATTGCCCGCACTCCTGTATTTCTGATCACCACACTATGAGTGGGGAAAACTGGACAGTAAAAAAAATGACAGGGAAAAATGGATTTTTCTGAAACATAGCTTTGGAGGAAAGCTTTGCAAATGCCCTATACCCGTGGTGGCGAACCTTCAGCACTCCATATGTTTTGGACCACAATCTCAAAATTCCAAGCCTGTATTACCAATGACAAAGGACTGTGGGAGCTCTGGTCCAAAACATATGGAGTACCTAAGGTCCACCACCACTGCCCTATGCTGTCAGAAAAACAAGCAAGTGGATCCTAGATCAAATCAAGCCTAAACTACCTCTGGAGTCAAAAATGCTGAAACCAATACTGTCCTACTTTGGGCACATAATGAGAAGGCAGGATTTGCTGGAAAAAAATGGAAGTGGTAGCAAAAGAAGAAGACCAAATACAAGAGGGTTGATTCCCTAACATAAACCACAGGCTTGAATTTATACTAGTTGAGCAGGACTGTTGAGGGCGGGACATTTTGGAGGTCTCTCATTCACAAAGTTGCCACAAGTCTAGGTGACTTGATGGCACATGACAGCTCTCAACTCTGTAACGCTCCACCGTATGAAGAGTCTTGCATGACTCGGAAAACTACCTTTCCAAGGGAGGCTCAGTCAATTTCATTGTATACAGGTATGCATCGATAATAAAAGTTATTATCATCATCATCATCATCATCTGTTTCTGACATTTTAATGGCCTTAAAAACAATGGCTGTCACCCAAACCTTATTTTTGGACTGTGCACAAGAAACACACATCCTTTCGCTTTTTTTCAGGCTTGAGATGTTTCCTCTTTAAGAGCAGTTTCAGTGATGGTGGGAAATCAAGGGGGGGGGGGAGAGAACTCAGATCAGCCATTTGTATTCTTATATGCTGCATCTCCCCCGAAAAGAAAGGCTTACTAACACATTGTGATTCAGAGCTATTATAGATTGAGTAAGATCAACAAAATGCATTGTTTTCTCCTATATGAGTGACTATACACTGCTTATCATTTGAACCTAATTTCTTTCCATATTTCAGTTTGAGTAAACCTCTGCATAATATAGTAGTTAGAATACAGTATGACTGTATGGATAGTAATACATTATACATATGCCCTTAGTATATCTAAAATTTCTAAATTTTGGTTCTTTTGGCATAAAGATAGTGATTAAGCAAGACAGGAGCTTTTTGTTTGTTTGTTTTATTGTTCTTTTAGAAACATGTGGACACTGGTTTTTCCGCCTTTGGGTTTGTCTAGAAATTCTGTACTACAGTACTCAGTTTTGGTAGCTTCAAAGAAAATTTTACATTTTCTTTGGAAAATATTTTGCTTGCAGTCCTAAACACACCTGCCTTTGAATAACTGTAAGCAGAGTTAACATATAAGTGGTTGGTGAAATGTAAAATATACTCTTTTTCTAGGAGAGGATGAACTGACCCCCTTAAAATGAGATCTCTATTTTCCAATCTGGTGCTAAGGTCATCAGGACAGGCCTTTCTCTCCATCCTGCCATCTTCACAGGTGTGTCTCATAAGAACACATAAAAGAACCTTGTCTGTTGCTGATTCCAGACTTTGAAACTCCCTCCCACTTGAGGCCAGGACTGTCCCATCTCTTCTGTCTTTCCGGAAGCAGGCAAAGACCTTCAGGTAAGATTTCTCTGAATGATGGATTACCTGTTATGTGACTTTTAGATGGATTACCATGCATTATTGCATTGACTGATTTCACAAGAACACCTGTGTTTTCCATGTTAACTTCCATCCCTCATAATAGATTTTTAAAAAACGATTCACATGCTCTTGTTAACTTTAATGATG